>FR989920.1:0-422171 GCA_905404115.1 Pheosia gnoma | reverse complement strand
GGTTGTAATTGGACGGAAATAAAAATCCCGTTGGAATCATTCAATGATGATGTTTATCACGACGGTAGGCGAGGCTTCATTTCACTGATATGAGCTAATGCATACAGCACTGAGTCTGAAAGAGACAGAGAACAAAATCAAAGCCTCTTCTATTATGAGAAGCGACTCAGAGACCGTTCCAAAGGGATTTAAAAAATACCACATTTAATTTTACGTTGAAATTTTGTAAGATTGTGTCTTCAGTTGTTTTATAAACGCAAACAGCATTGTGAGCTATACTGATCGTGAACTCTGATTTTTAATTGAATAAGCATTATTTGTACTAAACTTCCAAAAACTCGGGTCACCTCTGACCCCACGGAAATCATAATGAAGGACTCGCTCAACTAAACATACGATGAAGTAACAACGTCATACAGCCACAATTTTAACTTAATTTATGTCTATTTTGTTTTTTTTTTTCAAGAGTATCACAGGCCAATGTCAGTTTGTATGATTGAATGTGGGCACGATAATGGTTACAAGAAGGTTGTGAGAATATATTTTCTATTCAAAAGCAACGCTCCCTGCGCCTGCGCGACCTCAGCTGTGACTCCAAGCAACCACTTAATATGTTAAAGAGTATATTTTTTTTGTTAAAATCAAGCTGTTTGTTCACTTTTAATGCGGAAGGTTTGGCGAAGTAATTTGTTTTAGACATAAAATGGATTATTTCAAATTATTGATAACTATCTAAGCTATTATTTTGGTGTGAGCAAATCGTTATCTTCGTAAAATTTCTCATAACTAAGATTGACAGCGCTTAGACAAAAGGACGTGTTCCACAATGTACTTTTGAACACTACCCATAATTTATTTGACACATGACCTGTACAAATTCAGTCAAATAAGTTGTCAATAGGGTTCATCAGCGCGTTTTGGATCAAGCCCTTAGTATGAAATACTTTTCGGAATACTTGACAGTACCAAGGGAGTCATTTGTGCTTTCTGCTAAAGTATAAGTGATGATCAAGATGGACGCTGGAACGCTAGCATTGGAAACAGATCATGCAAGCTCAGACAATGGCTCGCACTTCTGGGATTTTAGGAATTTATGTTAGGATTATTATTTCATGTACGGTGAAGGCAACAAGATCTAAGGAAATCTGCACGTCTTGCGTGTTGTGTGAAATTCACAAAGCCGTACCTGGCCAAGGTCGGTGGATTATGGCCGAATCCCCCTCGCATTGAGGAGTATGCCGAGTATGACGGCAATAGGCTCAGCCATTACATTGGTACCAATTACCATCGGCGAAAATTGGATAAGGATAGGATACACGCAGTATCATCATCATCATCACTTCTGCCTACCCCATGGGGGAGAAAACTCAAAGTTCAGAAGGGGGTGCCTGTATGCCATATACAATCAGCTCGTCCTCTTGCCCGAAACTATATACTATCAGCAAAATATCTACTTTCTGAAGTATTGGCGCGATGGTATAATTTACACCAATTTCAGTGTGTACCCATCCATTGATATCACGAGTGCCCATTCGTGTCTAGTTCCTTCCATCGACAATAGTTTTTGTTTTTCGAAGCGCGTGCAGTCAATGGTATATCAAATTGTCATTTGGCGGGAAACCGTCCGGAACTAGGTCATGGCACCGTGTATAGTGTCCTCATGGTATTATGCGGGTGGTAGCCATGGGACCTTGGTTAGAGAAAAATAAAATCTTATAAGTAGTATCTATGGCTATGATACACTTTTAGTCTGCTATTGTCAACATTACACCTCATTTTGACTGTCAAAAGAATAAGGTAGGTAGATAGAGATACAGATCCAAGATACAAGTTCAAAAATATTGGGAATCTGAAGAACAATAGCTGATGACGAAACTTGACTAGTTGCAGAGACACCCTCAGCAATAAAAAGGAAAGAAGATTTAGCTGCTTTCATAAATTAGCCTTTAAATATTACATATCAGCCTTATAAAGAGACTGGTGACCACAGTTACGCGTAAGAGAGACGACGCTCTACAAGGCCGATAAGCCGATAACTAACATTAACGGCTCATTAGTGTACGTAGCTGACACCGAACAAACGCTAAGCCACGGAAAAAAAGTCCGAGAGATATCTAAACTTTTCAAAAATAACCCTTCTTTTTGGCATTGCCATAGCTGGGTAAAAAGTAAGTCTTCAAAGTCATCTTAACCACTGTTTCACTAAAACAGGCAGGCTTTAAAAAAGCTGTCCGTAAAATGTAGAATGAGGGAGCATGACTTTGATCGGTCAATCGGTAATCAAATGAGTCGATATCACAAGGAATCGATAATGATTGGAAATGACGCCTTGCGACCGGTCGCCGCGCGCGCACGGCTCACCGCGTTGCCGAGGTCTTCACGGTTTCATTCAGCTGCGGCTACTTGCAAATAATAGAATCGTGTTTATAATACGTGCTGATAGGTAAAGCCCTAAGCCTTCTCTTATTAAGAGGCCACTCATACTATGTTGTGAAAAAGGGATAGAATGATTTACTGCTGCATATAATATGTAGCGACGGAATCAATGCAGTTATAACATGTAAAGGCGTGACATGAGTCACAAGAATCTTATTATCGTCGGCGTTCATTCTCATAAATTCCAGAATATTGGCATAATGACTTGTAGAAACGCTTAAAGGTTAGTAAATATTCCTGGCAACGCGATATGAAATGGCCTAATATTAACTTTCTTCATATCGTCACCCCGAAGGTCAGTCGGTAGGTGCCCAAGCTTTATTACGTCACAGCACGCCGCTTCGCTCGGCAAATAGTCGGCATTAAAGACGCGATCGCAACGGGCACAAGGCCCAAGCCGGTAAGCATTAGATGGTCTACACATCTGTGCTGAGATAGGAATTCTAAGTTATATAAGCTTTGTACTTCTTTGGGAAAGACGTAGTCCCGGCCTTAGATAAGCGTTGGTAGACAAAAAAGGTATTATCAAGGAATTGCTCAGTAAATAGGCTTCTATAAAAATCGAGAGAACATTGCCATATTGTTAACTCTAGACGGTAATATTGATCAGTTTCTCCAGAAGTCAGAAAATAGGGATTGCGAAATTTTAAGTTGTGTTCCACTTAAGAGAACTACCCCCTTACCATGAACTATTAATGCCACTCAAATCAGGACCACAATTGAAATATTATGTCACTTTAATCAAGTCTGTTGGTACAAATTCGCGATGAAGATCAATTGAGGTATTTATTTGAGTCGCATTAATAGTTCACGGTGATCCCTCAAGTGTAACTTGTTGAAGTGACCACTGACTATCATCAACTGCATACATGAAACATATTTTCACCCTGAAATTCTACAAAAGTTCCGCCTACCATCAACATTCTTTCTCTACTCTAAATAATAAAAAAGAACTCTCCCCAAGTCCATCCACACAAGCAGGGGTAAAAGACCTCTCGCAAGACAAAGATGCCCCGGCCGTGTTGACACAAAAAAGTCACGTTTAAGTTAGCTAAAGTTGTTCCGCAACCAAGGGCATTACGCAAAAAGCACCACAGAGTAGCATTGTTCTGTTGTCGCCGGCACGTAACCGCTTTGACACGATTCCCGACTGCCACATGTTATTTCAAACGCCGAGGATACATCGGCAGTGCAATAGACACTAACATCAGCTTCCGACGAGGGCAAAAAGTGAGAAAATATACTAGAACTATGAGCCACTGATAATACGACAAAATCTAATAAATCTTCGGGAAGCGCACAAGATTCGCACATACTACTCTTGCTTTTGATATTAATCCCTTCTCGTTAAAATCTTATGAGGTTCCTTCCTCTCTTGCGATCTTTTCCTTTAGCCAAAATATTCAGACAATGAAACAACTGGATTCTAGATGAAAGGTTCCCAGATACTAACTCTTTGGTTACTTCTAGTGTAACCCAGCCTTGTCGAAATAGAAGTGACAATATTGATGTATTCAAAGCCCGGCAGGTTAGATTGTTGCTTATTCTGTGGTACATTAACGTATTATGTATGACTTGTAACTAAGTAACTGCTTATTAGCATAAGTGAAGGTGACACGAGGCGTACTGTCTCTAGTTAGCTAATTATTGTATTCATAAGGAACATTGAACAGAATATGAAAGACTTATGTGTAGATTAGATACAAAAAAACTTTTTGACCACGAAAAATCATATTAATGACGAAAACGAATGGATAAAAGTTATTTAGACACCAAATTTAGGAACCAGATGAGAATTCTGAAAGTAAATAAAATTACCTGTATATATGTATGTATGTGTATCACAAGTTTCATGTTTAAAAACATAGGGACTTGGACCATACATTTCGGCAGGCGACAGGTTACTAGCAAGAAGTGACAATCGATTTGACAGTTCCAACCTCAGCAGCTTATGTTACAGAATGCCACTGACCCGGGCACAGGTAACCGCATGGTTGCAATACTTTTATGTACTACTACATAGGAATTACATAAGGTCTACACAGTTGTAATGGGTTGTAGGATTTTTTTTTCTCTAGCTATCTTATGCGTTAAGCCCGTTAAGCGGTGACACCCTTGTTGGTGTAGCTATTGAAGCTTCTCATCTGTATCTGTCTAGAACAGACCCATTCACCTTATACGCCATGATGCCGACCTTCTTCTTTATCTCTTCTACACTTTCATTCTATCGTTCCCTCTAAGATGTTCGTTATAAAGTTATGCGATAACCTATCATCTTCCTTCTTCTTCTTGGTTTTGTTTCCATAACAACTAGCAGTTATAACCAGAAATACAATTCTTAACACATTTTGTCATTTATCTTATCTCTTCAAAATCCCACTCTATGGGTAATAAAATAACGGTTATTGTACGAAATTTCACCGAAGATGCATTGCTAAGAAGACATTGTGGTATGCTGCGCCAATTTTAGTTTTTTTACTATAATCCATATCATAAGCGGCCTGAGTAGCACAGTGGTAGTGACTCTGCTTTCTGCGCCGGGGGTCCCGGGTTCGAATCCTGGTAGGGACACAAGCTTTGTGTGATGAGCACGAATGTTTGTACCCAAGTCATGGATGTTTAATATGTTTATAAGTATTATATACTGAGTTCGCCCTCAGTCCATTGTACGGTACCCATAACACAAGCGTTAAGCTTAAAATGGGACCGTATAGTTGGTGTGTTCGTATGGCGATATTTATTTATTTATAATCCAGTCGGATAAGGACAGACTTCTCGCCTGCAACGTCATCCGAAGGTCACATCTGCGACGCGTGATGTTTGCGCTTGTAATTATCGACCCTCCGCCGACTGGCTCCATTCAACAAAACCTTTTTCTAATTTATTTTTGTTTCAAGATCTGTTTCCTGTCTACTCCGATTTGGGTGATTACCAGGCTCTTAGACCCAATACGTACGTAAGGGTGAGACTATTTTTCGGGAGTTAACTGCCCGTAACGACTGTCATAGATGTTAGAATAACCATGAAGCACTGATAATGTCAGATGTTATAATTTAGTGATCTTATACCTATCCAAGGTTCAACGGGATCATGCACCGAACTCTCAGACTAGGATAACTTCAGTTCGGGCACCGAAACTTTAAATAAAATCCAGGTCATCTAAATCTTTTCTTTGATGTATTTGCTCTGACCACCCATTCGACCTTGTATGTATTTGATTTTTATGTCTACCTACTATTTAGTACCATGAGAGCTATAAATCCAATAAATACCCGTCAAGTCTATTCCAACATTTTATGCGTACGATTAGTATCAAACTAATCATGCGCAAATATTTCACAATCCAATAAAAACGAATTTGAACCGTAAACACTCGTTAAACTGGACTATATAATAAATCGATAAACTAGCATACGATACACAATATGAAATCGATACCGGCATATAGAATCGATCATTCAACCTGCGCCTGGGCTCGTATGTAAACAAACGCGTTGCCTGGCAACCGAGGCCGCCATACCCCGATGGTCTCGTGAGGGAATAAGACAAATATATAATAGACCATTGCGTGGGAACGAGATGCATGTATAAAGGGTTTGTTGAACGATAAAGGCTGCGCAAACGCATAGTTCACGGTAGATTTGACGAGTTGAGTTTTATTAGGGAAATTATTACTTCCCTGTTATACGGGGGATTGTTTTAACGTGCGGGTTCGCTTCCTGGGTCATGGAGTATGGAAATTACTGTTAAAATAAGGTGTTACAGTCGTTTTAAGTCTCATGTTAAAAGGGAAATTTGAGGCTTTGCTCTATCATCATAGTTTAAATAGACTTCTAATATTTCCCGCCAATCCTTATAATCAATCGCTAATCCAATACTAATAGTGTCGAAATTCAAAGATTCGGGATTTGATTTTTACTTTTGCGAAAGTATAAAAGTTTGCATAAGGAATATTTTCAAATCGACGCGTTCAGAATTAAGAACCGCCAGGTATTGCGGGTGGGCCGTCACCGAACCAATATTTGTGCCTTTTTATATTTATTTGTTAAGGCCTCTGAACGCGTTTGTCTTATTGTGTTAGGATGGTCGTTGAGTTTGTGAAATTAGCAATATTTATATGGATATCCTTAGGATGATGACGAAAGAGAGAAAAAGGAGTCAACGCTAACAGAAATTGCTAAAAGAATGAACAGATCTTCATGGAACAGCAAGATAGGCTAGCACATCATCTTCACATATGGGATACATGTTAGAAGACTTCCAGAGCTTCAACATTTTAGTTAATTTCCGTGTCCGGCGCACCCTGGATAATCAACAGCATGTGGTTTGGGATCCTCTTACAACGATTTCAGGTTTTTATTTCACCATTGCTACGCTAAGAAGAAGATCTGTACATGCAACTGTCAGGCTGCCGAACTAGATACCAGGACTACATAAAAATAAGGAGACAGGTACTAAATAAATCAATACCATAGATGGACCATCTATCAGTCACCGTTCGTCCGCCGCGATGCACTCACAACCTGGTACTTGTGGATCGTCCTGAATAATGTTGGCGATGAAAATTCCAAATCGGTTTAGTTAATCGGAATGTCTGAACCACCCTTCGGGTATTACGGTCGTAATGTTGTATATAACAAAGGGTGATGTTTACGATCAATCTTTGTTTGTTCGAAATTCTTATCACTAAGGCCGTTGAAAATTGACAATACCTCGTGAAACCCCCATAAAAGACCCGCCGCCAACAGAATGCGCCGTTGGTCCAATGGTCGCAGGTGCGGCCTACCTAATATGGGTGCCTAGGAGGGACCCAGGACAGACATAATAGTCACTGTATAAATAAAATAAAATATACAGCTTGTGTTACTTAATAAAATCTATGTAACATAACCTTGAGGAATTGTGCCCGTTGCAATTGGCTCGTTCCTCATCAAATTAGGACTCGACACTATAGACGCAATGGAGGAGTACAATAAAAAACATGCCTGCCCTTAAAACTATGACCACAACAGCTTTGTAGGAAAGTGTTCGCAGTTAATTGCCCCAGTCAGAGGTATGGGAGAAAAATGTGAGACCTTTGCTCAGAAGAGGACTTTAAAAAACATGTATATAAAACTAAACAGATTTCATTACCATTTCATGGTTGTCACAAAGACAAACCAGTGTCATATTTTTTAAATTTGGAACATCATTCACACAAGACGGTGCGGTCGCGTCACATTTGTCTCTGTCCGTTTCCATTGTCACGCGTAACTACAGTTCGTCAATTACGAACGGATCCTTTTTCTTGGATCTTCCGACCTAAGTGCGGAACACTTTACTGGAAATACTTTTACCCTCAAATCAATAGAAGAATTAATCAATTTACATTAGCGTTATAAAAAAAAAGTTCACAATAAAAGTACCATTGTGAATGGAATTCATAATGCCATTCTAGTTAACAGTGCAATTGCAATATTCCACACTAAATATTGGGATAGATTATTTTCAAACCTCACCAAAATACTTCAAGATTACATCACACGCTCACACAAAAACATACCTAGAGTAACTTGCGACACATGAAAAGACAAAGTTAATTTGAATTTATTTAAATCACAATGAGTGGAGTACGTATTTACTTGGTAATGTGGCTTTATTGTTGGCGGGAGGTCAGCGGGGGTTAGGTTACGACATTGCTGCCGTGCGACACTAGCGACGGTGTCACTGGCTTGTTGATTTACATTCTGTGGCGGGAATGGATTTTTTTTTAAATATACATGAAGAGTGCACTCTTGTACCCCGAAATTTATTCAATAAGAATCATTCGCGTCATAAATAACGCATTATCAAAACTAAAACACTATTTCTCCAAAATATTAGATGAAAAGGACACACGTCAAAAGACCTCAACCGTACGAGTACCAGAAATGATCATTTTTCAACATTTAAGCATATTTCTTTACAATAGCTCGATAATGATAATCTCTATGGTGCTACTATGCAAATACTGGCCTTTCGGAAATTAAAAAAGAACAATACAAACCACTTGACAGGTGTTCAGGCGCGAAGCCCGCATTCTTTTTTTGAAAACACTTCATGATTCTGTTATTCTAGTCACGTTTGAGTAGCAACAGGGATCTAATAACATTTAAATTAAACTGTGTTTTAGTAAAGTTTATGTCATGTATAGGGGTATTTTAGCCTGGCTGGCTGGCTTTAAATGGTTGAGAAGCTGGTGGAATTAAAGGCAGGCTGAAAATAGGTTTTAATAAAATAATCTACGGTATGATTGATTCATGCAGTCTGTTTTAATATGAATATTAGAAATTTTGAAATGCAATGAGCAAGAACAGCTACTGGACTTGCCTCCCTTTTAAAGGATTACTAAAAGGGTACAACTGTCACTGCCTCAAAAGGTAGTAGTTGTCGATATATATTTGGGCAGGAAGATAGTCCCTCGGGTCCATGTAAAAAAAGTAAGCCGGTAGTTGGTTTTCGTAAAAGATGCGGGCTATATAATGTGCAACCGAGAGTCCACCGACGTAACGCCGGTATCATTTAGATGACAGATTAGATGTGAATTGCACCCGCCAACGCGTACTCGGAAAACAAAATCGAGTTGTAATAAACGTGGACTGGTTGTCTGTCTGTTTACTGGTGACACTAAAACTTTTAGGTCGAAAAACATGGCGGCAGATGCGACTTATTTTGTATTAGGAGGTCTGAATTCTTACATTGGCTTCATGAAAAAAAAAAACTACAGAATTGGCCAATAAAAAAATATGGTACTTCTTTTTAATTCACGTTTATAAATCAATAAATTCTCAATAATGTGAGTGGTTAAGACTACTTTTTTACTGGTTACATTGGCTTTAAAATAATCTACTAATAGAGACGTGTCTTTTAAAAAATGCTACAATTTCACACTGTTATGGGTACCTGCAGTTTAAGTCTTCTATAGTATATTAAAATTTAACCATGTACGTTCAAAACCATTTGTGCACTATCCATAGAGCACGTTCCGATCCACAAACTAATCATAGAAAACACAAAAGTATTTATAAAAAAAAATACATTGTATTTTTTGGATTAATTTCATAATGCAAGGGTATACTTTGGTTTATGGTTTTCAATAAGAATGCACTACCACACAGATAAAAAATAGTCCCATAGTCGATAATCATTTAAGTACCAGCCATGTACCAAACCGAAACTTAAAAAAAATAAAACTATTTTTTAAGGATTTTATCGCGTTTATTTTTCGTTTTTACGTTCCCGACGTTTCGGCTGCTTTACAGCAACCATGGTCACGGGAGGACTGAAAAATGAAAAATAGTTTTATTTCAATGTGTAGTATTCGCGTAAATATAAGAAATCAATATTAAAAAAAATATTTCATACAAATGTTGACCTCCCCATTTGACCCACTTGGAGGTAAAATTTCCAAATATCCCTCCTTAGTGCACCTCCAGGATACACCAGGAATATATCCTCCAAAATTTCAAATCTCCAGGTCCACGGCTTTAAGCTTTGCGTTGTATGTCTGTCAGTCAGTCAGTGAGTCGTTTTGGAATTTTATTAAATAGAAGATAGCCGGATACCAAATAAAAGAGACGGAGGGAGGACACGACTGAGCCTACACACTGTTGACTCAGATGGTCGTTCACTTGCAGAATGCCTGAATTGTACCGCGCCGTGATGACGTGGCGAGCTCAAACGAAGATTCTATGTTTTAAATCATTCTTTTAGGAGCACGTCTGGGTTCAATGACGGTGAACTGAAATAAACTATGGATGGATACACATAATTTAAGGAAAGGGTTTATTCATGTAAACCATTAAGTGCAGTACTTATGAATCGTCAAAATAGTTACAAAATGCTAAGCTACAACTTTACCACCCTTTTATAGATAGATTATATTTGTTTTCCACACACTTGCTCGTAAAGTGGCTCTTTTTCCACTGATTTTAGGTTCATAATACAGCTTTATTATACACGCGTGCGTTTCATTTTATATTTTATATAGTTAAGTATAGTTAAGTAATAATGGACTACAAAGACATCATAACGCACTTTTTCCTCTGAAAAGTTCGTTATAATGCCATTATAATCCATTATAACTGTCTATAAATTTGGGGGTTAGTATTTAAGTCATCGAACAGATTATAATAACAAAATATTCAGAAAACACGAGAGGAACAGACACAAATTTATTCCACACTAAGCGAAAATAGGTACTTACTAAAAATGCCGGTCAAAGAATCGACAAACAGTCGATTACAATTTCGATGAATCGATCTTTAAATTGGTAACGTCTATTTTGTAATTGTAATCGATATTTTTTCGATATAAACATTGTATTTGCATATAATACAGGTCGGTTGGCGGACGGTGTTTTTTGACCCCATTAAATATATATAATTCAAATTAGTCTATGTAGACGACTATTTATACGTACATTCCAATAAATTAGACAATTATTATCTCGCTATTTTAAAACGATAATAATAATATTGATTTCTTATATTTACTCGAAAACTACACATTGAAATAAAACTTATTTTACATATTTTATCGCGTTTATTTTATGTTTTTACGTTCCCGTTTCGGCTTCTTTACAGCGACCTCGGGAACGTAAAAACATAAAGTAAACGCGATTAAATCTATGAAATAAGTTTTATTTCAACGATAATACATAGTTATGAATGATGGATTTATTCTAGCAAAGCATAAATAAATCATCATTCATAAGTATTACATTCACACTTTATAAACATTTGCGTTTAATACTAAATTCTATGTTTTTGATCTAAGTCACGACTTTATGAAAAAATTAAAGATTCTCGGAAGGGCGGCATCGCCACTACGTACTGCTGACTCGCGGTGTTGGATGTCGCGTCCAATTCTCACACTGCATTTGCTGCTGACGGAAATTCCTTAATTACACTAGATTCTATAGACCAAACATACCTAGGCTTTTCAAGTTAACAATGCTTGGAACTGAACATATCTAATCAACTACCCAGCATCCAGAACTAACGTCTTTTTTAATTTCAAATTGGTTCGCGAATACCGAAGAAGAAAGAAGATAGATTAAAAAAAATACAGAATCGAAATATTTTTTATCCCTTATGTATCGTCATAATAATTACAAAATGCTAAGCGACAACTTTACCACCCATTCGGAATGCCGTTCCTATACACCACATATGTCATTTAAAATCGAGATAAATAACACATTTTAGTCGATTACTCAGTAATCGCTCGTATCGGTACTATCTATAATTGAAATTTCGAGTACTATATCGGATAGCTCTTAGAGCTATCTGATAAGGTTGACCCAGATTTGTCACTAGGAAATGTAATAGACAAGTCAGTGAAGTTAAATACTCTGGCATATATTTGGAAATGTTTAATAATATGCCAACAATTTACAAGTTCATGTTTGGACGATTTGAGATTAAGATACAACATACATATTTCCTTGACAATGCAAAATTTTAATAAGTTTTTGGCGAGACAGGGGGCCGACCAAGAAAATCTTTATTTACAGCATATATGAAAATTTTCTGAAATTGTCTATGGAGTGACACAACATGCAAATCTCTGTTATAGACCAATACTTGTTGTAGACCTGATCGATCGATCGATTTTAAAGTTATTTTTATCATCTTTTAATTAAGGTAGGCAACACGAAATACCAACATGACAGTAAATTGTCTTTTAAAGTCCACAACTTAAGTAAATTTCAGTAGGAACCTACGTATGTTGTAGGACTTGTAGAATTAATATTAGTACTTACCTAGTTTAAATTTCTACCTCGTATACTAAATCATTACTACTCGTAAATAAATCGCGTTTTCGTAACATGAAAGGAACAATAAAAAAGTATCTTACATAGAATGTGTAAGAAGTTTTGCCACTAGAACTACGTAGAAAGGTAAAAGCACAAATTGAATAGGCACACACATCATTCATTTCGGCGTTATTACCTCATTATCATCAATTTTCGTTACATTCCAAAAATCACCTTACTAATTCATACGGCCGATTCACGTACACCTAGAAACGTGTGTAAGCAAAAGAAATTATCAGAAAATTATCGTAACGCCTCGATGTTCCGAGATAACGCGCTAACCGATAAGGAATAACGGTCGAAGCCCGTTTCCCGCCATTTTTACTGTCACGTTTGTCGCTCCATTATCTGTGGTAAAACTGTGCTCTATTTACTTTTTTCTAATTGCGCTCGACGTTCGAAATTCGTGAGGCGTGATCCAGTAAAGAGGTTTAATGGCGCGATATAAAGCCGCGAGGTCGTCTTTTAATGATAAATAAGTAATTTTGAATCGCTAATTATCGGTAATGCATAATGTATGAGTGTGTTACACGCTCGACGCCATTTTCATTTAATTCTGTCGCCAAATTCTATTTTATACAATGAAAATTGTCGTTGAAGGTGATAACGCGGTAACTTTGCCGCCGATGAGCGAGCAAACTCGTCCTTTAGTTAGACGTTCAATGAACGAGTGACTTTGTCGAAAATTTGAAAATATTTATGTACCTATAGGTAATTAGGTGCTCAGTATATTGTGAGCACTCAAGATTGACTAAAGTCTATCAATTATGATTTCATACATTACTTATCTCAATTCTGAATTCCCTGTTACTAGCCATAGTAATTAAGGTGCAGACAATAATCTAAGTCCTGTCGGGTAAGCAGAAACTTCTAATGTAATCGTATCACATACTGTCAATGTAATGCTCATTTATGAATTCGGTGGTGTGAGAGGGATAGCAGACGTTACGTTACCGAAACGGTACGTAAACATATTGTGGAGTGTAAAACTAATACCTGCCTTTTTTATTTTTATGCAAGTAATTTATTATGATTATAGTCTTTAAAACTTTATATAACATTTCATTTAATTTCAGTCACACGTCTTTTATTTGTTCTACAAAAGATTGTCTGTGTTTGTTTTACAAAAGATTTTCCGTTTTTTGTTTTAACTTTGTCCTTTTTTTCAGTTACTATCACACGTGGACTTATGAGTAATGCGTATTTTGATTTATTTACTGCTACCACTGCAGTCAGTATATTTGTTGATATATCTTTTCAATTCATAATTATATATGCCAATCCTCAAAGAGAGTCTGTAGAAAGAGTTGATGATGATGAAAATCTTAATACAATCAACCAATCGCGATTTATAATGTACATACGAACAACTAACCAGCAGATAACATAGTAAAATACCAAATGACATTGAACGTCGTACACCCGAGTGTATTATTTGTAATCTGCCATTGGCTGGATGCTTGTAATAAAATTACACACTGCACCGACACGCGACCGCCGCCATTGTTGTAGACGTGGCGGGAAAAAATACTGCACACATTAATTGAGTGGCACTTAATGACGACGATAATACCGTAGATATAGTTAAATGTTTATACATATTGTATGATACTGCAAGTAAAGGTATGCTAGTAAGAGGTGTAGCCCAACAAATTGATATCTGTAAGCTAACAGATCAATCTACAGAGGCTTTCAACGAAGACACCGAAGTTGAATATGGTAGGCAACACTAAATAGTCTAGGATCACTATTGAGACGGCAGCTCACAGCAGTTGAATAAAGAATTAGTTGAAGCTTTTCAGGGACCTTATATACAAGTACTGATGCAGAGAATCAATGAAAGATTGGGTGATGATCGTCTTCATCCCTAAGTATGTTTTTTTTTAAACTGGATTAACTGATCCATTTTCATATATTAATTAATCTCAGTTACAAGTAGTGTTTAAGTTAAACAGTGACTAGTTCATAGCACGTCACTCATCTATGTACCGCTCGATAAACTATGCATTAGTCATTTAATGAACTATGAATAACGCTGTTGCTAAGTAATGTGAATAATTCAATAAGTAATTCTATAGCAGAGTACTTAGCTAAGACTTGAGGCCTTTGCACACGACTTTTTCGCTCGAAGTCCACGCGCGTTTCATGATCGTACATCAACACTGCAAACGGCCCATTGATCAGTACAGCATAGAGTCTATCGACGACTCTATCGCGTAGGCAAGCTTGTTTTATATACATCTGATGCGCTTCAATGGGGCGTCAAAAGTCATCGTTTTCAATGACTCTCAGACGATACATTATATACGTTATCCTACTGATAGAGATAATGATCATTCTATCAAAATAATGAGTAATAAGTTAAAAGAGACAAAAGTCTTTGTGGCAGTCCAGACGATGTTAAGGTGTTTCTGGAATCTAATTAATGCACAATTTTCCGCAGCAACGTAGAAAATGACGTCACACCTCTTGCTATGAATAATCGCGATAATAATGACAAAGGTAAGCAATTATCGAACTTCATTTTGAAATTCTTAGTAGCAAATAAAACTGTATCATTAACACCAGCGTATAATCTGTTGGATTAATATAGAAAACTATAATACCTAAGAGAAGAATCTAAAAATAAATTTGACAAAATAAGACATCCTCAAGTCGGTTCAGAATCATCCAAGTGATAAGATAATGTATCGAATCGTTTGATTTGCACAGACCCCATCAGGCTGGTGATAATAGCAAAAAAACAAGTGCGGCCAAGTCACGAAGACCCGAGGCGGCTACTCACTAACGATGCCAAGGATGGCCTTAAAAGTAATTAGTTATTTTAAACGCCACCGCCGTTGTTGTATTTATTGCTATTTCAATTTAATTATGACTATAATTAGCATGCTATTGGTGTTACAACCTGTTTGATAGTCGATGTGTTGCCAATATTATGAGATTTTTATTTTATTTCTTCTCTTCTTTATTTATCAACTATAAGTCGATTAAGAAAATAAAAATTTCAGTTTTCATCTTTGGTTCCAAAATTAACCCCAATGGTGATTAAAATAGTTGAGTGTTTGAGTGTAGATGTAAATCGCTGTTAAAACAATTGTGCATCAGACAAATCAGACCATATTGGAAGCAGTTAGCTGACATTAAAAGCAAGAATGGGGAACAAGATTCGGAAGAAAGATGTTCCTACACCGAAAGAAGATAGAGAAGCTAACTTTCTGATCATGGGTTATAGAGTCATCTACGAAATATAAGATCAAATTGCAAAAATGCCAAGCAAGGATCGGCCCATTGTTGCTGTCATTTAACTGATTGGAGGATTTTATCCTCTGAATGATGATTCTACTTGCATCAGCAAGGCAACTAGCTTAGCTCTAGAACTATCAGCGAACTAACAGTCGTGCTGTTACTCATAAACATGAACCTTCGTTTCCATTGATAGACGACAATAGAAAACCAGGTACTCGTTTGCGGGTACTCTTCATCAGGTATTATTTCTAATGATCTTCAGTCGTGGACATGGATGAACAGGACTCACACTGAAACTTGTTTGAACGATCGGCTGCTCGGTGTGGTTATTAGAGCGAAGCTTCACATTAGTCATGCAAAATAATCTAGCCTGTATACCATTCGATACAAATAATTAGTCTTCCTGTGTAAATTGATTGAATCTTCAATAAATTCGAGCATTGGAGTGCAGCCGGTGGATGAAAATAGGCTCGCCCGCTATTTGATTGTAAACTAATATCATCAGTGAATTGTGGATGCACAACCAGTGCAACTCTATCCCTTCGAAAAATACATTGAAGATTTACTTTTAATATTTATTTTTATTCAGCAAGGGATTCTGCTCAGGACAAAGGTGGTTTGACTCATAGTCAACGCATACAACTTGCTAACTTCCTTCAACAGAAACTTGAATGCATTGGACTACGATAAGTCGAAGTCAAGTTTTATTGCAAAAATCTTATTACAATGTATTGTATTAGTGTCTCGGAGACCTTTATAAATAGAAGGTAGTTACGTTTACTGTATGTCGTACTTAGTCATAACTTAATGTCCCACTGTTAGACCTTCACTCAAGTTAAGGGGACCTATGGCATACAGTGGGACAGGGAAAGGCCAAGGATACAAATATGAATGGCCTCCCACCGAATACTCTGCATCTCATTTAAGAGCTCTTTAACTTTGACGTGTCATACAAAAATGCACCCCATTGAATATGACCTAAAGAGCTCAGAAGAAGGTAGAATTAATTATCTAAACATATCTTGTACAAAAAGGCCAGAGTGAAGGAACCAGAAATTAGTAAGGAACATCATTCCGTCGCGGTTCGATTTGTCAATTGCGATTTGAACAAGCCAAAGCACTGCTGATCGTTTTATGAGCCTTGATCGTCTGATGATATAAGGTCCCACCCTTCATTTAACACCATTATCGATAAGATTATCACCGCCGTCTGTCACCTCGTGTATTCTGACATGAATCATACTAATTTATCATTACAGTTGATAATACACCATTGGCTTCACCAAATAATGAGCTGTGCGTTTGACACAATATAAAGGACGTGCCAAAGTGATGTCATTTAACAAACATGAGTCAAGAAAAAAAAATATTTCCCAAAAAAAAAATGTATATGCAACCGTAGCCTACTCGCGCTAATCAAAGTTAAACAAAAAAGTATATGGATAAACAATAGACGAGAAAGGCAAACATTACAAAACTTACCTCGAGGCGAGGATATCCTACCCGCAAACAGAAACCGATAACCTTATTTGAACTCCGCCGTCACTGTACTGAAAATATTTTGTTCGAGCGAGCGGTTTCAATGCGGTTTAGTGTCGGGACGACCACACGCGGCGGCGTCCTGCATGGAACTGAGTGTCGAGGCGGCGCTTGCGCCCCGTCCGAGATACGCCTTCACTCACACATGGAGGGGCGTGCGCACACGCGCCACTCAACAAAACCTTCATGAAAAATGCAATGCATTCGACGAAATACGGTGGGTCGGTTCAAGGGTGTTTTTCCCAACATTATTTTTTTTTGCCATCAATATGTAACCATTGAATAAGGATCATTGAGTAGCACTGATTTGTTTATACGGGGATAATTAAATACAGCTATTAATAAAGGTTAAAATAAGGTACCATTTGTAATTTAGTGGTATGAGTTATCGATAACATTTTTATAGTAACATTAATTCCAAGATAACTTACGCGATGACCCTACTCATCTCTACAGCATAATTATTCATGTTGCTGTACAATTCGACGTATAATACTTCCAGGCAGAAAATAGTCATAGACGAGTGCACGTACATACATGTAATACACAACACAGTTACATAGATACACAATGCATCGTTATATAACTACTTAAATGTATACTACCTATTTATAATATTCGTAGTTGAAAGAATAAGCATATAAACATGTGGGAATAATGTACATATTACAGCTCTAGACCATTTAAATAGACTAGTTTTTAACTAAATTGAATAATAAATTCGCGTTTATGTTTTCTTTAATCGAGGAGGTTATTTTAATCTAAGTTCAAACAAAAACTCATGTAAGTACTCCGAAGTAATGTAAGATCATTTTGACTCGCACCGACTCTATTATTTATTTATAGATCATCAGTTCTCACGGGTTTATCATGTCCGTTGTTGTTCATCTTTTAGGAAAAAAACTAAAATTGACAATCGTCTAATTATCATACAACATCTAAGAATCAAATTGTCTAAATACCGTAATAAAATAAAAACGAAATCATTTATCATTGACATTAATGCATGACAAGATAATGTAATATCCCTTAAAAACCCTTTAATTGGGTAATAATGCGGGAGTCTTACTTATTTATAGAGCTAAATAATGAAGCCCTTACAACGGAAAACTAGCAATATTTCTGAACGTGCAAGCGCTGTAGTGTAGTATATTTACCACGGTCACAACGTCTCCACGTAAGATTGGAATGACCGCAATTCTGTCGCGTTCAACACGCACGGGTGGTTGATTCAACTGAGAGAGACCCAGTGGAACACAAAATAGTGTAATAGAAAATAGATGTCATGCATCATTTTTTTTGATGAACCAATCATCTGGATTCCAGAAGTCGCATTATGCCGACGGTGGGCACTTAGGTGCGGTAAAACTACCTCTACGTCCACACAGTATACTTCTAGTAAATGTCGTTGACTGCGTCACCATTTCCTCGTGCGATCAGCGTACAGCATAACAAAATTGACCGACACGGAGAACGTTTGTTTAAGGTTTTTATTATTCGTCGCGGAACTCCGAAAAGCTAATATCCGAACAATGCATTGTGGAGGTGACATAATTTACTACCGGTCGCGTTACAACACGTACCGACTCGCGTGTTTGTCTGTTTGACACACACACGTCACCTGAGCAAATATCCGAGGCGTCTGTGCCCAACCAATTCGGTATACATATCGCGGTTTTAAAATGAGTAATTTACGCTCGGTACAATGAGCTGTTATGTATAGAATGGCCGCTCATTAGCGCGCAGCTCTAATAGGACCTCAGACTGTCCACGGGAACGTTGGGTAAAGGTAGATGTCCACATGGCCGCATCGTAGGCATCAGACAGAGACAACCTTACCCTCTGTGGCTTCAGACGAATCAATAAGTAAATCTTTAGGTGTAGTGCATGTACTGTACCTTTAGAATTGGGATTACCAACGCGACGAATTTTAAACGAACGAAACGAAACGAATGCTTCTAGATGCTCTTTAGTTACGTGAAGACGCTTGGTGCTCTGGTGGAAATTTGTCTCATCGGTAGAGTCCCTGCCATGTTAATGACTAGCAAACTATTGCTAATTGCTAGGGCACTACCGATGGTGAACCAAATCGTCTCGTTCGTAGAGGCCTTTATAATTACACTATTTACACGGAGCGTTTTCACCGATATTTACACGAGAGCGATTCTACCGATATTTACAGCGATTTTACGATATTTACACAGCGATTTTACCGATATTTACACGGGGTGAATACCGATATTCACACGAGAGCAATTCTACAGATATTTACACAGAGCGATTTCACCGATATTTAGACTGAGCGATTTTACCGATATTTACACGGAGCGGTGACCGATATTTAGACAGCGATTTTACCGATATTTACACGGAGCGATAGCATTAACTTACCCTCCGAGTCACAACTAATAAGATTACCTGTAGGTTTTATTAAACTTGGTTGCCTGAATACTTCAGGCTCTGCCTCTGAGTGTCATAGAGGGACGAAGCACGGAGGGGGACGATGTTACATTATAATGTACCCAGCCAACATTTAGTTTGTCTCGCCAACTTGAATATTTATAATTAAGTATAAGGACGCGTCGTCAAAGGTTCACTGAGGTCAATCGATTGTCAGTTAAACTATGCAAATTAGCGCATAATGCCGTCCTGTCTTTAATAGCCGACGTGCATATGCATTCAGTGATTTTCGACTGTCGTAATTAAGAATATCTATTATTGGTGAAACATATATAAGGGGTAACAATAACTAGCCGTTCCTACATTGCTCTCACATACCTATTACAATGTACTGCTCAAAAATGTAACGGATCTTTTTAATAAGAGCAACCATGGAGTTTCTTGCCCGTTCTTCTCCATAGGAACGGCATTCCGAACGGGTGGTAAAGTTGTAGCTTAGTATTGCGTAACTTTTTTGATGATTCATAAGTACTCGTACTGTACTCAATGGATTACATTAGTAAACAAATATTCTGATTCTGATTCAATACTATAAAATATTTTAACAGGGCCAACAAAAGGCAAAAAAAACTACATCCTGTAATGAGCGCACGGCCAAACGCTACTGGATCGCGGTGTTTAAAAAAAACACAAACATCATTTACACAATTATTTAAAACACCAACCTGATCCATGTAACTTGGTGATTCATCTATTAAAATATTGTACACTATTTTTGTAACACCTTATATATAAAGTAGAAAGGTAGCAACAGCAACTATACCAAAGAGTATATACCACCACCACCACCCTGTACCATGTTAGACATGTGTCGGTGAAAAAACGCAAATCCATAGACACTCCAACTGATTTCAATTAATCTATACTAGTAATAAAACGTGGTATAGTTTATGAATTTGTAAGTTTAGATGTAGGGGGTAATCTCCGGATCTACTAAACCGATACCGAAAATTATTTCATTAATACGAAGCTACATTATCCCTGAGGTACCGCGGATACAGCAGCGGGCGGAAACTAGTTTATCACACAAAGTTTGTACCTACTAGGATCGAGCCCGGGACCCTCGGCGCAGAAAGCAGGGTCACTACCAACTGAGCTAATCAGGCCGTCAGATTCTACTATTAATTTTAATATCTATATCGGATATACGTTGTATAAACCTGCCTTAAGTTTCAATAAATTTACAACAACATACCTCATATAAACTCGCCCGGCTCCACTCGCGTGTATTATAAAACAATGGCGGACTCGCTTATCACGAGGCTTTTATATCGAGTGCCTTATCAACCCTTCCGTGTGCACCGATCAATACTTTTATCTAAGTTATCATAGGTATAATTGTGCAACGGTTTTTTGGAGATTTTCAGCCACTAACCTTTTTCCCGAAAGAATGGATATCACTGGACAACCACATTTGGGTGACTGTCTATTGCTCATTAAAATCATGTTTAAGTATTTATAATATAATAATACCAGCCATTTTTAATGTCCCACTGCTGGGCACGGGCCTCCCCTCAATGCGAGGGGATTAGGCCATAGTCAACCACGCTGGACCAGTGCGGGTTGGCGGACTTCACACATCTTTCGAGGGGTTCTCTCAGACATGCAGGTTTCCTCACAATGTTTTCCTTCACCGTTTAGCAAGTGATAATCGTGGTTGAAAATGAGATTCGCACATGAAATCCCAGAGGCGCGAGCCGGGATTTGAACCTGCGATCCTCGTTACTGAGGCAAGCGTTCTACCAACTTGGCTGTCACTGTTTCAGTATTTATTTTTTTAAATTACGAGGGTGAACAGTTAAATAATTTTCGAAATAACTCTAAAAATACAACAATAGCTTAAAGCTGCAGGGCCGTGACGTCACCGCCTCATTCGGCGCTTGTGCGACGGAGATAGAGCAAGACCCCACTCTCTTCCCACTACTTGCGATTAACAAACTTTATATAGGGAATATCTTTGAAGTTATGTTATCTATTTCTAAAATACTTTCACAGTATTTCATATAGGAATATGTGAGTAGTAATAATACAATATAACAAATATACATAAGTATACTACTATGGAAATAAGAGTTTATCTTATCTGTGGTACTATTAAATTCGCCGATCGCATCTAGTCAAGACGAATCTATGACCATTTACAGGACATACTTCCAGACTAGACTGTAGTACTTAGATATTTCACGCTTTGCACGAACCGGGATTCGAACCCTAGAACTCAATGACAGGCGCAATCTCATAATACTCAGTGTTCTGAATCTTACTCCATTTAAAATAAATATTTATTCCACTTTCCATTATTCACAAAACCTTTGGCACCTACGATACATATCTATTTCCTTTTTTTTCTACATAATTAAAATGGCCGTTTACTAAAACATAAATATTTATCGTTTCCTGTGAACGCACCGATTTTACACAATTATTGAATAATACGTCGTCCTTTTTACTACGATAATTGATGGCTATTGGCATAATGACGGGTCCTTTGCCTTGCTTTGTTTTATAAAAAAAAATATGTATATATTTTTAAAGTTGAAGTATTTTTTATCAATGTATACATTACTAGTTAAACGCCGCGGCTCTGATCGCGCTAGCATCGTTTTTTATCTGCTTATCAACCCCCAGCGCTTGTAGCGTGACATACTTTATATGGGTGTACCCATATAAAGTATGTCGCACAATAGACTATCTAATGGTGAAAACCAGATGAAATAGGTCCAGCAGTTTTTAGTGACGCGTAAACAAACATGCAAGAATACTAAAAATAATTGGGTTCTGTTTCGATATTGGATTCAGTGACTTGTCCAAATTGGAAAAGTATATTTTTAATTTCTTAAATGTATCCTATTAGTATTTACAGATAGATAGATATACATACATACCTCAGACTGCAATGAAGCTTGAACCTCATCTACTAGCTTCTTTAGCGATGCAATCTATAACAAACAAAATTAATTTAAAATTGTTTTTTTTTTATTACATTATAGGCAAGTATTTGATCTCGATCTCACTTGATGGTAAGTGACCATGAGATCTACGATGGAGCATACTTGCCTAGAAGGTACCTGTTCACTATCGACTTGAAAACACCCAGATTGAAGTCAACGGGGAACAAAGTAGCGTGTTCCATTCCTTGGCAGTTCGCACAATGAAAGTAGAAGCAAAACGCTTAGTACGAACCGAAGAATATAAACTTACTAAACTATTTTCTAAAGTAAATAATACAAAAATGCCCTATACGTGGTGTCATTCTATAGGGCTTAACTTAACATGTTTAACAAAATTTCAAAAATGATCTTTACGGAATTCTCTCTGGTCGGAGATAAAAAAAACAATGACTGAAATTAAATTCATGAATTCATTTTCAGGGCCCTATCGAACACAGGAAAAGCGTCATAAAACCAGTTACATGGCCTGCGCCAGCGCACTTTACATAAAAACATACGAAACGCAAACACCCACTTACGATTCGAATGTATTCCACTCTGACCTATTGGCGGGCCGCATGTAAATTATTCCACATTTGAATTACAAAACGACAGGACGCGATTGGTCGGTCCACTTTTTTTAAGCGATCGATATCGATGACAAACGATTTATGATGGTTTTATTTTTTAAACCTTATTGTCTTTGCTGTGTTAGGAAATTTCATTTTGCAACACTGTTTTCAAAGTCACAGTTCGTTCGAACAAAAAAAACTACTTTAAAATCGGCGCCTTTCTTATGTGCGTTTAATTTTAAACGTATTGAAATACCGATCGAGTGATGGATTAGCAATTTACCTTTGAAATAAATTTACCATTACCATTAAAAAAACTACCGGGTGCTTCCACTCACTTGGGATCCAATAATTAATATAATTAAATCCAAAAGCAAGCGCACCATTGCAAGACCTCAAGACACTGTGAGCTTCTTCTGCGTAGATCGGACCGCAAGCAACAACTAAATATGCGAGTACCCGGGTCAAACTATGACACTAGGATGTTAACCATCTCAGTCCTCCCGTGACCATGGTTGCTGTAAAGCAGCCGAAACGTTGGAAACGAAAAAATCATAATATAAACGCGATAAAATCCTTAAAATTAGTTTTATTTAAAATTATGTCAAAATCAAAAGCTTCCCCCTCAACTCCTCTCGCACCCCACTCCCCCCTAAAAGGTTGCTAACCTAAAGCTATAATGTACGTACAACGCAAGACATAGGTACGTACATTTGTATCAATCTTTACACAGCTTAAATGTACAAGTAACCCAGTTGCGAAAATGAAAGATTTCATTACAATATTTTACAACGAGGAAGCCTGAAATGGAACAGGTAAGAAATCTGAAAATCAAAATAAAGACCTGACTACAGCAAGATACGAAATAATCAATGACATTCCAAACAGAACGGTAAATATATTATAGCGGTAAGATCAATTTTGGAATAACATAATAGTCGATATTTGATACCTGGGTAAAAAGCTAGGCAATCGATTCATTCTTGAAAACAAAACACACATCTTTTAATGCAAATCGGGATGAAAAATGGGTGGCCATTTTAAAAATAAATCTTCAAACACAGACTGTTCAGAAGATCAGACGCAACGTTGCCACTAACAAAGTGGAGCCGCTATTTCAATACATTTGTAGTGGTAAATTTTACCACATACAAAACATTTTACCTAATAAATGTTCTACCATAGACTTAGATGTTCTGGACTTCGTTTTATATATATATATGCGTGTGTGTTGACATGCTAGACCAGATTTTTTTAAGCTTTACTTATAGCGCACGCCGCGTGTTGTCTGAATATACTAACAAGTCTGTGTCTTCAGGTAGCAACTTTGCTTTAAAATAAGCCGGCAGTTTGTTAATTCAATAGGGACTCGTGATCTACTCATAGAAAATGGGACGCCAGATTATAATCACAAATCGGTGCCGGTCATTGACAAATCGGCTGCGTTTTTAGGGTTCCATATAGTAGGTAGCAAAATAAATGGCGCAGTTTTTTGCTCACTGCCTCTTTTAGTTATTCTCACGAACATCTATATGAGACAATGGACGGCCTGATTAGCGCAGTTGGTAGTGACCCTACTTTCTGTGCCGAGGGTCCCGGGTTCGAAACCTGGTAGGGACAAACTTTGTGTGATGAGCACGAATATTTGTACCCAAGTCATGGATGGATGGTAATATATGCTGGGTTCACCCAGTCATTGTACGGTACCCATAATACAAGCGTTGCATTGTGCGGGACCGTATAGTTGGTGTGTTCGTCTGGCGATATTTATTTACTTCCAATATTTTCCCAACATACGTTATCCTACATATACTGATAGTACATCAATGGGGCAAAGGAAGATAAGGAAGGAGGGGGAAAAACAATGTTTAGCCCCATCTATTTTAACCCTAATAATGTAACTTATAAAAGTGATAAGCAATCAATACGATAGCCAATTATATCGATCGCATTGGAAATATAAAATTGGCGATTGGTGACTACAAACATGGATTTTTCAAAAGTCAAGGCTGACTTTACGTAAGAAACGAGCTCTTGAAACTACATATAGTTCTCGAAGTACCTACTATAACGGCAATATATAATTAGCTTGACATATTTAATGAAAAGGGATTCGTCCAACACGTCTACACTGGCCCGCATAGTAACGACGAAACCTCCTTTAACTTCAATAGCCACACAACTTCCCGCTTGTATTCCCAGAATAGGTACTCAGAGGTGCACTATTATTTCCACATTTCATGGTATCTGGACCCCGATCTTACCAAGCCTGGCCAATGCAGGATCGCGAGCTTCACACGTCATTAATAACACATGTTTTCCTCATATGCTCTCTTCACCGTTTAGCAGTTGGCGGATATTATAAGATCTTTCAGCCAGGCGTGTGGTTTGCCTGGCGGGCCGCTATGCCCCGGCGGTTATTGTCGGGATCTTGTATATATGTTACGTGCTCCGAAAACACTCATAGCGCGTTTCAGGATTGTATGAAGCCTTCGTCATTTGTTCTGAATGACGTCTACAGCGCCATCTGTGTACCTTGTGGCGAGGTTGAAGAGGTCGCTACAAGCAAGTAAATGAACAATCTGTGAAATAAGGTTCCCTCATGAAACACATAATATCGTCTGCCATTTAATCTCAACTATTCCCAATAGAACACTTTTCAATTTGAGAGTTAAATGTATACGGGACCAGAGACTACATTTGTTGTTCGTTCCTTAATGCGGTTCCATTTCGAGTGAGTTCTTTGTCCTCATGTGTTATATATTAGGCAATACAAATTGGATTCCAACTTAGCTGCATAACGATAAAACATGTAGTATACCAGTACACTGGAGAAAACATAAAGCTGATGTAGCAGTGTTACATTCATTGTTTGAGCCCAGAGAGTGGAAATTTATTGACGTCTTTTCGTCTTCCAATTGGTATATCACTATGATTAGCCAACATGCCTGTTGACATGTCGATTTAGGACCCACCTACCAATCGACCGTCCCACTCGTGAGCCAATCGTGCCGGCTAGCTACGCGCAAGGCTAGTAAACCAACGTGGTATACTATAAAGGCATTAGACGAAAAGCTCAAAACATACGTCATCCGAGCTCGCTGCGGCGCCGGTTTCATCAGAAAGCTGGCTGGTATCTGTTCGTATCACTGAGCAAACAAGATAGCGTATCTACCCTAGTGGCGGGGAGCTGGGCGTATGGCGAGGTGGGCTCCGAGACTAGCGTTGCGAGCGGGGATTTAAATAAAACCTCTATGTCGTGACCATTAAGAGACATTCTGCGAAAAAGCCGTATTGAAACAGTGGGATATTTTGAAATGGAGGTTGAAAGCGGTTTGATGTATAAGACAAACTGCAAAATGGATGGATTGCAACAGTGGGGCAATCGTGAATGCGTTAGGAATGTATTGCAACGGAGGGGAACTTGGGAATAGGACAATCTGCTCGCATTCGCAAGTGCGTCTAGGGAATAAGACCATTTGCGATATAGACGTTTTGCGAGTGGCAAATTCGTCTAACGCACGTACTTCTGTGGCGAAAACGACGGCTCCCTATACACCATAGCGAATAGAAGGTTTAGCACTAATTTCGATACCATGCAAAATGCTCTATAATTACATTTTCCAATAGAGTCCGTAACAAAGCAAATTACCGTTAGCTTCACTGCCGATATATTTAAGGAGATGTTATGGCCATACTACATCTAGTTTGTGACAAGACAATACTTAAATCTAGGTTTTGGACACAGTGGACTTTTGTGTTTAGACCCTATTGACAATTTAAGGCATACATACTCAATGCCTTGAAATAGAAAAGAAGATGATGAATAGATATAATAAACATGTTTCAATTATAGTCCTTGCAAGTAATAAATGAGCAAAAATCAAAAAAATAGGGGGGTCAATAACTCCAGTAGGGCTTAGAGATAGGGTTGTATAGACAAAACATGTACATGTGCATTTGTGATAGAATTTTAAAAAGTAACTTATTATAAACCTTTTTATAATTAGCTTACAGACAGCTCCATCTATTATACATTAGCTGCAACATAAGCTGAATGGTACTAATACTTTCCAAGAGATGGCATACTGGGATGTGTATGTGACAGGGGTAAAGCTTAGATTATAAGCTGCATAACAACAAAGCATGGCTGGACATGTTACAACAATATATAGGAACAAAGAAATTCTTATGGAACTGCTAGCTGACAAATAAAAAAACCAAACAGAGGATATATTGGACTGTCAAATTTGTTACACCCATGAGTATTAAATAATTAAGTAAAGTAAAGTAAAAGTATAGCTCTGCTAACCCTTAGTAGCCTGATTTACGAAAGTGATTTATTTTTAATATTACTGTGTTTAATAATAATGACATTTGATTTTTTTTTAATTTCGTTGGAAAGAATATTATATACAACAGTAAAATACGTACAGCCAACCTATAAAAAAAAACGAATAGTAATGTGAACATTCGGTTTAAAAGATTGGTATCAAAATTGAAACTCTAGGCTAATAAGGGCTAAAAGTAAACACTACAACATTACGATATATACCATGGGTGTTGTCATTAATATGTGTGCTATTCATAGGACAGTGAGAGAATGAAAAAAAAAATTCTCATTTATTAAGTCTTATAGCCACTAAGTGTTGTAGACCTACTGAGATTAAAAGAGAGCTCTAAACATTTTAGATTATATTTTAAAGTACTTGAGTAATATGGCTCTCCTTACAGACACTGAATTCATTTGAGACATAAGTATCATTCACTACCTCTATATGTAAGAAAGCTAATCACCAATAATAAATCCCTCAATCAACTATCAGGAATAACATCAATATGTAATAGTGTGAATTAATTACATCAATCATACATGATTGATTAATATTATCATTGATGGTTATCAATGTTGAAATGTTCTAGCTATAGGCAATATATTGACAGTTTAATTAAGACCACACATAATGACTATGAAAAAGTTATTATGAGTGTATAACACAAGGAAGCACAAGATATACTATTGCATCTACTGCTTTCAAACAAGATGTATGAAATATAAATACGCCGAAAAGTAATGACAACATAACTTTAATAGTTGATTAAAGGTAAAGAAACAACAAAAACGATGTTGTAGATTTATTGACATGGATATGGAACAAATCTGACTATTATTATATACTTGATGTAACCTCCAACGAAATAGAATGGATTCATTTCTGGTTATATGACTATTTGCCCGTGTTGCAATAAAAAATATAAAAACATAACCTTAATGTTATCTGTCAAGCGTAACATTTGTTGCGTATTATAATTGCATAAACTCACCTCGAGCTCCTGGTTGCGACACTTTTCTTCTAATTCTATCACTGCTGAGTTCGCCTGCAACCCTCCAACCATACCATCCTCCACAGGACCCTCAGATAATACTTCAGATGCAAAATTTGTAATTTGCCCTTTGAGACTGTTCAAACTTTGATTTAAGTTGAGCCACGACATTTTGAATGCGAAGAATTAACGTCACATACCACACTAAAGTATTAATTCGAAATTAATTGGGCGAAATTGATGTAAACAATTAGTAAACTGCATTATTTTTGCCTGTGACAGGAGTTTGTCCAGTTGGCAAAACAAGTCGCCATTTATTGTTCTGACAGACAGTGTGAAAAATGACGTAATTGTTTGACATTTGTCACTTGGTCTGTATCTCTCAGGGCTCGGATAATTAAACGAAATTGACACTGTATGAGATATAATGAACCAATTATCAAAACAAAAAAAATATAAACATCTGATGAAAAACAAATCAATGATAAACCTATTGATATATTTTTGTAATAATAACCAAAATTGTTTTTGCTTGTCAAATCTAACATCTTAACTTACAACTAACGAAACGAAACGCAAATCAAAAATGAAAATGTCCTCTGAAATCAGTAATTTGTCAATATTCAAAAATATGAAGTGATTTTTTATTATTTACAAGTTGATTGTGTAATATAGACACGTCGGGCATCGACTATATACCAATATATTGGATTTGTTTATACGTGATTGCTTTTTTTTAAACCGGTGGAGGTTATGAAATAGGAACATCTTTTCTACTTATTTCCCAGAAAGCTGCTTCTTAGGTTATGAAATACTAAACAAATTGAAGTATTTACTTAAACATGTCGAGAATACTGCACAATCGCATGAGGTAAGTGTCCCAACAACTTCAGTTTTTACCCTACGTCGCTGCCTCTAGTATGTTTCGTAACAAATCAATGCATTTTGAAAATACATTTAGTGAGTTCCTTGTTCCATAAGAATGATAGATTATATCTGGCATTTTTTCTTACTATATTACTAGAATGATAGAAAAAAATGCAAGATTATATCTTGCATTTTTTCTATCATTCATATGGTATCATGTAAGAATGCGGTATACATTGACACCAAAGAAAACTATTTGTTTATTGTACACAGACTAGCTTTCAAGAAGTCTTCACCATGGTCATGCGTAGACAAGAGAGCTGTAGCATTCTCAGTGTGGACAGGCCGAAGTGTGCTCCTCCATAGACCCATAGACACTAGCCATATCCAACGGAGGAAATACGGAATGTTGGTTGCAAGAGCAGTGCGGGGCATTCTGAAAATACGGTACCTTGTGTTGGGAGGAGCTGTTGGTGGTGGCATGACCTTAAATAAGGTTCGTAGTACTCAAAAAAATATATAGTATTATCACCCTGGTTGTACACCCTCTATGATCCAATTAGCAGAAGTATGGGTTGCTCAAGAGTACTTCAGCTGTTAGGTTATTGTAATTTTTCCAACCCCTGATAGCAGACTGTGATAGATGTCTGGATGATGAGCATAGTGAGTCTGGTGCTATACTTTGATAGTCTTTCAAACACAAACTCCATTGCAGAAATATACAGAATGGAAGGAGGGCCTCCCAGATATGGGCTGGCTGAACGACCTGCTCCCTGATAATGAACAGTGGGACAGATTTACCACCACTCTCATCTCTGCTAAGGATAAGATTGGAGACCAGCTGCAAATTGGTGAGTTGCTTACCACCAACTGCTAATAGGAACAATGACTGAATATATAATAAGGCGCAACACTTACTGTAGGCTGTCGCGACGCTTACCATGAGTCGTCGCGAAGCTTAGTATGAGTCGTCGCGACGCTTACTATATTACTTAAATATTCAACCCTCGTAATCGCCCCCTTATTTGAAGGCTGAAACCCTTGATGTAGGTAGGTGAGCATAATTCCAGAGCGCACCAGACCCACAAAAGTAAAATAAATGATTGGGTCTAACACGCCGGTAACCCGAGCTCACCACCAGGTGTCCCACTGATGCTGTCGGTGCCATCAGATCCGCGGCTGCGCGACGCGGGGCTGGCGCGCGCGCTGGAGCTGCGCGAGTGGCTGGCGCAGCGCTACGAGGACGCGGTGGCAGCCGCCGCCGCCAACAATGCCACCAACATTGGTATGTGTAGTGCAAGAGACTAGCCATAGTTCCTCCTGTAAGCTAGGATCTTCGTTGCTCTTTAACTAGTACTGATAATTGGGATAAGTACATTCCGGGATTTTTAATTTCTAGTACGTAACTCACTTTTCAATAATGATTATAACATGAAAGCAAACATCTTGAGTATCTGTAATAACCCGTATGACATAATTTAGTTTTGACAATTGTTTTAAACTCTAATCAGAGCAAGCGCCGAAGATCGTGAACAATCTCCAGAGCAAGCCGGCGCCGGCGCCGACCCGCTCGCCAGGCGAAGACTCTCATGCTTATGGTAAGTTCATTCATTAATCCCACTAATATTATAAATGTGAAGGTTTGGATGGATGGATGGATAGATGGATTACTCAATCACGCCAGAACGGCTGAACGGATCTGGATGAAATTTGGCACAGAGATAGATTATAGTCTGGAATAGCACATAGGCTACTTTTTATCCCGGTAAGATGTATGGTTCTGGTGGGATAGATTTGTTTAAATTTTTATAGAGCAAAGGATCGACATGATTTTTTGCATAGGTAGTGGAAGTTTAGGGGTCAGAAAATGACATCCATGGGATAGCATACATGAACCGTGTTTTTTTTTAAACTTAACTATTTAATTGCGGGTAACACCGCGGGCCGCACCCAGTAATTCATATAATATACCCATTGTTTTTTAGTCGAAAAATTTTTCACATATTAACTAGAAGTAAAAGGTATTTTTTGCTCAACTGCGGCAAGCAAGTGAGGTAATTGTGTTATATATATATATGTAGAGAAGCGCGTCCACGCGTTGCAAGAGGAGGTGCTGGCGCTACAAGCCCGCTACCAGCGCGAGCTGCAGCGCTTGGAGCAGGAGAACAGGGAGCTGAGGCAGCAGAACATGCTCCTCCGGCAGGGCCGGCAACCCTCCACCAGGAAGATGAAGGTTAAATACCACTGGCTACTTATCTTCTGCGCACCAGTTGGGCCCCAAGTCTGCTAACAGAATCAATTCATAATCCAACAGCAACTGCATAGTAACTGTCTCTTTTGACAGATATCCCATACAATATCTGTCAAAAGTGACAGTTACTATGCGGTTACTGTTCGATTATGAATCGATTGTGTTAGCAGACTTGGGGCCCTGGGTAGGCGCGCACAGGCTATTGTTTGGGGAAGTAAATTTTTGTGTGATTTCACTTTCTTCTACTTCAAATGTAAGGATCTAATTATCGATCAACTTGTTTTGTATATAATTGGAGAAGTTGACAAGTCGAGGTTCAGTGGTGGGTTCCTCTCCCCCCATTTGTTTAACAACGGATTTCCGCCAATTATTGCCTAGTTCTATCAATTATATCTAATTTAGGGGTAAGACTTTTCATTTGTCTCAAACTATCTTTTATCTGACTGATATAGCTTATTCTAGGTCTTCCTCGTTCACGCTTTCCTTGATATTTATTTTTGTTTTGATTTTACCAATCATTCAGAAACACATTTAGATTACATTACTTGTTAATCGTCAAATATGTCTATAAACGCTAAACTACGACTCGACCATCCGTTCGGAAACCGTTCCTATGTAGAAGAACGAGCGAGAAACTCCATGGTAGCTCTTTTCTTACTAGACTCACTTCCTCTCCCTTGAGCGGTACCCATAATACAAGCGTTGGGTAGTCTGGGGCCGTACAGTTCGTGTGTTATTAAGTGATATTACTATCATATGCCTCCCCCCCCCCCCCCCCCAGCGTTCGCTGATCGACATGTACTCAGCGGTGCTGGACGAGTTGTCCGGCTGGGACGCGGGCGAGACGGACCGGCTGCCGCGCGTCGTGGTGGTGGGCGACCAGTCCGCCGGCAAGACCTCCGTGCTGGAGATGATCGCGCAGGCCAGGATCTTCCCCAGGGGAGCGGGAGAGATGTGCACCAGGTCAGTGCTGAAAATGATTGAAAGAGGACAGAGGTTTTGATTGACTAGGGTATGGGGACAAGTTTTGACTGATTGGGGCAGGTAGGTGACAAGAGCTCTCAAAAATAGGAGTAGGGGAGAGGTTTTGTCCGACCGGGGCAGGATACGGTGGTTCTGACCGACTGGGTCAGGCGACAAGCGCTCTCAAAAACAGATGCAGGGGAAGGGTTTTGTCTGATTAGGGCGGGATACAGTAGTTCTGACCGACTGGGGCAGGGGTAAGGGTTCTGACCGACTGGGGCAGAGGCAAGAATTCTGACCTATTAAGGCAGAGGCAAGATTTCCGATCGACTGGGGCAGGGTACAGGGGTTCAGACTGACAGAGGCTAGAGACAATCTTACTGACTGACTGCGGTGAGGTAGCAGCATTCAGACCAACTGGAATACTTTGTAATACAATTTTACTTAGACAAAAACACCACAAATTGGGAGATAAATATTATAGCTATCGTATATTCACTGCTATTAACTTATTTGTATGCCATTGGCAGTACTCCGTCTGTTAATTCGCAGGGCTCCAGTGAAGGTGACGCTGTCCGAGGGGCCGTACCACGTGGCGCAGTTCCGCGACTCCTCGCGCGAGTTCGACCTGAACAAGGAGTCCGACCTGGCTGACCTCAGGAAGTGAGTACAACACAGTGGCGGACACTCCATACAACTCGATTCCTACCAGTTTCCCTCTAGAACAGCCTTTCCCAAAGTGGACGATAACGCCCCTATGTGGGCGCTGCAATCCTAAAGGGGGGCGGTAAGAGACCCAAAAAAAAAATGTGGGCGTTGTGTAGACGCTTACTTTAATTAATTTATATTTGAAGTTATAGTGGTTTTTAAGTAGATGAAAAAATGGGGGCGCTAAAAAATAATTCATTCACAAAGTGGGCAGTAGACAAAATAAGTTTGGGAACCCCTGTTTTAGAACAATGCCAGCCTCTAGTGTATATTATTGTATGGATAAAGTCGCAATATATTATCGCAACATAAGTAGTGATAGCCAAGTTGGTAGAACACTCGCCTCGGTAACGAGTGTCGCAGGTTCAAACCCCGGCTCGCACATCTGGCATTTCTGGATTTCATGTGCGAATCTCATTTTCAACCATGATCTAAATGGTGAAGGAAAACATCGCGAGATTACCTGCATGTCTGAGAGAACCCCTCGAAAGAAGTGTGAAGTCCGCCACCCCGCACCGGGCCAGCGTGGTGGACTATGATCTAATCTTTTTGTGTGTGTTTTTTATATGGGTGTTGATAGCCAAATCTGAAACTAGATAATAAAGAGAAATGGTTGCAGATTTTCATGAAAACTATGAACGATTCAATAGACATTTGCCTGTGGTCCTGGTCATTTTAAAATTATACAGCATCCCAACAAATTTCTGGAAAGTATTAAAGTATGGCAAATAAAAAAAAGTGCAATTTTTTTCTGTAACAAATTTTACACGCCCTTTGGGTTCCGGGCTGGATGTTCCGATGGCAGAAAGATGAATTTATATACCTACTAGCGGTTGCGGAAATCCGTCTCGGATTTCCGTTTCCGATGTCGCTGGGCTGTTGTAACTCCCCCCCCCCCTGGTGCGCTGCAGGGAGGTGGAGCTGCGCATGCGCAACAGCGTGCGCGGCGGGCGCACCGTGTCCAGTGACGTCATCGCCATGTCCGTGAAGGGGCCCGGCCTGCACCGCATGGTGCTCGTCGACCTGCCCGGGGTCATCTCCGTGAGTCTGCCGCTCCAAGTCTATGCTTCTAATCTAATCTATCAGCCGATACACGTCCACTGCTGGACACAGGCCTCCCCCAACGACTCCCACACATCCCGGTCCTCCGCCACTCGCATCCACCGGCTTCCTGCGACGCGTGTGATGTCATCAGTCCACCTTGTGGGGGGCCGTCCTACACTTCGTTTTCCGATTCGTGGTGACCATTCTAGAACCTTTCTGCCCCAACGGCCATCGGTTCTGCGAGCTATATCTATGGTTACACATTTTTTTAAATTACAAACTGTAAAGTTGGTACCAAACAACGTTGGTTTTCTGTTATTGTGGCGGTAACTTAATGGCTAAACAATTTTAGTCAAGACGAACACACCAACTATACGGTCCCACACTAAGCAACGCTGGTGTTATGTGTACCGTACAATGGACTGGGAGCGAACTCAGCATATAATACTTATATACATACTAAATATATATGACTCGTATACTATAATCCTGGTAGACGACCAGGATTAGAACCCGGGAACCTCAGCGTAGAATAGAAGGCAGGGTTACTATCCACTGAGCTAATCAGGTCGCCACTGTTGCTCAACTAGCCCGGTTTACGAGCGTCTTAAAATGATACCTAAACATGACTCATAATCAGAATATTTTGTATTCACGTAGACCATTAAGTACAGTACTTATAAATCGTCAAAAGTTACAAAATACTAAGCTACTGCTTTACCACCCGTTTGGAATGCCGTTCCTATGGAGAAGAACGGGCGAGAAACTTCATGGTTGCTCTTTTTTTTAAAGATCTTTTACATTTTTGAGCAATACATTGTTATAGGTGTGTGAGAACAATGTAGGAACGGCTAATGCTCGGCCATTTGTTCGCAGACTCAAACAGTGGACATGGCGTCGGACACTCGGGACGCCATTAAGCAGATGACCAAGCAGTACATGGACAACCCCAACGCGATCATACTGTGCATACAGGTACTGATAATATATATGCTGCATGTAAAAAAAAACAGGCAAAAAAAGCTAAATAAAAATGTCGTGATTTCATTTTAGTCATCGAAATCGTCTGTACCATAGAGGATCTATGAATATTTGCTAAATACTACCTATAGGCTGAAAAGGGCAAGTACCCAGGACTATAAAAGTTATCTTAAACAAAAATAAAATGGGAGTTTTTGGCGGGAATCTGGAAAGTCATGGCGTCAGTTATGTTTTAATTTCTAAAACTAGTGTTCCTGCGAGTTATAGTGAGTGATATAAGTGGAATATTAATCATTATAGGTTCGGTAAAGTGCACAAGTGTAGGTAATTCAATCAGAGTGACGAAAATTGGCTTTTCAGTTTCCCACAAAAAATCCATGAAAAATATTTTAGTAAAGTATCCATCACTTTACTGATCGAGGGATGGGGGGTATTTTACTTGGGCCTGTAGAAATAGCATGGTTCTACTTCTGCAGTATATATAGGAATGCGAAGATAGAGCTAACAAATAATAATAACTTTGTCTTGCTGGAAAAATATATAATCCTCTTCAACATTCAGCATTTTCATGAACAGAAAATAAAACAAAAGCAACTTCAACAACAAACGTCATGCTGACATAAATCGAAACCGGCCGTGAAGCGGCCAGCTACATTTCGCGGACATAGAACCTCCGCTACACCACCCCCCTGCTGAGACCGGCACTACGGTCGGTAGAAGTCCGGAAACCTGACCCGACGTCCACTTCTCGTCGTTACCGGTGGCGAAACAGGCGTGACAGCAGTCCGCGTTGCAGGTGGTGAAACAGGCACGACAGCAGCCCGCGTTGTAGGCGGCCCAGGATTATCAACCTCCAGGGCGACAAAAGCAGGCTTGAGCCGATCAACAGAAACCGTGATGATCTTGCCTGATACTTCTACGTCATACGTCTTCTCGGAGCGGCGTACGACCTTGTACGGCCCAGAATACGGGGCCTCTAGCGCTCTCAGCACCTGCCCCTTGCGGAGAAATACATGCGAGGCTTCGTTGAGATCCCTGGGAACATAAAAAGTTTTAGAGGTATGCCACCTTGACGGTTGCGGTGACAGCTTTGCAATATGACTGCGTAATCTTGCAGCGAAGTCCGTCGCGTCTCCGGAGTTAGGATCCCCCACTCCAGGATTGAAAAACTCTCCGGGTATACGCAGCTGCTCGCCATATACTAACTCTGCCGCAGATGATTGCAAGTCGTCTTTCCAGGCGGTGCGTATGCCCAACAGAACCATTGGCAAAACCTCTGCCCAATTGGAATGCTCATGGCACATGATCGCTGCTTTAAGTTGCCTGTGAAACCTTTCAACGAGACCGTTAGCGGCAGGGTGATAAGCTGTAGTCGAATGATGCTTCATACCCGTTAACTTAGCAACTGACTTAAACAGTTGTGATTCAAATTGCTTGCCCCGATCTGTGGTTATATTAACCGGACATCCAAATCTTGCGATCCAGCCGGACACGAGCGCCATTGCACATGCCTCTGCGGTTATATCGACAAGCGGGTACGCTTCAGGCCATCGAGTAAAGCGATCGATCGCAGTAAGGCAGTATCTATAGCCATTTGAACACGGCATCGGGCCAATAAGATCAATGTGCAGATTCTGAAATCTTCCTTCAGGAACATCGAATGTTGAAAACGGCGCAACCGTATGACGATGAATCTTGCTACGCTGACAGCTTAAACATTCTCGCGCCCACCGACGGCAATCTCTGCGCACACCCGGCCACACAAATCGCTCGGAAACTAACCGAACCGATGCCGCAGCTCCAGGGTGGCTCAAACTATGCAAACTTTCAAATACCGGCCTGCGGAACGCCTCTGTAACAAAAGGCCTCGGTCGCCGGGTGGAAACGTCACAATATACTTTTAGATCACCACCCGTCATCCTGATCTTTTCCAATTTCAGAGAGGTAATACCTTGCAGCAAATTCTTCAACTCGGTATCAACAACCTGGGCTGCCGCGAGCAACTGGTAGTCAATGGCTGCTGCGACCTCTTCCACACGAGACATAGAGTCCGCCACAACGTTGTCCTTCCCCGACACAAACTTGACATCCGTTGTGAATTGCGCTATAAAATCAAGATACCGATATTGTCTCGGCGAGCAAACCTTGTGCGGGTGAGAAAAAGCATAGCTTAATGGCTTATGATCGGTATACACAGTGAATTTTCTCGCCTCAACCATGTATCGAAAGTACTTAATAGCCTCATAGATCGCTAATAGCTCCCGATCATATGGGCTATATTTCGCCTGCGCAGGATTAAGCTTGTGGGAAAAAAAACCTAATGGTTTCCATAACCCATTCTTTAATTGTTGCAGAACTGCTCCCACTCCTTTATCAGACGCATCGGTATAAATAGCTAAATGGGACTTCATATCTGGGTGCGCCAGCAATGTGGCATTAGCAAGCCCTTCTTTACATTGCTGAAAAGCTACAATTTCTTCCGGTGAAAAATGTACCGGACGCGATCCTTTCATGCCAGCCCCAGAAAGTAGATGGTTTAGCGGAGCTTGCAACTGCGCAGCACCGGGAACAAACCGCCGGTAAAAATTGAGCATACCTAAAAATCGACGAAGCTCTTTCACCGTCTTTGGTACTGGATACTGAGCTACTGCTTCTTCTTTTTCCCTCATCGGACTGATTCCACTCGATGACACCTGATGCCCTAGAAAGGTTGTCTCACTCATTCCAAACTTGCACTTCGCCGAATTGACGAGAATCCCGTATTCGCGGATTCGCTGAAACAGCAGGTGGAGATGCTGCAGGTGAAGCTCTGGTGACTCGGAGAATACCAGAATGTCATCCAAAAATCCGAAACAAAAGTCTAGACCTCTCAGCACCTCATCAATAAATCGCTGGAAAGTTTGAGCAGCATTTCTAAGCCCAAAACCCATATGCGGAAACTCGAATAATCCGAACGGAGTCGTTATTGCAGTCTTAGAGATATCCTCAGGAAAAACAGGAATCTGATTATATGCTTTTACCAAATCTATTTTGGAATATATTGTAGTACCATCGAGCTTGTAAGCAAAGTCTTGTATATGCCTAACAGGGTACTCATCCGGAATAGTTCTAGCATTCAGGGCTCTATAGTCGCCGCAAGGCCGCCATCCGTCCCCTTTCTTAGGGACTAAATGAAGTGGCGAAGACCAGGCACTGTCAGACCGTCGAGCTGTTCCACTTTGCAACATACCCTCGAACTCCTTTTTTGCTATCTCCAAACGATCAGGCGCTAAACGCCTTGGACGCGCAGTGACTGGCGGTCCTGGGGTTGTTCTGATATAGTGAACCGTACTGTGCTTTGGTATATCACATTTACCAGCCGGCCTTGTAACCTCCGGATACTCCTTCAGCAACTCATGGAACCGGCTATCACCCATTACCGCCTTCACAGAAGAAATTGACTCATCCGGCTTCTTGCTTGACACCTCTATGGCCAGGTGGGTAAGCCCATCTACCAAACGATGGTTGCCACAGTCCACCAGAAGACTATAATGCCTTAGAAAATCTACCCCAATGATCGGCTTAGTAACATCCGCAATGACAAAATTCCAGGTGAAGGCGCGTCGGAGTCCCAGGTTTAACTCCAGCTGGACATCTCCGTACGTGGCTATAACGGATGCATTCGCAGCAAACAGCTCATACTTGCTTTTATTACAGCGCCGCTTGATAGCCAATCTGGGGAAAACACACAAATCTGATCCAGTGTCAACCAAAAATTGCGTTTTTGAACGCAAGTCAGTCACAAATAGGCGGCCTGACGATGGTGGACAGTCATTCACCGCCATTAATGACCGCCGCTGGGGTTTTCCGACTCAAAAGCACAGGGGGCGAAGCATTTGCGTGCTTTAAATCCAAAACGATCATGATACCAACAATATCTTTCACTCCGTACCCGAGAGCGTGTGCGAGATCGACCGCGTTCAACCGTACCTCGGTTACTGCGACCTCGTGATCGCGTATCATTAAAATTCTTATTTAAATCGGCTACCTGCTGCGTCAGCTCGGCTACCTGCCTCTCCAATGGCGTAGCGTGCAGCAGCGATGACGGGCCAGCCTCAGCGACGTGTTGCGGAAACGCGCACGGCATAACTTCATGTACCCGGTCTGCTATGTTGGCCAGCTGCGCGAGTGAAAAATCCATCTGCGAAGCAACTATTGCCTGTATATTAGCAGGGAGCCGACTCGACCAAATAGTTTTGACAAACTCGTCAGTCACATTTTCTCCAGCCAGTGATTTCAGATGGCGTAAAAATTGCGACGGTTTTCGGTCACCCAGCTCTTCGTGTACCAACAACTGCATCATTTTATTGTTGGCCGATTGGGATAAGCGACTGACAAGCTCACATTTTAATTTTTCATATTTGCCAACAGCCGGCGGGGTCTGTATCACATCTTTAACTTGGGCAGCAATGTTGCAATCTAGCTTTGATAATGCATGATAGAATTTTGTCGAATCCACAGTAATATTAGCTAGTGCGAACTGACCTTCCAATTGAGCAAACCATAACTCCGGCTCCTGTTGCCAAAACGGCGGCACCTTAACACCAACCAAGTGCACGTCTGTCGCCTTGGCGTCCTCAAATTGATCCATTTTGCCCTCGCCGGCTGCAGTACTAATACGTATCCTTTTTCGTGGTCACCAGTGTAGAAATAGCATGGTTCTACTTCTGCAGTATATATAGGAATGCGAAGATAGAGCTAACAAATAATAATAACTTTGTCTTGCTGGAAAAATATATAATCCTCTTCAACATTCAGCATTTTCATGAACAGAAAATAAAACAAAAGCAACTTCAACAACAAACGTCATGCTGACATAAATCGAAACCGGCCGTGAAGCGGCCAGCTACATTTCGCGGACATAGAACCTCCGCTACAGGCCTAACCTTTGGGCTTGTGCATATGCTCAAAAACAGAAATAATTTATATTACTTGACACTGGCAAAATACCTATGGTGGTGCCAAATAAAAAAAAAAAAACGACGTACATATGTCCGGTAAATTTTCAGTAAAGTATCCACAGTTTAACTGATAGGGGTAGCAGATTCATTTCATCATCGGCATCGTCATCAAGATTACTATTATTATTAGGGGTACATATAATTCAATAACAATTATCAAGAATTACTCGACACTGGCAAAAATGGCACTATATTGTAGATGATTGCCAACCTAAAAAAAAAGAAGAAGAATGTATGATTTTTATTTCATAATTTTGTTACACACAGTATACGCATAGCTTACACCGTAGGGTTGTTAAATTTGCGTTAATTTTTTTTATACATTCGGTTTTTTTTTAATATTCGAACTGTACTTATTTCTTCGGGTAACTTGTTCAGTTGTATGAGTACATAATCCCAACCGTATTATTGTTATACCCTATCCCCTAAATTAATAGACAGTTATAATGGATTACAACGAACGTTTCAGAGGGAAAAGTGCAGTATAATGGCTCTATAATACACTAGCTGTGCGCCCCGCGGTGTTACTCGCGATTAAAAAGTATGTCCTTTTTACCCGGATAAAAAGTAGCCTATGTGCTATTCCAGACTATAATCTATCTCTGTGCCAAATTTCATCCAGACCCGTACTGCCGTTTTGGCGTGAAAGAGTAACAAACATCCATCCAAACTTTCAAATTTATATTTTTTTATAAATTTGAGGGTTAATATGTATGAGTGTGGTGATCAGGACGGATCGGTGGACGCGGAGCGCAGCAACGTGACGGACCTGGTGGCGTCGTGCGACCCGCAGGGCAAGCGCACCATCTTCGTGCTCACCAAGGTGGACCTGGCCGAGGAGAACCTCGCCAACCCTAACAGGGTGAGTGGAGAACACCTTCCTATTGGGCAAGGGCCTACTTTCAATGCGACGAGGAGACCATAGTCCACCACGCTGGCATAGTGCGAGTTTACGGTCTTCACAGTGGCGTAGCATAGGTCATTAGCACCCGGTGCGGATTTCAAATTTTTTCTCCATCTTATTTTTGCTATGCATTATAAAAAAAATGGGGCATGGTAACAACAAAAAAAAATACGAAAAAAACACTGAAAGATTTTTTTTTAATATCTTATTTTTGTTTCTAACCGCCACCTGTGAAATGCCGCCCCCGGCAAAGTGCCGCCCGGTGCGGACCGCACCCTCCGCCTCCCCCATGCTACGCCACTGGGTCTTCACACGTATGTCGAGCAGTTCTCTCAGACATATGCAGGTGTCCTCACGATGTTTGGCTGAACCATTCAGCATGTAATAATCACGGTTGAAAATGGGGTTGAACCTGCGCTGGGCTATCACTGTGGTTGTACCCCGGTCAGATCCGGCGCATCCTGGAGGGCAAGCTGTTCCCGATGCGCGCGCTGGGCTACTACGCGGTGGTGACGGGGCGCAGCCGCAAGGACGACTCCATACAGAACATCCGCGAGTACGAGGAGAGGTTCTTCCGCTCCTCCAAGCTGTTCAAGTGAGTGCCGCCGCCCTCGCCGAGTACCACTCACTCAAGAAGTTGAGGCGTATTAAACATAACTTAATAATACTTCAATCTAAATCCCCCTCAAATTGAGGGGAGGCTCGTGCCCAGCAGTGGGAAATTAAAAAAAGGGCTGGTTAGTTTAGTTAGTAATAATACTTCGTATAAGAAGGCAAGAAACTCCATGGTTGCTACTTTTTTAACCGAACCTTGAATAAGGAGGAGGTTCTCAATTCGTTTGTTTTTTTTTAAAGATCCGTTACATTTTTGAACAGTACATTGTTATGGGTATGCGAGTGTGAGTGTGTGGCGGGAGACGACCCATCTATACATACAAATAAATAAAATTGGAGTGTCTGTTTGCAATATTAAAATAACCGCTTTTTACTAAGTGCATTCGGATGTATACACGGTACCTATACCAAAACAACATTTTTTAAAATTTTTGTCTGTCTGTTTGTTCCGGCTAATCTCTGAAATGGCTGGACCGATTTTGACGGGACTTTCACTGGCAGATAGCTGATGTAACAAGGAGTAACTAAGGCTACTTTTATTTTAGAAAAAAAAAAATAGGATCTCGCGAAAAAAAATTAATACCAATGTTGCAGCGCAGCGCCTGATTAAGTTAGATAGCAACAACCTGCAATGCGTCTCGCGGGCTCAGAACGCGCGACCAGGCTGTTGCCAACGGTTGTGTTGTTTGTTAAATACCACGCGGACGAAGTCGCGGGTAGCAGCTAGTTGAATATAAAATTGTTTGAATTCTTTTAGGGCAGTCTTTGTGTGACAAGCCTAGAAATTTGCACCTAAGACATTAATGTTTAATATCTATAAAAGTATAATAACAGTATAATGAGAGTGAACAGGTACCTTCAGGCAAGTATGCTCCATCGTAGATCTCATCGTCACTTACCATCAGGTGAGATCGAGATCAATTACTTGCCTATAATGTAATAAAAATAATATTGGGATCGCACCCTGTCCATTGTACGGCACCCATGGGACCGTACATTGGCGTGTTGGTCTGGCGGTACTGCAACACGGTACGGTACAGGGACGGGCTGGTGAGCACGTCGCAGGTGACGACGCGCAACCTGTCGCTGGCGGTGGCGGACTGCTTCTGGCGCATGGTGCGCGCCTCCGTGGAGCAGCAGGCCGACGCCTTCAAGGCCATGCGCTTCAACCTGGAGACCGAGTGGAAGAACACCTTCCCCAGGTATGCAACCACATGTACATGCTGTATGTGGCTCCCTTACCAAAAGTGTTTTTTTTATTTGGCATCACCATAGGTATTTTGTCAGTGTCAAGTAATAAAAATTATTTCTGTTTCGAGCATATGCACAGGCCCTAAGGCTAGGCCCTAGTAAAATACCCCGCCATCCCTCAATCAGTAAAGTGATGGATACTTCACTGAAAGATTTTTTTATGGATTTTTTGTGAGAAACTGAAAAGCCAAATTTCGTCACTCTGTTTCAATTACCTACTCTCGTGCACTTAATATTCCACTTATATCACTCACTATAACTCGCAGGAACACTAGTTTTTGAAATGAAAACATAACTGACGCCTTGACTTTTCAGTTTCCCGCCAAAAAGTCCTACCAAAAGTGTTATTCGGCTCAAAAGGCTGCTGTTTTGTTCTAATAGATATAACATTAATAAGCTTCTAATATCATCAATATCGTATCGGTCAAATAAAACTTCAATGTGTTGCTCTGAAAAAACAAAGCTGTATTTTAATAGTTTTCAAACATACCACAATACACTATAACACTAAATAACTAAACACTAACCTGAAAAAACAAAGAAACGACATTTAAAGTCTATTCTATAATCTATCTTGTACTTATCTAATTTTAATAGAAATTAATTTTATAACAATGTTTATTTGGTTAAACGCCATATTGTTCAACTCTGTCTAGGCTGTTTTATCGACATTCCACACATAGCCCTGACTGCTTTGCCGACAGCGCCAGCGCGATGATATTCAAAAAGGAAGTAAACTTTCTTTATATCTCCCCTCTTGAAGTAGAAAATTCACATAGAATTTTCTTCGTATGAATTTTTCTTTTTCCATTTCCTCATTTATCAGCTTCTTTTTTTAGTATAGGGACTGGAATAAGTTTTGTGATATGAAAAAGGTTTGATTCTGTTTTTTTATGACCTGTATCTATTCTGTATATTGACTTCGAAATTTTATTTATAATTTTATACGGTCCGATTTTTAGTTCATCTAATTTCTTCCTGTTAAGCTTATTTCCATTTTCTACATACACCATATCTCCTACATTAAATTCATAATATTTCCGACTCTTATCGAACAGTATTTTGTTGTAGTTATGTGATTTTATTGTATTGTCAAGTGCAATTTTTCGGTCATTAATCCAGTCAGTTTTGGATTTTCCTTGTTTTAACTCATCTGGTACGACACTAACATCTGTTCCATATAAAAGATAACTTGGTGGATAGCCAGTGACTGAGTGATTAGTATCATTATATTTACTTGCACATTCCTGAGCTATTGTGGTCCACGCTTTCTTTTTTTTATTTTCATTGATTTTGCATCTGATTTTATTTACTAATGTTTGATTCAACCTTTCATTCAGGCCATTAGAGAATGGTGCATTTACCGCTGTGAAGATCATCGGTATTTGTTTATCTTTAAGAAATTTCTTAAATTCTTTCGAATTGATTCCGGGGTATTGGTCAGTAAGAAGCATTCCAATATCTTCAGTTTCTGTTATGTTTGTGATTAGTTTAATAAAATCATTTGCATTCTGGGTTTTTGAAGTTAGTATAAAAGCATATCTTGTAAAGTGATCCACTAACAGGTGTAGATATTTCTTTGATGATCTTGAACCTCCAAAACCTCCAATGGTGTCTATAGAGATTATTTCAAATGGCTCTTTGGCAGGGCCTAGATGAGACATAAAACCAAATTTATCTTGGCCTCTTGATTTATTTTTAATACAAGTTTCACAGCCTCTGCAAATTTTCTTAATATTGTTTATCAAATTTTTGGCCGTGTAGTACGGACTTATTGTCTTCTGCATTTGACTTATTCCAATGTGGCACAAGTTTTCATGTATTTTTTTTAGGAGTTTGATACTAAATTCTTCTGATATAATTAATTTTTCTTTTTTTCTGATCTTTTTAAAGTATACTTTGTGTTTTTCTATCAATTTACCCTTATTTTTTTGTATTTCTTCATTCTTATTTTGATCTGTTAAAATATCTTGCAATTCAACCACGTTCACAACTTTTAACTGTTCATCTGTATTTTTCTCTGATTCCAATACTGGATTCCTGCTTAGACAATCTGCTTCTAAATTTTTCTTTCCTGGAGCATATTTTATTTGAAAGTCATACTGCGATAGATAATATGTTAAATCACCTAGTTCTTCATCGGTTCTAGATTTCAAATTCATGTTTTCCAGTGGTTTATGGTCTGAATAAACTGTAAATGATTTACCTATCAACCAGTATTGCCAGTATTTCACAGCTTCTTTGATAGCTAAACATTCCAAGTATATTGCTTTTTTTTTCTTTTGGGATTCATTAAGTTTTTTAGAAAAATAAGCCACTGGTTTTTCTTTCCCGTCTGTCTGTCTTTGTTTCAATATAGCTCCAATACCTTCTAAAGAAGCATCTGTATATATATTGATTGGCAAATCTTGATCAAAAATCTGAAGAATTGGTTGGGTGCATAGCAAGATTTTTATAGTCTCAAATGCTTCTTGGCATTTGTCACACCAAATGAATTTTTGGTTTTTCCTTAGTAAATTATGCAATGGGTCTAATATTCTGGCACTATTTGGTATGAACTCATGGTAAAAGTTAATTTTCCCCAAAAATTGTCTAATATTTTTCTGTGTTCTTGGAACGGGAAAATCCTTTATTGAAATCAAATTATCGTTTACTGGTTTAATGCAATTATTTTCAATTATATGACCCAAGTATTTTACTGAATTAGAAGCAAATGTGCATTTTGTAAATTTCAACCTGAAACCTTCTGTTTTGACTGCTTCCAAGAGCTGTGTAAGATGATTAATGTGTTCAGCAAAGGTTTTAGAAAATATAAGTATATCATCGATATAATTAACTGTAAAATCTGACAGTTTATACTTTCTAAGTATATTATTTAGTATTCTTTGAAAAATGGCTGGCGAAGTTTTTAATCCGAAGGGTAGACAGGTCCACTGGTAATGTCCATCTTGTGTTACAAATCCAGTCTTGGTTTTGTCTTCGATTCGCAACGGTATAGACCAAAATGCAGAATTGATGTCTAGCGTTGAAAAGAATTTGCAATTCCTGGTCTTTAACATTAGATCTTCAATTAACGGAAATGGTTGAGCCTGAGGTACTACTATTTTATTTAAGTCTCTAAAATCTATACATAATCTAGATCTTTTATTTTCTTCTTTTTTAAAAGCCAAAGTGACGGGTGCAGCGAAAGGACTGTAGGATTCTTCTATCATCTTATTATCTAGTAATTTTGCTATTTGTGTTTCTATCTCTTTTTTATCTTCTATAGTGCATCTGTAGGGCCTCTTGCTACAATATCTGTCCACTAGTAAGTCGATTCTTGCTTCATACCCATTAACAGTACCGACGTCGTATTTATCTTTCGCAAAAACTGATTTATATCTGTCGATCAGTGTATTTATTTCCGATTTTTGATATCCATTTAGGTGATTTATCTTAATTTCAAAGTTTTCTTCTTTTACATGTTCATTAAAATTTATTTTGTATTCCTTTGTTGAAATAGTGTTATCTATACTTTTTATTTTAGTGTTTGTATTTTCATAAGTAGAGTTTTCCTCTGTTTTATTATTTAGGTACAATTTCTGTGTTATTTTTAAGTCTTCGTTTTGGATTAGTTTAAATTTTTTTATCAAGTCTAATCCAATCAAAAAATCATATTTGAAATTTTGTTCATCAATTATGTATACATCAGCATTTTCTTCCAATTCAAAGATTTTTATTTTTAAGGTCGTCAAACCACTTGTCTTTTTAACACCACTAATTGTTACTAAATCTGCTTCATTCAAACTGTTTCCTTTTCCTTTTAATTTTAATATTTTCGAATTAATTAAAGAAACATTTGAACCAGAATCATAAACCCCGTATATTTCTAGTTTATCATTCAATAGTAGTTTGACATTAATTAATGGTGTTACTATTCGTTTTTTTGGTCAGTTTCATTTAACTCAGCTTCGATCACAGAATTATTAACATGCTTGATGAAATTCTTCTTCAATTTATCATCTTCCTTGGTTTTGAACCAACATGTGGCCTCAGGGTGATAACGAGAACCTTTATTCAATTTTTCACAAATTTTACATGGGTATTTTTCTTCGTTTCTACCATTAGTTTTCATATTTTCATTTTTTCTTATAGCCAAATAACTTTTTTTATTTACCATGTGTTCATGTTTACTCACTTCATTAAACAAATCCACTGTATCTTCTAATGTTTCTCTATCAATCCTATTTAGTATGAATTCTGGTAAACCAGCTGCTACAAGATCCACTAGGGTACTTGGGTCAATTGTTCTTCTCATATCTAATAGCAGTTTTTCCTTTCTCATCGCATAATCCAATAATGAACCATCCTTATATTTAAACAATAGTGCATATCTAACTGGGTTCCATCCTTTGTTTGCAAATGATTCACAGAATTTATTTTTCCAAGTTGTCCATTCCGAATTCATTGTCAATTTTATAATCATCGAACTGTACCAGTCTGCACAGCTCTTATCCATAAACAATCTGAGTATTTCGATTTTCTTTTCATCCTCTGTTACATCAAAGCGTTTGCATTCTCTTTCAAAAATATCGATCCACTGGCCAGCATTCGAATTTTTGCTTGTGAACTTTTCAATTACAAACATTTCTGCAATCTTTTTCAAATTTTGTTGTTTAACTTCTCGTGTATTTTCTACTAATTTCTCAAATAATTTTTGCAGCGTACCTGTTTCTGTTTGATATGCATCAGCAAATTTATCCTGATTTAGTTCCTCTAAATATTGATCCCCAAACTGTAAATTATCCTCATCATCTATGTACGTCTTATGGAGTTCATCTGTCATTGTAATCCAAACTCTTCTCACCTGGTACCTTTTTCTCAAACTATTTTTCACTTTATTATAAACCGTTGTTTTCAGTATTTCCCTATGATAAGTAACTGCTTGTAGCTCTTCAGGTATGGCATACACTTTATTATCACTTGTAGTTATTGAAGTAATAGAAAGAACATTTGATTTTCCATCACTTCCAGGCAATAGCGTAAATTCAAAACGAAGTCTATCCATTTTCAATTATAGTTTATAAACAAAAATGTCGTTTTATAACATTAATAAGCTTCTAATATCATCAATATCGTATCGGTCAAATAAAACTTCAATGTGTTGCTCTGAAAAAACAAAGCTGTATTTTAATAGTTTTCAAACATACCACAATACACTATAACACTAAATAACTAAACACTAACCTGAAAAAACAAAGAAACGACATTTAAAGTCTATTCTATAATCTATCTTGTACTTATCTAATTTTAATAGAAATTAATTTTATAACAATGTTTATTTGGTTAAACGCCATATTGTTCAACTCTGTCTAGGCTGTTTTATCGACATTCCACACATAGCCCTGACTGCTTTGCCGACAGCGCCAGCGCGATGATATTCAAAAAGGAAGTAAACTTTCTTTATATAGATATGAAAAAAAAAATACTCTCGCTGTGTGGTGTGTGCTAAAAATAATAGTTTAGTGATCAAAATAAAAAATACATTTTTAAAAACTAATGGTGTATCAATTTAATTAGTCATATACCATGGATTCATCTCATGATTCTAGAGACTAGGGCCCAGACATGTTGTTCAAGTCACTCAAGGGGTACACCATTCATCGGGATTCCCTGAAATATTACTTACCCAACGAGCGAACGGCTTAATAACGTTACCTTCTCTTATGAAGGGGTTCCCGAAGGGTTACCCTGGTTTTAAATTGGAATTTTAAAAAACTCACTGACTATTTTGTTAGACACGTCTGTTACATGGGAAACCCTTTCGAATGGGTTTTTCGGATTTTGCGTTTAACTTAGCCGAATTCAAATGTAAACATAGTGAATGGGCAGCCATAAGTAAAATTGGACAGCTTTATTTCAACGTGATTTGAAATAAATTAATATTTTTGTTAATCTTATCCATATATCACTCCAACCCAACCATATTATATTAAAATACTCTTGATAGGAGTGAGACATTTGGCGGAATACAATCGCAGCAATGTAACGACAACCGCTGAAAGAAGCAACGCTTTCGCGAGACTGACTGAATTTTACGGATTTTATTGCATTTATTTTATGTTTTTACTGCATTTCGGCTGCTTTACAGCAACTATGGTCACGGGAGGAGAAACCATGGTTGCTGTAAAGCAGCCGAAACGTTGGAATATAAAAACAAAAAATAACCGCGAAAACATCTACAGAATTAGTTTTATTTCAATGTGTAGTATTCGCGTAAATATGATAAATTAAAGTGACCTATGCAAGGTCGGTCTTCCGCATGCGGGGGGTATTGTCATTGCCCGCGTGCGGCGCTTTTGTCGTCGGCATCGTGAAAGGTGACCGGCCCTATTGTGTGCAGACAGCGCGAGCTGGACCGCGACGAGCTGTTCGAGCGAGCCCGCGCCGAGTTGCTCGACCAGTCGGCCGAGCTGTCGGCCGTGGCGCCCGCCGCCTGGGAGCTGCGCCTGCAGGCCGCGCTGTGGCACGCCGCCGCCGACCGCGTCTTCCACAGCATCTACCTGCCCGCCGCCGCCGGCGCCAACAGCGACGTCGGTGAGCCACCACACCGCACCTTTATTTTTTTTTAACGTGGGGAAATCCTCACGGATACCACACCGCCACGGGGGTGACGGTGTGGTTATGCCGGACTCTTACCGGCTAAAACCCCACGGTCCGCCTTCACCGCCTTTGAGCGGGGCGCCACAGGTTCGCACATGGCATACTACTGTGGCGCCCCGGCGGCCGGCCCGGTTTAGTCCCCAGGCCGCAGACATTAGGAAGGGTGCCTATGGGCAATAGGCACCCTCCGTCGAGGGACTTTGCGTGGGCGGGTGGTCCCCCGAACCCCTGCCCAAGTCCCCATCGACGTCCCTCCTCTTACGGCGGGGGAAGAAGATGCGCATAGCGCCTTCTCCTTCTACCCTGCCGTGCTTTGCGGATCGGGTCAGCTGAGGCGTCCTCCTCCCTGACCCTCTCTGCGGCCTCCTTATGTCCCCACACACCTGGGCCCCAAGTCTGATAACACAATCGATTCATAATCGAACAGCAACGGTATAGTTAGACAACAATCTATGAAACATATTCTATATAATGTTCTCTATGGTTTTCTCTCTCTCTTCTCTGTGGCGCCTCCTTGGCATCGTTTGGTTCTTAAAAGTGTTCTGAGTATTCAATAAAAATATGATTATTTAACTAACAAGAAGTCTGTTTTTTCCACCCCAGGGCCCAAATGGTATATTTACCAATAGTAACTGTCACTTTTGACAGATATCCCATACAATATGTGTCAAAAGTGACAGTTACTATGCCGTTGCTGTTCGACTATGAATCGATTGTGTTAGCAGAATTGGGGCCCTGGGATCTTCTTCACCATTCATCAGCTACAAAATATAACCATTTTTGCTAGGGTCGAGAAAATAAAATCGATCATTGTTTTTTAGTAATAGGTGTTCCTGAAGATAATATTGATGCTGAAATGAATCCCTTACCCCGTCAGTCAAGCTGTGGATACTTTACTGAATATATACCGGACTATAACTACTTATTCACCTAGTTTACTTTTTTTATTTCCTTATCCTTTCCTCTTCCCTCTCCCTGGCCCAGGGTACTCGTGTCCCATGCCTCATCAGATCAAGTTCAAGCACGCTGACGGGACCACGTCAGCCACTATATGGGTGGACCCTTACGATTTTGATTCTAGTAAGAAACTGGAGCTTATTATGTTGGTACAGGAACTAAACTCGATTTAACTATTGAAATGAAACTAGTTTTTAAGGATTCTATCGCGTTTTTTTTTTTTATGTTCCCGATGTTTCGGCTGCTTTACAGCAACCATGGTCACGGGAGGACTGAGGTGGTTGACGTCCTAGTGTCATAGTTTGACGGGCCAAACTGATATGATAAGCCACAGATCCTCGCAAAAGAACACCGATTCCGACCAAGGATGATACGCGAGGCCATTGAAATTAAAAATCATCCTAATTTCAATAGGGAAGATGGCTGGGTGCTACCACCAGCTTGAGACCCTGTAGTAAACATCATAAAATCCAGAACCAAGCGTACCATTGCAAGACCTCAAGACACAGTGAGCTCTTTCTGCGTAGATCGGACCGCAAGTAACAACTAAATATGAGGGTACCCCCGTCAAACTATGACGCTAGGACGACAACCACCTCAGTACTCCCGTGACCATGGTTGCTGTAAAGCAGCCGAAACGTCGGGAACGTAAAAACAAAAAAATAAACAAGATAGAATCCTTAAAAAATAGTTTCATTTTAATGTGTAGTATTCGCGGAAATATAAGAAATCAATATCGATTTAACTACATATGAGGGTGACACTGAAAGTTCTTAGAAAATCAAAAACTGAACAAACTAGCAAGTTATTCGTTTTATTATATCATTTCAAAATAGTGTCCATTTACATCAATACATCGCTGCATCCGAAGGAACCACTGAGAAAAGCACTTTGTCCACTCGTCCTTAGGGGTCTCTTCGACGGCATTTTGAAACGCAGCCACTGCTTCCTCGGCGTCCATAAAACATTTTCGTCGAAGTTTTTCTTTTATTTTCGGAAATATATAGGGCGGGTGATCCAGTAATTCCACGTCTGACGTCGCCAACTAGTCGATTGTTTGCTTTTCCAAGACAAGTGGCAAACAATTGTTAATGTACCATTCTGCAGTAACTGTTCTTCGATCCTCTAAAACAATTGTAGCGTAATGACCTGTCCTTCCGAAGAACGAGGCCACCATCTGTTTCCCATCGACCTCTCTTCACTTTAGTTGGCAACTCCTCGAAAGGAAACACTCAGACAGCAGACTGTCTCTTAGTTTCAGGATCATAACAATAAATCCAGCATTCGTTGCCCGTAAGTATGTAGAACACAGCATTTCAGTCACCTTCGTTAAATTTTTGAACCAACAAATGAATAAAATACATACACAATAATATTGGCCAAGAGTTCCATTTTCAAAATTTGAACGATTTTTTTTTATTATATCGTTTACAAGTGGCCAGTTCTAAAAACTTTCAGTGTCGCCCTCGTATATCATAAATATTAAATAAGTAAGCAAATCTTATTGAATTGATTGTATTGTGGTGTTTAGTATTTGAAAGCGTCTAATATAAAATACTAATAGATCTGCCCACCATAATAAATATGGAATGTTTCAGACAAATTCAACACATCAGTAGACATAAAGCTCCGCGAGTGGGCGGAGTCGGAGCTGCCCACGCAGTCCATCCGCGCGGGGAGGGAGGCGCTGCGGGAGGAGTTCAGCTCGCTGATGGCGCGCGCGCAGGAGAGCGACCCGGTGCACCAGCCCGTCAAGCGCGACGCGGTGGAGGAGGCGCTGCGCCGGCACCAGTGGGAGGAGCGCGCGCAGGACGTGAGTACTGCGACGAGTACTCAGTACTGGGTGCGGAGTGCTCAATACTAGGGGCGGAGTGCTCAGTACTAGGTGCAAAGAGCTCAGTACTAGGTGCGGAGTGCTCAGTACTAGATGCGGAGTGCTCAATACTAGGGGTGGAGTGCTCAGTACTAGGTTCGAAGTGCTCAGTACAAGGTGCGGAGTGCTCAGTACTAGGTGCGGAGTGCTCAGTACTAGGTGCGGAGTGCTCAGTACTAGGTGCGGAGTGCTCAGTACTAGGTGCGGAGTGCTCAGTACTAGGTGCGGAGTGCTCAGTACTAGGTGCGGAGTGCTCAGTACTAGGTGCGGAGTGCTCAGTACTAGGTGCGGAGTGCTCAGTACTAGGTGCGGAGTGCTCAGTACTAGGTGCGGAGTGCTCAGTACTAGGTGCGGAGTGCTCAGTACTAGGTGCGGAGTGCTCAATACTAGGTGCAGAATGCTCAGTTTAGGGTGCGGAATGCCAAAACATAAACGATCAACTTTCAACTGTATGCCCAGGTGCTAAGGGTGCTGCAGCTGAACGCTCTCCAGGACCGCTGCGTGTCGTCCCGCCAGGACTGGGACGCGGCCGTGTCGCTCATGGAGAGCGCCATCAAGGAGAGGCTCGACGAGACACAGAAGGAACTCAAGGCGTTGACCGGTAAGCTGGATGATTTATCGCCAGATACTCAAATAATGCTCAAATTAAAGTACAGTCCCAAACGAATCAGCGCTTTTATTATGGATACCATACAATGAATTTTACGCCGGTCTAACTACACCCAAACAATGGAGAATCTTTAAATTATATTATTTGTTTGCGCACGAGTGTGTTTGAGTTGCAAAACGTCGTATGACATGCTCGAGCATTTGGTCATTACACTCTCGGCTTCATGACTCCCTTGCCTTCGGCTCGGCCCGCAATCCCGCCTCGACTGTAATGACCAATTTATTTCACTTGTCTTATTTTGTACTATTGTAACATTAATTACAAGCTCTCCAAAGAAATTTATATAAATAAAATCATAGGGAATACTCGTGTAAAATTACAGTTATCACGTAGTTATTCTTAAATCGATTTATCGTAATTGTGTGTTCACACGAAGATTACAAATTTGCGAAAGAAGCGTAGATTCAAAGATATATACCCTTTCTGTACCACGGTACAATCCTGCGGGGTTATTTTAAACCATTCGAAATGGATATCGGAAACGGAATCGAAAACTTCCGAGCTGGATTACCGCAATAGCTATTAAAATTTCCAAATTCGATTATCTTCGATGTATCTTGATGGCAATACCAAATCGTTCTTTAAAAAAGTGTCCGTCGGAACGCTCGTCGGGAGCGACATCAACAACGGAAAGTTTCGAATCCGTTTCCGATGTCGATTCGGAATGATTTAAAAGGGCCCCGCAGGTCCCGGGCTGCGCGAGCGCTGGCTGTACTGGCAGGCGGGCACGGAGGAGCAGCGCCGGCGCGGCGAGGTGCGCGCCGAGCTGGAGCGGCTGGGCGCGAGCCGGCCCGCGCTGGCCTACGACGAGGTGGTGGCCGTGCGCGACAACCTGCGCCGCCGCGGCATCGAGGTCGACAACGAGTACATCCGCGAGACTTGGAAGCCCGTCTACTTGAAGTGAGTACTCTGCAGGTCGTTCACTTGCTGGCGCAAAACTTAACGCCAGGAAGTACCCGCTAGATATTACTTTGTTTCAGTTGTCAATTTGACTGACTACATTTGGAAAAGAGATTTTTATTAGTTTAAGTATGTATAATTGTAGAAATAAAACCAATTTCAATATGTAATTTTAAAATATAAGAAATCAATATATATGTATTATTGATTAAAATAAAAACTAATTTTAAGGATTTTATCGCGTTTATCATATGTTTTTACGTTCCCGACGTTTCGGCTGCTTCACAGCAACCATGGTCACGGGAGGACTGAAGTGGTTGACGTCCTGGTGTCATAGTTGGAACAGGGGTACCCTCATATTTAGTTGTTGCTTGCGGTGGGATCTACGCAAAAAGTGCTCACAGTGTCTTGAGGTCTTGCAATGGTGCGCTTGGTTTTGGATTTAATGATATTAATTACTGGATCCCAAGTCAATCCCAAGACCGCCGGACCGGGTTGTCCAATCAATCGTTTTGTTGTTTCAGAAACTTCCTACAGAGGGCGCAAACGCGAGCTCGAGATTGTAGAAAGAGCTTCTACTTGTACAGTCAACAGAATGGAAATGGGGTATGGACTTTTTTATTTAATTTCTACCTCTCACCATAAAGTGATCATATGGTCACCATTATAATAATATAATGACAACCTGTGTGTTATGACCTGCTTTGTTTGCTGTGGGTTTCGGATTCGAATCCTGGTAGGGACAAACTTTATGTGATTAGCTCGAATGTTTGTACCCGGGTCATGGATGTTGAATATCTATATAAGTATTATATACCGAGTTCGCCCTCAGTCCATTGTACGGTACCTATAATACAAGCGTTGCTTAGTGTGGGACCGTATAGTTGGTGTGTTTGTCTGGCGATATTTATTTATAATGGTACATTATGATACATGTGAGCTAACAAGATGTTCAATACATTCTCGCTAGGCTCGAGTGTATTGAATAATGCACACGTGATAAAAACACTATGGCTCCTACAAAATTACGTAGGGAGCACATTTGATTTAATTGATATACGGTCAAAACCGAATATAACGACATTGAGGGGACCATAATATTCGGACGTTTTATCCGATAGTTGTTATAAGCAATATACACAAGTAGTCATATTAATAGTCATATGTATGTTCAGAATTTTTAGTAAAAATGTTTATTCCTACATTGTTCTCACATACCTATAACAATGTATTGCTCAAAAATGTAAAAGATCTATTTTAAAAAAAGAGCAACCATGGAGTTTCTTGCCCGTTCTTCTCCATAGGAACGGCATTCCGAACGGGTGGTAAAGCAGTAGCATAATATTTTTGTAACTTGACGATTCATAAGTACTGTACAATAATGGTCTACGTGAATAAAAAATATTCTGATTCTGATATTCTGAAAAACTTGCAGTACCAACAGTACAGCTTATAGACTACAATCAGTTTTTAAAGTAATCGGTCATTTCGCTCTGTTTTTTTTTTAAGCTGAGTCTCAAATGTGTTTTGCATTTTACGTTTCATTCTCGTCAGGATTGCTTGATTATCATCAGCATTAAACTCTTCGTTAAAAGCAACCATTTTTTGATTTTGATTAGAATAAGTTTGAAAATTGTTCGTATTGTTTTATTTTGATGGTACAAGCACAACGGTTGGTCGTAATAGCCGATGAATTCGATAAAGTTTCGTCGTTCTAAGCGATATGTCGCTGTATCCGATGTTGTTATAGGCGGTATGTTTACTTAACTGTTTATTAGGGATTCGGCCGGGACCTTGCCATTCGGTCGTAATAACCGATCCGTCGTTATAAACGAAGTCGTTATATCCGGTTTTGACTGTATTGGAATTATGACATCAGTTTATGGTTCGAATTGTAAAATATTTACCCTTTCTGAATCAGCCTGTAGATAGGTCAATACGGACCAATTCAGGATAGACTAATAATGTAATGTGAATGTGTTTCCAGAAGGAGTGCTGCGAGGTGGTGATGTTCTGGCGCGTGCAGCAGACGCTGCGCACCACGGCCAACGCGCTGCGCCAGCAGATCGGCAACCGCGAGGCCGCCAGGCTCGACCGCGAGCTGCGCGAGGTGCTCGACGAGGTGAGGGGGGGGGGGACACACGCACACACACACACACACACGCACACACAACGCGCTGCGCCAGCAGATCGGCAACCGCGAGGCCGCCAGGCTCGACCGCGAGCTGCGCGAGGTGCTCGACGAGGTGAGGGGGGGGACACACGCACACACACACACACGCACACACACACAACGCGCTGCGCCAGCAGATCGGCAACCGCGAGGCCGCCAGGCTCGACCGCGAGCTGCGCGAGGTGCTCGACGAGGTGAGGGGGGGGGGGACACACGCACACACACACACACACACGCACACACAACGCGCTGCGCCAGCAGATCGGCAACCGCGCGGCCGCCAGGCTCGCCCGCGCGCTGCGCGAGGTGCTCGACGAGGTGAGGGGGGGGGGACACACGCACACACACACACACACACACGCACACACAACGCGCTGCGCCAGCAGATCGGCAACCGCGAGGCCGCCAGGCTCGACCGCGAGCTGCGCGAGGTGCTCGACGAGGTGAGGGGGGGGGACACACGCACACACACACACACACACGCACACACAACGCGCTGCGCCAGCAGATCGGCAACCGCGAGGCCGCCAGGCTCGACCGCGAGCTGCGCGAGGTGCTCGACGAGGTGAGGGACACACACACACACACACACACACACACACACACAACGCGCTGCGCCAGCAGATCGGCAACCGCGAGGCCGCCAGGCTCGACCGCGAGCTGCGCGAGGTGCTCGACGAGGTGAGGGGGGGGGACACACGCACACACACACGCACACACAACGCGCTGCGCCAGCAGATCGGCAACCGCGAGGCCGCCAGGCTCGACCGCGAGCTGCGCGGGGTGCTCGACGAGGTGAGGGGGGGGGGGACACGCACACACACACACACACACACACACACACAACGCGCTGCGCCAGCAGATCGGCAACCGCGAGGCCGCCAGGCTCGACCGCGAGCTGCGCGAGGTGCTCGACGAGGTGAGGGGGGGGACACACGCACACACACACACACACACACACACACACACAACGCGCTGCGCCAGCAGATCGGCAACCGCGAGGCCGCCAGGCTCGACCGCGAGCTGCGCGAGGTGCTCGACGAGGTGAGGGGGGGGGGGACACGCACGCACACACACACACACACACACACACACACACACACACACACACACACACAACGCGCTGCGCCAGCAGATCGGCAACCGCGAGGCCGCCAGGCTCGACCGCGAGCTGCGCGAGGTGCTCGACGAGGTGAGGGGGGGGGGGGGGACACGCACACACACACACACACACACACACAACGCGCTGCGCCAGCAGATCGGCAACCGCGAGGCCGCCAGGCTCGACCGCGAGCTGCGCGAGGTGCTCGACGAGGTGAGGGGGGGGGACACGCACACACACACACACACACACACACACACAACGCGCTGCGCCAGCAGATCGGCAACCGCGAGGCCGCCAGGCTCGACCGCGAGCTGCGCGAGGTGCTCGACGAGGTGAGGGGGGGGGGGGACACGCACACACACACACACACACACACAACGCGCTGCGCCAGCAGATCGGCAACCGCGAGGCCGCCAGGCTCGACCGCGAGCTGCGCGAGGTGCTCGACGAGGTGAGGGGGGGGGACACGCACACACACACACACACACACACACACACAACGCGCTGCGCCAGCAGATCGGCAACCGCGAGGCCGCCAGGCTCGACCGCGAGCTGCGCGAGGTGCTCGACGAGGTGAGGGGGGGGGGACACACGCACACACACACACACACACGCACACACAACGCGCTGCGCCAGCAGATCGGCAACCGCGAGGCCGCCAGGCTCGACCGCGAGCTGCGCGAGGTGCTCGACGAGGTGAGGGGGGGGGGGACACACGCACACACACACACACACACGCACACACAACGCGCTGCGCCAGCAGATCGGCAACCGCGAGGCCGCCAGGCTCGACCGCGAGCTGCGCGAGGTGCTCGACGAGGTGAGGGGGGGGGGACACACGCACACACACACACACACACGCACACACAACGCGCTGCGCCAGCAGATCGGCAACCGCGAGGCCGCCAGGCTCGACCGCGAGCTGCGCGAGGGGCTCGACGAGGGGAGGGGGGGGGGACACACGCACACACACACACACACACACGCACACACAACGCGCTGCGCCAGCAGATCGGCAACCGCGAGGCCGCCAGGCTCGACCGCGAGCTGCGCGAGGTGCTCGACGAGGTGAGGGGGGGGGGGACACACGCACACACACACACACACACGCACACACAACGCGCTGCGCCAGCAGATCGGCAACCGCGAGGCCGCCAGGCTCGACCGCGAGCTGCGCGAGGTGCTCGACGAGGTGAGGGACACACACACACACACACACACACACACACACACAACGCGCTGCGCCAGCAGATCGGCAACCGCGAGGCCGCCAGGCTCGACCGCGAGCTGCGCGAGGTGCTCGACGAGGTGAGGGGGGGGGACACACGCACACACACACGCACACACAACGCGCTGCGCCAGCAGATCGGCAACCGCGAGGCCGCCAGGCTCGACCGCGAGCTGCGCGAGGTGCTCGACGAGGTGAGGGGGGGGGGACACGCACACACACACACACACACACACACACACAACGCGCTGCGCCAGCAGATCGGCAACCGCGAGGCCGCCAGGCTCGACCGCGAGCTGCGCGAGGTGCTCGACGAGGTGAGGGGGGGGGACACACGCACACACACACACACACACACAACGCGCTGCGCCAGCAGATCGGCAACCGCGAGGCCGCCAGGCTCGACCGCGAGCTGCGCGAGGTGCTCGACGAGGTGAGGGGGGGGGGACACGCACGCACACACACACACACACACACACAACGCGCTGCGCCAGCAGATCGGCAACCGCGAGGCCGCCAGGCTCGACCGCGAGCTGCGCGAGGTGCTCGACGAGGTGAGGGGGGGGGACACACGCACACACACACACACACACGCACACACAACGCGCTGCGCCAGCAGATCGGCAACCGCGAGGCCGCCAGGCTCGACCGCGAGCTGCGCGAGGTGCTCGACGAGGTGAGGGGGGGGGGGACACACGCACACACACACACACACACGCACACACAACGCGCTGCGCCAGCAGATCGGCAACCGCGAGGCCGCCAGGCTCGACCGCGAGCTGCGCGAGGTGCTCGACGAGGTGAGGGGGGGGGGACACACGCACACACACACACACACACACGCACACACAACGCGCTGCGCCAGCAGATCGGCAACCGCGAGGCCGCCAGGCTCGACCGCGAGCTGCGCGAGGTGCTCGACGAGGTGAGGGGGGGGGACACACGCACACACACACACACACACGCACACACAACGCGCTGCGCCAGCAGATCGGCAACCGCGAGGCCGCCAGGCTCGACCGCGAGCTGCGCGAGGTGCTCGACGAGGTGAGGGACACACACACACACACACACACACACACACACACAACGCGCTGCGCCAGCAGATCGGCAACCGCGAGGCCGCCAGGCTCGACCGCGAGCTGCGCGAGGTGCTCGACGAGGTGAGGGGGGGGGGACACACGCACACACACACGCACACACAACGCGCTGCGCCAGCAGATCGGCAACCGCGAGGCCGCCAGGCTCGACCGCGAGCTGCGCGAGGTGCTCGACGAGGTGAGGGGGGGGGGGACACGCACACACACACACACACACACACACACACAACGCGCTGCGCCAGCAGATCGGCAACCGCGAGGCCGCCAGGCTCGACCGCGAGCTGCGCGAGGTGCTCGACGAGGTGAGGGGGGGGGACACACGCACACACACACACACACACACACACACACACACAACGCGCTGCGCCAGCAGATCGGCAACCGCGAGGCCGCCAGGCTCGACCGCGAGCTGCGCGAGGTGCTCGACGAGGTGAGGGGGGGGGGACACGCACGCACACACACACACACACACACACACACACACACACACACACACACAACGCGCTGCGCCAGCAGATCGGCAACCGCGAGGCCGCCAGGCTCGACCGCGAGCTGCGCGAGGTGCTCGACGAGGTGAGGGGGGGGGGGGGACACGCACACACACACACACACACACACACACACAACGCGCTGCGCCAGCAGATCGGCAACCGCGAGGCCGCCAGGCTCGACCGCGAGCTGCGCGAGGTGCTCGACGAGGTGAGGGGGGGGGACACGCACACACACACACACACACACACACACACACAACGCGCTGCGCCAGCAGATCGGCAACCGCGAGGCCGCCAGGCTCGACCGCGAGCTGCGCGAGGTGCTCGACGAGGTGAGGGGGGGGGGGGACACGCACACACACACACACACACACACACAACGCGCTGCGCCAGCAGATCGGCAACCGCGAGGCCGCCAGGCTCGACCGCGAGCTGCGCGAGGTGCTCGCCGCGGTGCGGGGGGGGGTCCCGCACACACACACACACACACACACACACACAACGCGCTGCGCCAGCAGATCGGCAACCGCGAGGCCGCCAGGCTCGACCGCGAGCTGCGCGAGGTGCTCGACGAGGTGAGGGGGGGGGGGGACACGCACGCACACACACACACACACACACACAACGCGCTGCGCCAGCAGATCGGCAACCGCGAGGCCGCCAGGCTCGACCGCGAGCTGCGCGAGGTGCTCGACGAGGTGAGGGGGGGGGGGACACGCACACACACACACACATACACACAACGCGCTGCGCCAGCAGATCGGCAACCGCGAGGCCGCCAGGCTCGACCGCGAGCTGCGCGAGGTGCTCGACGAGGTGAGGGGGGGGGACACGCACACACACACACACACACACACACACACAACGCGCTGCGCCAGCAGATCGGCAACCGCGAGGCCGCCAGGCTCGACCGCGAGCTGCGCGAGGTGCTCGACGAGGTGAGGGGGGGGGACACACACACACACACACACACACACACACACACAACGCGCTGCGCCAGCAGATCGGCAACCGCGAGGCCGCCAGGCTCGACCGCGAGCTGCGCGAGGTGCTCGACGAGGTGAGGGGGGGGGGGACACACGCACACACACACACACACACGCACACACAACGCGCTGCGCCAGCAGATCGGCAACCGCGAGGCCGCCAGGCTCGACCGCGAGCTGCGCGAGGTGCTCGACGAGGTGAGGGGGGGGGGACACACGCACACACACACACACACACGCACACACAACGCGCTGCGCCAGCAGATCGGCAACCGCGAGGCCGCCAGGCTCGACCGCGAGCTGCGCGAGGTGCTCGACGAGGTGAGGGGGGGGGGACACACGCACACACACACACACACACACGCACACACAACGCGCTGCGCCAGCAGATCGGCAACCGCGAGGCCGCCAGGCTCGACCGCGAGCTGCGCGAGGTGCTCGACGAGGTGAGGGGGGGGGGACACACGCACACACACACACGCACACACAACGCGCTGCGCCAGCAGATCGGCAACCGCGAGGCCGCCAGGCTCGACCGCGAGCTGCGCGAGGTGCTCGACGAGGTGAGGGACACACACACACACACACACACACACACACACACACAACGCGCTGCGCCAGCAGATCGGCAACCGCGAGGCCGCCAGGCTCGACCGCGAGCTGCGCGAGGTGCTCGACGAGGTGAGGGGGGGGGACACACGCACACACACACGCACACACAACGCGCTGCGCCAGCAGATCGGCAACCGCGAGGCCGCCAGGCTCGACCGCGAGCTGCGCGAGGTGCTCGACGAGGTGAGGGGGGGGGGGACACGCACACACACACACACACACACACACACACAACGCGCTGCGCCAGCAGATCGGCAACCGCGAGGCCGCCAGGCTCGACCGCGAGCTGCGCGAGGTGCTCGACGAGGTGAGGGGGGGGACACACGCACACACACACACACACACACAACGCGCTGCGCCAGCAGATCGGCAACCGCGAGGCCGCCAGGCTCGACCGCGAGCTGCGCGAGGTGCTCGACGAGGTGAGGGGGGGGGGACACGCACGCACACACACACACACACACACACAACGCGCTGCGCCAGCAGATCGGCAACCGCGAGGCCGCCAGGCTCGACCGCGAGCTGCGCGAGGTGCTCGACGAGGTGAGGGGGGGGGACACACGCACACACACACACACACACGCACACACAACGCGCTGCGCCAGCAGATCGGCAACCGCGAGGCCGCCAGGCTCGACCGCGAGCTGCGCGAGGTGCTCGCCGAGGTGAGGGGGGGGGGGACACACGCACACACACACACACACACGCACACACAACGCGCTGCGCCAGCAGATCGGCAACCGCGAGGCCGCCAGGCTCGACCGCGAGCTGCGCGAGGTGCTCGACGAGGTGAGGGGGGGGGGACACACGCACACACACACACACACACACGCACACACAACGCGCTGCGCCAGCAGATCGGCAACCGCGAGGCCGCCAGGCTCGACCGCGAGCTGCGCGAGGTGCTCGACGAGGTGAGGGGGGGGGACACACGCACACACACACACACACACGCACACACAACGCGCTGCGCCAGCAGATCGGCAACCGCGAGGCCGCCAGGCTCGACCGCGAGCTGCGCGAGGTGCTCGACGAGGTGAGGGACACACACACACACACACACACACACACACACACAACGCGCTGCGCCAGCAGATCGGCAACCGCGAGGCCGCCAGGCTCGACCGCGAGCTGCGCGAGGTGCTCGACGAGGTGAGGGGGGGGGACACACGCACACACACACGCACACACAACGCGCTGCGCCAGCAGATCGGCAACCGCGAGGCCGCCAGGCTCGACCGCGAGCTGCGCGAGGTGCTCGACGAGGTGAGGGGGGGGGGGACACGCACACACACACACACACACACACACACACAACGCGCTGCGCCAGCAGATCGGCAACCGCGAGGCCGCCAGGCTCGACCGCGAGCTGCGCGAGGTGCTCGACGAGGTGAGGGGGGGGACACACGCACACACACACACACACACACACACACACACAACGCGCTGCGCCAGCAGATCGGCAACCGCGAGGCCGCCAGGCTCGACCGCGAGCTGCGCGAGGTGCTCGACGAGGTGAGGGGGGGGGGACACGCACGCACACACACACACACACACACACACACACACACACACACACACACACAACGCGCTGCGCCAGCAGATCGGCAACCGCGAGGCCGCCAGGCTCGACCGCGAGCTGCGCGAGGTGCTCGACGAGGTGAGGGGGGGGGGGGGACACGCACACACACACACACACAACGCGCTGCGCCAGCAGATCGGCAACCGCGAGGCCGCCAGGCTCGACCGCGAGCTGCGCGAGGTGCTCGACGAGGTGAGGGGGGGGGACACGCACACACACACACACACACACACACACACAACGCGCTGCGCCAGCAGATCGGCAACCGCGAGGCCGCCAGGCTCGACCGCGAGCTGCGCGAGGTGCTCGACGAGGTGAGGGGGGGGGGGACACGCACACACACACACACACACACACACAACGCGCTGCGCCAGCAGATCGGCAACCGCGAGGCCGCCAGGCTCGACCGCGAGCTGCGCGAGGTGCTCGACGAGGTGCGGGGGGGGGACACGCACACACACACACACACACACACACACACAACGCGCTGCGCCAGCAGATCGGCAACCGCGAGGCCGCCAGGCTCGACCGCGAGCTGCGCGAGGTGCTCGACGAGGTGAGGGGGGGGGGGGACACGCACGCACACACACACACACACACACACAACGCGCTGCGCCAGCAGATCGGCAACCGCGAGGCCGCCAGGCTCGACCGCGAGCTGCGCGAGGTGCTCGACGAGGTGAGGGGGGGGGACACACGCACACACACACACACACACGCACACACAACGCGCTGCGCCAGCAGATCGGCAACCGCGAGGCCGCCAGGCTCGACCGCGAGCTGCGCGAGGTGCTCGACGAGGTGAGGGGGGGGGGACACACGCACACACACACACACACACACACACACAACGCGCTGCGCCAGCAGATCGGCAACCGCGAGGCCGCCAGGCTCGACCGCGAGCTGCGCGAGGTGCTCGACGAGGTGAGGGGGGGGGGGGACACGCACACACACACACACACACACACACAACGCGCTGCGCCAGCAGATCGGCAACCGCGAGGCCGCCAGGCTCGACCGCGAGCTGCGCGAGGTGCTCGACGAGGTGAGGGGGGGGGGGGACACGCACACACACACACACACACACACACAACGCGCTGCGCCAGCAGATTGGCAACCGCGAGGCCGCCAGGCTCGACCGCGAGCTGCGCGAGGTGCTCGACGAGGTGAGGGGACACACACACACACACACAACGCGCTGCGCCAGCAGATCGGCAACCGCGAGGCCGCCAGGCTCGACCGCGAGCTGCGCGAGGTGCTCGACGAGGTGAGGGGGGGGGGGGGGACACGCACGCGCACACACACACACACACACACACACACACACACACACAACGCGCTGCGCCAGCAGATCGGCAACCGCGAGGCCGCCAGGCTCGACCGCGAGCTGCGCGAGGTGCTCGACGAGGTGAGGGGGGGGGGGGGACACGCACGCACACACACACACACACACACACACACACACACACACACATCGCGCTGCGCCAGCAGATCGGCAACCGCGAGGCCGCCAGGCTCGACCGCGAGCTGCGCGAGGTGCTCGACGAGGTGAGGGGGGGGGGGGGGGGGGACACGCACACACACACACCGCGCTGCGCCAGCAGATCGGCAACCGCGAGGCCGCCAGGCTCGACCGCGAGCTGCGCGAGGTGCTCGACGAGGTGAGGGGACACACACACACACACACACACACAACGCGCTGCGCCAGCAGATCGGCAACCGCGAGGCCGCCAGGCTTTACCGCGAGCTGCGCGAGGTGCTCGACGAGGTGAGGGGGGGGGGGGACACGCACACACACACACACACACACACACACACACACAACGCGCTGCGCCAGCAGATCGGCAACCGCGAGGCCGCCAGGCTCGACCGCGAGCTGCGCGAGGTGCTCGACGAGGTGAGGGGGGGGGGGGGGACACGCACGCACACACACACACACACAACGCGCTGCGCCAGCAGATCGGCAACCGCGAGGCCGCCAGGCTCGACCGCGAGCTGCGCGAGGTGCTCGACGAGGTGAGGGGGGGGGACACGCACACACACACACACACACACACACACACTACGCGCTGCGCCAGCAGATCGGCAACCGCGAGGCCGCCAGGCTCGACCGCGAGCTGCGCGAGGTGCTCGACGAGGTGAGGGGGGGGGGGGACACGCACACACACACACACACACACACACAACGCGCTGCGCCAGCAGATCGGCAACCGCGAGGCCGCCAGGCTCGACCGCGAGCTGCGCGAGGTGCTCGACGAGGTGAGGGGGGGGGGGGACACGCACACACACACACACACACACACACAACGCGCTGCGCCAGCAGATTGGCAACCGCGAGGCCGCCAGGCTCGACCGCGAGCTGCGCGAGGTGCTCGACGAGGTGAGGGGACACACACACACACACACAACGCGCTGCGCCAGCAGATCGGCAACCGCGAGGCCGCCAGGCTCGACCGCGAGCTGCGCGAGGTGCTCGACGAGGTGAGGGGGGGGGGGGACACGCACACACACACACACACACACACACAACGCGCTGCGCCAGCAGATCGGCAACCGCGAGGCCGCCAGGCTCGACCGCGAGCTGCGCGAGGTGCTCGACGAGGTGAGGGGGGGGGGGGACACGCACGCACACACACACACACACACACACACACACACAACGCGCTGCGCCAGCAGATCGGCAACCGCGAGGCCGCCAGGCTCGACCGCGAGCTGCGCGAGGTGCTCGACGAGGTGAGGGGGGGGGGGGGACACGCACGCACACACACACACACACACACACACAACGCGCTGCGCCAGCAGATCGGCAACCGCGAGGCCGCCAGGCTCGACCGCGAGCTGCGCGAGGTGCTCGACGAGGTGAGGGGGGGGGGGGGGGGGACACGCACACACACACACACACACACACACACACACAACGCGCTGCGCCAGCAGATCGGCAACCGCGAGGCCGCCAGGCTCGACCGCGAGCTGCGCGAGGTGCTCGACGAGGTGAGGGGGGGGGGGGGGACACGCACACACACCGCGCTGCGCCAGCAGATCGGCAACCGCGAGGCCGCCAGGCTCGACCGCGAGCTGCGCGAGGTGCTCGACGAGGTGAGGGGACACACACACACACACACACACACAACGCGCTGCGCCAGCAGATCGGCAACCGCGAGGCCGCCAGGCTCGACCGCGAGCTGCGCGAGGTGCTCGACGAGGTGAGGGGACACACACACACACACACACACAACGCGCTGCGCCAGCAGATCGGCAACCGCGAGGCCGCCAGGCTCGACCGCGAGCTGCGCGAGGTGCTCGACGAGGTGAGGGGACACACACACACACACACACACACACACACACACACAACGCGCTGCGCCAGCAGATCGGCAACCGCGAGGCCGCCAGGCTCGACCGCGAGCTGCGCGAGGTGCTCGACGAGGTGAGGGGACACACACACACACACACACACACACACACACACACAACGCGCTGCGCCAGCAGATCGGCAACCGCGAGGCCGCCAGGCTCGACCGCGAGCTGCGCGAGGTGCTCGACGAGGTGAGGGGACACACACACACACACACACACACAACGCGCTGCGCCAGCAGATCGGCAACCGCGAGGCCGCCAGGCTCGACCGCGAGCTGCGCGAGGTGCTCGACGAGGTGAGGGGACACACACACACACACACACAACGCGCTGCGCCAGCAGATCGGCAACCGCGAGGCCGCCAGGCTCGACCGCGAGCTGCGCGAGGTGCTCGACGAGGTGAGGGGACACACACACACACACACACACACAACGCGCTGCGCCAGCAGATCGGCAACCGCGAGGCCGCCAGGCTCGACCGCGAGCTGCGCGAGGTGCTCGACGAGGTGAGGGGGGGGACACACACGCACACACACACACACGCACACCGCTAGATGTGTACCACTCACATCCTTCACCGACTACTAGATGTACAACACTCACACCAACAGAATACTAGCTGTATAAATCTCACACACCCCTTGGGAACCCATCCTTTTCCCGGGATGATTAAAATTACACTCAATGTTTATCTTGTTATAAGGTTACACGATGCCATATTTCATAAAATTCTGTCTAGTGGATGATGGGATAAAATTATTTGCCTATCCCATATTAAATTCTAAAAAAGGTAGACTTCGCCGCTGGCTGTATCGCGTATGATATCCCAACCAATGATTTGAACTAATATTGACAGATGGCCGCGGACCCTGATCTCAAGAAGAAACTATTGTCCGGGCGGCGAGTGGAGCTTGCCGAGGAACTGAGTATGTATTCATTTTTTCAATTCAATTTTAGAGTAAATGGCTCCACCGATCTTCGGTCATTTTGCCAGTGTATGTATTCATCACGTTATCAACTACTGGAAAAAAGAGTAGGGTGCCATCACGCCTGTAACCCCCGAAGAGTTAGGCAGGGGTGCATTTCAGTGCACCCAAATTTGCCCGATGGTATTTGGTCTCAATGTAATATGGGGGGGGCATTATTGCATATGAAAATCCAAAAATCGCAGAGGTGCTAGCCAGGGTTGAACCTGCACACCTGGTTTCCATGGCATTACATAAATTTATTGAAAAATATAATTAATTATATCATAATTATCCTTTTGGTGAGGGAACCACGCATGAGTCGTAATGTAGACATTTTACGGTCTTATTTTACAAAGTTAAGGAAAAAAAATCAATAATAAAATTTTATTGTTTTATTTTATTACAAATTCGGACAGCACTATAGATTACAATAATAGCAGTACATACACATTGAGTAGGTATTATTAGCTTAAGGTCCAGATCTCATCCTATCGTAGATTAATCTTTAACATATTGGTACTTATGCTATATATATATATAACAAGGTCGTGTTAGTTACACCATTTATAACTCAAGAACGGGTGGGCCGATTTTTATAATCTTTGATATTTTTAATACGTCTCCCCCCCGAAAAGCAGAATAACTCAAAACATAAAACACATAATATAAAACGCGGTAAAATCCGTAAAACTAGTTTTATTTCAATGTGTATTATTCGCGTAAATATAAGAAATCAATAGCAGAATAACTGTTAAAACAAGAGAATAATACATTAAAAAAACAACATAATTCATTTTCTCATACATTTGAATCTGTTTTTTGGGTTACAAAGTTGGCCGGGACAGCTAGTACTGTATACCTACGTGTGAAAGTGTGTTTATTTGTTAGTTTGTCTGAGCATCACACAAACACGACTGAAATTTGATACTCATGTAAAATTGAGTTTCATGTAAAAACAATTCAAAAAGATTAATTTTTGATGCATTTTACAACTACGTAACAAAACCTCCTCGTTTATTCAACACATATAAATGATTTATTTTGTTGTTTTCAGAGAGGGTACGGCAAGTCCAAGAGAAACTCGAGGAATTCATAGAAGCGCTAAACAAAGAGAAATAGTTTATCCATACTCAATCACCCCTGAATTCATAGAGGTTACAATCCATTTACAATTGCATTACAAAACATTTTTTTTTCCAACGGAAATTGCTTCGCAATGCCATTGTGAATAGATTGTAACTGTCTATGGTTTGACGGATAGTCTATAGCTGTACATTGTAGTGATTATGTATTTACCTGTACACACACGCTGCGCGCTCGCCAATGCACACGGGGATTGATCGAATTGACTAATCTTTTTCTTCCTCGTTCACCCAATTCTGAGGATCGCGACTATTGCGGATCATTCTCCAAACTTTACGGGCCCCAAGTCTGCTGACACAATCGATTCATAATCGAACAGCAGCCGCATAGTAGCTGTCACTTTTGACAGATATCCCATACGATATCTGTCAAAAGTGACAGTTACTATGCGGTTGCTGTTCGATTATGAATTGATTGTGTTAGCAGACTTGGGGTCCAGGTCATATGCGCTGTTCACCGCCTTGTCCAAGCTGCCGCCTACAGGATTCCTAATGGAATGTACCATCTATCTGGTGCACTTCCTCTGGCGCGTCTGCCTTCGATTTCGATTGCGCCAGCACCACATTTCGAGCGCATCGATCTTTGCGCATTCCCGACATTAAATGCAAATGAGCGATGTCTGAACGAAAATTCGTATTTTTAATTAAAAATAAAAGTATTTCGGATTTCAAGGAGAATTTGAACCTTATTTGTTCTATTCTTATTAAAAGCTACATTTGTAACTGTCAATTTATTTTGTTTAATTAACAATACGAATTAAGATACGGCCGTCTGACTTGACACACGTACCACTTATGCGCAGACGTCGAATTATAGGTATTTTTTTTATGGCTGGGTGGTGCGCGGGCGCGACGCATCTAGGGATTGGTTCGTCAGCGAGCATGCGCAAGTACCGTAGTCACAATTTGCGCCGGATTCTATATTAAAATTCAAGTATTATACGGGACATTAATTCGACTTATTATGAGTTTACAATACAAAGGATTTTTACTAAGTACCTTCTAAAGCTATTGTAAAATTCTGAATTGGTTTTTGTTGTTACAATTCCGAATATAATAAGTATATACCTCAAGAATTCATCTTATATTCGATATGCAAGCCGCATCACGCTTGCTTTTATGAATTACCGCCACTAAGCCAGATGAACGCATAGGCATCTTATATTATGGTGACTTACATTTTCAATAATGAATTAAGTACAACAAAAAAATCTGTTGAAAATTTAACTTTAACGTTTTGCATTTAATGTTTATAGTGAAATCGTCGCAATGTATGTCTTTGAGAGATGAATTATCCCTTTGCATTGTAATGAAATACTTCTGCATTTACAAATTGTTTGTATAATTATTATAATTGTCAAAACTCGTGCATATTGGCGATCGACGTAAAATAATACCGTTGTATTATTTTGTTATTAATTTAACTGCTTGATCTAAGTTATCTTATAATAAACTGTTAAAGAATATTAAACCTTTTTATCATCAGACCTCGCCTCGGTATGAAACATTGATCATTTAAGGTGCCTAAGTAAATGTGTTTACTCAATTTCTGCATATAATAACAACTGCGCCTCCTCACCTTTCCCTGTCATCAGCTCTTTTATTTCCTCACGTGTGGCTTCGTTTCTTATATATTTTCGATCCGCAAAAATGTATATTCCCAAACGGAATTCGCTGCCCGCACTCCCCATAATGATTCCTTTAGTCACAGCTTTAATAAACTGTTGTTTCGAAGGGCAATATGGGAAATATGAATCCAAATATGTTAAGAATGCATCTTTGTATATTTCGACGATGGAATCGAAATATTTACACATTAAATCCCTCAGCTCTCTCGCAATGTTCTTCCCAAATGTATCTCCAACGATGTCGACTCCTTCGTCCATTTTTCTCTTAGGGTCTCGGAACACATCTGGCATTTCCCGAATACTCTGCCGAACGGCCTTGAAATATAACATCGTCAAATGTATGTGGACATACTCTTCGAAATATACCTCTACAGGTAACATTGTGTGCATCCAAGCGACTATTTTCTCAAGTACCGGCAAGCAAGACACATATTTCGTATCGAAGTACGCTCTACTATATTTCAAAGACACAAGAATACGCCGCAAAAACTTCTTGAAAAGGGCATTTTCTTTTTTGCTGGTTAATGCTTCTACTCGTTCCAAGAACGGTCTACCTATCTTCTCGTAACGGGCTTTTTGGTCTTCCTCGTTATCACACAACAATAAGTATCTCATAAAGATACTCGGATATAGAATATTCTGGATACGTTCTTCTTGGTTCCCTACTAACATTAACAGGAGTTCCTCAATCGATTCTTTATTTATATCTGGTAGAACGTTCAGTAAATCTCTATGTAAAGTCATCATTGTCCTATTCTTTGGGTTTTTGATCAGCGTCCAAAATAATGTGACGCAGTAATCATGTCGGATTGCTGTCGGCATCGAGGTAACACAGTTGAGAGCTTGATGAATCCGACTGCGGGGCGAGACCTCCAGCGCTAGGATCAGCGGCTTCACGATCTCCCAAACTTTAAAATTGGCTTTATCGCCTTGGCGAATAAGATATGGCAGCGCTTTTTTGATAGCAACAAGAGGACGAAGTTTCGCAGCTGTTGCGATTGCCTCAGCCTCATGCCCACTTCTTTGAGCTAACACAATTGCTACCCTGACCGTGCGTCGCCAGCTCAGCAATTTGCTCACATATTTATCTGTATCCACATTGCGGCACACGAGAGCCCGGGCCGCCACCGCTTTAGCGCCTATCTTCTTTAATTCGAAGGCGTCTATGTCGAGCTGCGGCCGACAGCGATAGCCACAAGCCCGAAGCGAAGCTGCCATTCGCTTAACCCCAACGTCTTTTTGCGTCGCGTCAAATGTTTCCAAATAAGTGTTCATATCTCGCCCGATAACTGAAGCTAAAGGTCGGGCTAATCTTGCGTCAGGTTTTTCAGCAATTTTTGCCTTGACTGCGACTAGAAATGGTACTCTTAGATCATCACTGAAATATAGCGCCAACTTATGTGTGAACCGATCGAACCCTTTCCGACCACCATGTCTGACGTCATCATCCTGGAGTTGCTTGATAAATCGATCGGGTGCGAACGCGCTCGGGTCGTGTCGCAGAATGTTCACGTACGACGCGTCATCCTGACGGATCTCAAGGTTAGTCAGGAAAAGTTCTTTCCTCGCTACCCGGGTCTTATACAGCTGACTTAAAATATCTCTAGCTGCATTCAGATCGCGACTCGCCAGATCTCTCACAGCCGGCACTATACCACACCTGGCGTCAATACGAATCTTGTGCGTCTTATAAACGTCTAGGATTCTCTGGAGGTGCAATGCGGCAATGTTCGGCTTGGATTCACCCGCGGCAGTGATTAACAATTGTGTCAAACCGTCTACGATACGAGGTCGCTCGTCCGACGCAAGCGAATACTCGCATAGAGTCGAAAATTCTTTAAAGAACGCATCGCGCACTTCCGATCCACACTCAGTCTCGGACAGTAGATGGCGCAATATCACCGCGTGTAGGCCTTCCTGGCACTGCGCTTCCGCAGTGCCACCGTCGAGGCCGAGGCCGTGACTGAAGGTGAGGAGCGAAGCCCACGCGTCGTCTGGCAGCCGCCAGACACGAGCGCGTTTCACGAGACTGCGCACGATGGCGGCGCGGAAGTTGGCCGGTTCGTTCAAATACCGCGCCATCAGGCCCAACAGCATCGTGACGTACTCCTCCCGCCCTCCAGTCTTGCTAACTAGCACCAAGAACAAATTACGTCGGCTCTCGGAAGAGCCCGCACTGCTGAGCCTTCGGCTCAACTCGTGGAACGACCGATTGAACCCGATGAACCGATACTCGTCGAAAAGTCGATCTAGTTCTGTTTTCTGTCGGTTTATTAAGCAGTCCATTTGTCGAGACATAGCACAAGATTTATAGACGCATTTATCATCAAAGTCATATTCAGTTACAGACGGGTCTACGTCAATGTCATCAAACACGTGGGAACTGTTGATGCTGACGTTCGGTGCCTTAGGCATCGGATACGGCCACTCGTCAACGCACTCTCCGATGTCTTTGTCAACGAAGACACGTTTCTTGAAGGCCGCCCTGCGATCAGGGCTCAGCCGCTTTACTAGAGGCTCGACGTTTTCATATGAAAACCACCAGCGCAAGTATTTAGCTCTCGCTAGCTTCAATACTACCTCCTCGCACTCTTCCTCGCTAAGATTTTTGGCCATCGTTGGCATATGAAGCAGGTTTGCCGCATACAGCTCGGCTTTGGCCATGAATCGGCGTTTACAATGCTTCACTATGTACGCGGTGGCGCCGGGGCTCAGGTCTTTGTATTCATGTGTGCTTTCAGTGATATCCAGAAACACTTCAGGGTCCGCTTTCAGGACACATTTAATGCTGTTGTAGTACTCTTGAACGTTTCTACTATATTGCGTCGCTATGTCGATATTGTTCTCTATCGCATCGAAGTATATTTTGGCGAATTTAGATGATTTCTCACTGAAGATTTTCAAATAATGCGGTGTTATTTTTGGCAATATTTTGGGGAATTCCTCGACAAGATATTCAGTCTCGAGGTTACATAGGAACTTGATTGCGAAATCAAAGTTTACCTCTTTGTAATGTTCGTAGAATTCTGCGCACCTTTCAGGATCGCGCAGATTGATGTACAGCCAATGCTTTGTCTTGGTTATCGCCGGAGCGATCATTTGGGGGAAGAGAACCTGTTCCAAGTGCTGCGGGTTGATAATACTCCGATACTGAGGCTCCAGTAGCCACTTGGCTTTCAGAGACCTGGACACATAGAGCATGTCGTCATCTTTTAAATTTCGGATGATGTAATCTACATTTTTGAGTTTAGACGCAAGGTCTATCTTGAAGAGACGGTCCAGTGCGCTGTTTTCTGGTAAGTTTTCTGCATCTCGCGGCGTAATACCGCTCGCGTGAGCGTCGGCGACCAGGGTGTTGAACTGGCAGTGGCGCCGGCCCAGATTGTCTCCTGACAATTTTATTGGTGTAACCGCCATCTGTGACAATATGTTATCATACATGTTAGGTATAAAATACTATTCTATTTTCCATACTACATTCTATTTTTTTTAACATGAACTAAGGAAAGGAAGCGGTTCATTTTCTGTACCAAGGGACGAGGGTCCCGGGTGCAAAATCCCGGTAAACAACCCGGAAAATCCCGGGACAAATTGTGCAAATGGGTAGGAATATTTGTACGGATGTAAGTTACTGGGATCGCCCCCAATTTATGATTAACTACCTTAGTGACGACGTATTTTATAATCACTAATATACAGTAGGTACCTATTGTAATCAATGATTGCATACACACTACCTACCGAAAGTACATACAAACAGCAGAAAACGCGAATAAAAAAATATACTTAAACTTACTATGGCTACTAAAACTGCAATTCTCTGATTCCAATAAGAATAAAGTAAAAACACCTTATTCAGTGAAACACAGTGCTATTTGTTGTGATTACTAATCGTTGGGTACTAACAGTTCGCCACAGTCTAATAATATACTTAAGTGTCTATGTCTGTCTATGGTCCGAAACTATGATTACTTATAAACCTTGCAGAGCCTTTTGGCGGGAATTTGAACCGTGAAGTTGTCAATTTAGTTTTATTTTCGAAAACAATGTGTTTCTTTGATCAATAATGTCTTATATAAGTAGGATATCAACCATTGTGTGTCCTTCACTCGTGTAAACGTACAAAATTGAAGTATAACATGACTTTTCAAGTTCATCCTAGATGCCCGGTAAATTTTCAGTAAACTATCCACAGCTTTATTAACAGGGGATACTTATAATTTTATAACAATTATCAAGAAATATTCGACACTGGCAAACAATGCACTATTTTGTAGCCGATGGCCAACGTCAAAAAAGCAGCAGAACTTGCGCACTAGCTCTAAATAGATATTTATTACTCTGAGAATAGCTCGATCTTGCATATTGTAAAGTCCTATTGTATAAGTACATGTTGTATACCATCAATGCCATGGGTTTAGCATTATTTATCCTTGTTGTATAGTACTTCGATCTAGGGGCGAAATACGAAAACGCCCCACCCAGCTCCTGTCTCGGCAATGGCGCGAAATTCAACACTGCATGTAAATTCGTGATTTATTCTTGCGGAGTTAATATTCTTGTTTCAAATTACAGCCTTCAAAATCTACCAAGTTTGACATTCGACATTGTTAGGAAAATAAATAAAACGCAATGTAGGCATATCTTTTCACTATACCTACATAAATAAACTAAGTACCTAACTACAAAATATAAATTTCGTGGAGGGGAGGACTTCATTACTTTCTCTGGACAAGCTTCGTAATCGGCAGCGAAGTGCTTATTTTACCCGAATAGCTCAGCGTACATAAATAATTGAGTCTCCATATCTTTAGTCTTTATAATACTTATTAATTCCTCGTTCTTGGCATCTGTTAGTACACTGGAGCGCTCCTTGAGAAAGCATATCACCAAACGAGAAGCGACTTGGACGTCCTCCTCCAGAATTCCTTTCAGAACTGCTGCCACAAATTGCTCTCTGGAGGCTCCACACAAGAAGTAGTCATTAAGATAATTATTGAACGGTTCTTCGTACAATTGGGTTATCGATGTGAAATATCTAATTATCAGCTCATTTAATTCTCTAGCAATGAATCTCCCGAAGACTACCCCTACGATATCGACACCCTCGTTTCTTTTCCTCTCCGGCTCACTGAACACTTCAGGTGCAACTTTAATACTCTGCCGAACAGCTCTGTAATATAACATAGTCAAGTGCAACTCTACGTAAAGCTGGAAATGGTCCTCCATTTTAAAATTACTTTGCATCCAAGCGATAACCCTCTCGAAAACTGGTTCGCAACTCACGTATTGAGTGTCGTAGAACACATGGCTGTATTTCATGCACTTCAGAGTTCGGTTTAAGAATTCTCTCCTCACGTGTTCGGATATGCTGAGATTTTGGAACAGAAACATTATTCGATCCAAGAACCGTTGGCCAATCACCTCGAACCTTCTCGTTTGCTCATCTTTAGATTTACACAACAACAAATACTTGACAAAGAAGTTCGGGTATAGTATTGATAGTGGGTTTTCTTCGTTGCATAATAGCATCGTAAGCAAAATGTTATCAAACGATTCCACGTCCATATCCGGAATGACGTTCTCAAAATCACTGTGAAGAGTGGTCACAGCATAATTTATGGACAACTTACTGAATAAATTATATATAGTTGCGCAGTAATCCGCTCTAATCGTGAATGGTATGGATTGAATGCAGTTAAGAGTGCTGCATAGGGACCTTCGGTTTGTCAAGTCAAGTGCTAACAATAGCGGTTTGAGGAGACTCCAAATAGACGTGTCATTAGAACGGGTGATGTAACGCAGAGAACCTTTTATGACAGGAATAGGACGTAGAGATGCTGCAGCTGTAAGCACCACTGGCTCGGATTTATTTTTTTCTGCCAGTAATAAGGCCGTTTTGACAGTTCGCCGGCAAGTCAGCAGCTTATTTATATATTTCTCTACATCTATGGCTCGGCACGCTTGCGCTCGTATAACGACAGCCTTCACACCTACCTCGGACATTTTGATCCTGTCCATATCAAGCTTCGGTCGAGCGTGATGCACGCACGCTCGCAACGCAACTGAAAATCGCCTATTCATAATATCATCCTCTTCTAATTTGTTGAGATTGTTTATAAATGAAATCGGATCACCCTCCATGAGCGTCACCAATGAACGTGCTAAAATAACATCGGGCTTATTTGCAATGCTTTGTTGTAGAGCGTGTAATACTCGCGCTGCAAGACCTTCGCTCTCACGGAAATAAAGAGACAGCTTACATATGAAATGATTCAGAGGTTCTTTATCCTTAACAAGTGTTTCAATGAGTCGTGTTGGATCAATTACGGTTGGGTCGTGACGTAGCAAATTGATAAACGCCGCCTCATCGCATCGAAACTCTAGATTCTCCACATACAGCTCTTTGCGTGCCACACGTGCGTCATATAATAGTGAGAGTATATTGCGGGCCGCGTCCGGCTGGCGTTTAGCCAGAACTTTCGCCGCCATGACTACAGGCGAATGCCCATCAATTTTAATGCGATGCGCTTTCAGCATCGAGATTAGACGCTCAAGGTGTTCCGCCGCTTCTTCTGGCTCAGATGTGTCTACTGCATTTAGAAGCAAATGTGTAAGCCCGGCTGTGATACGATTACATTCATCTGCTGTCAATCCGTATTCAGAAAAAAATGAGAAATTTGAGAAAAATGCCGTTCGTAAATCTTGCGATAAGTTAGTATTTGATAAAAGATGACGAAGCACAACAGCGTGCAATCCTTCGCGGCATTCAACTTCAGCTGGACCGCCGTCGAGGCCGAGGCCGTTGCTGAATTTCAGGAGTGAGGCCCACGCGTCGGCCGGTAGACGCCACGCCTTAGCGCGTTTCAAGAGACTGCGCACGATGGCCGCGCGGAAGTTAGCGGGCTCATTGATGTGTCGTGTCATCAGCTGCAGCAATTTGGAGACGCTCTCCTCGCGCCCACCGGTCTTACTCACCAACACAAGAAATATATTCCGTCGACTGTCAGCAGTGCCAGCGGCGCCAAGCCTTTGGCTGAGCTCGTGAAACGTGCCTTCAAAACCAACGACACGATACTGCTCAAAGAGCCGATCAAGTTCAGTTTTCTCTCTAAACTCACTTACAATATCTGAGTGGTGCCATGATTTATATTTACGTTTCATTAATCTCTTCTTTGTCTTTGATAAAAGGTCGAACACCCGAGGCCCGTCATCAGGGTCGTCAAACGTATGCCAGTAAGATTCTGGATAGTATGGAACTTGAGGTAATGGATAAGGCCATTCATCTACTCGAGCACCTATGTTCTTATCAACAAAGATACGTTTTTTGAATGCCGCCCTATGGTGAGGCTCGAGCCGTTTCACCAGTGGCTCGACGTTTTTGTATGAGAACCAAGTATCTAAGAATTTAGCTCTTGCCAATGTCACTACTAGGTCTTCGCTCTCCTGTACATCAAGCTCATATGCCAAAGTAGGCATTGGGAGTAGCCACACTGCGTATAGCTCAGGTTTAGCACTGAACCTTTCCTTATGATTACGTATTATATGCTTAGTAGCTGCTGGACTAAGTTGCTTGAGGTCTAAGATGTGATACTTTTCCAAGATATCAAAAAACACTTCAGGCTCTGATTTTAGCACGCACATTACACTATCATGGTACGCTTGCATATTTTCCTTATATAGAGCCGTGATATTTTTATCAGCTCCTATCTCGTCGAAATATAATTTTGCGATTTTAGGACATTTTTCACAAAATATTTTCAAGTAATGCGGTGATATTTTGGGCAAAATCTTTGGGAATTCGTCCATTATGATCTCGTTGGTGCATTTGGCAAGAAACTTTAGTGCTGTATCTATTTTGTTCCCTTTATAATGTTCATAGAACTCGTAACACCTTTCCGGTTCACGTAAATGTATATACAGCCAGTGAATGAATTTGGTTACAGCTGGTGATACCATTTCAGGAAAGAGGGTGTTTTCTAAATAGTTCGGGTTGATGATATTTCTGTATTCAGTATCCAATAGCCACGTGGCCTTTAACACTCTACTGACATACAACATATCGTCGTCTTTTAAATTCTTGACCATGTATTCAACGTCTTTGAAGCTAGATGCCAAGTCGATTTTAAAGAGTCTGTCGATTGGCGAATGTTCGACCACATTTGCAATATCCACAGAGAAGTCCTTCTTACGAGCATCTGCCATTAATGCATTGAGGTAGCGATGACGCTGCCCCAGAGTGTCTCCTGCCATGTTTACTGGTATATAGGACGCCATCTGCAAAGAATACTCTCATTTAGATATAGACAACAAAAATCTAAACATTATACAGCCAAATATCTTATGAGTTATTGCATTTATAAAAAAAATCGGCAGCTTCCATTTTCAAATTAAAAATATGATTGCATATCTAAGCTAGTTCAATGAACGCACTTCTATCGCATTTCAACGAATTGCATTACTTTTACTACGTTATACCTAATATGGAATACGGCAAAACACAAATACTAGTTGAGCTGGTAGATTTCTATAGATTTTAGCAGCATAATTTGAAAAGAGATAATATTAATAATCCAGTATAAATACATATAAGTACCATTGGCGTTTTTGAGGTGTAAAACAGTACACCTCTGTCTACCCCAACATGATATGTCGATCGCGTAATGATTTCTTTTAACGGACGGTCAACGCACATCAACAGAATGGCGGTAAGAGCCTAATTAGAATACAATTGAAAGTCATATTTATTTTAAAATACTATAAAATTGAAGAAAATGGGATACAAAATAACTCTCCGGAGCCCGCAGCACTGATAGCAGGCTCACTGCCCACCGGTCTTCAGTATTTGATTGAAGTTACGAGAATTAAGGTAAACTTTGTGGGTCAGTTTCAAAAAAAGAATGATTACCATTAATTACATTTAAACTGTGTAATTTTAAGTAAACATTAGAACGATAATTGAGTATATAAATTATAATTAGGCAACTATTTAAGCCAGTGAGTCCGAGTTGGAATATTGCCAATATTATGACTAAACTATTTCATAGACATATTCTAGTAGACACGACAAAAATAATCTTATAGAAGAAAACTCATTTATTTCTAGACGCAAGAGAGCAATAGGTAGATAAAATATCTTACCGTAGCTGTTATTTAACATGAAGACACAATTCGATTTACAATAAATGGTTAATTTAATCAAGGTTATCTGACTGAATGTAAGGAAATTCAGTAAAATCCTGTGGCAAAATCAAGAGCGAGTGGTGCCTAGTCGATACATAGCTAAAATCTGAAATAGATTTCTTTACTTTTGGCTTTTTCGCGGGAAGTTGAACAGTGAAGTTGTCAATTTGTTTATTTTCAGTAAAGTATCCACAGTTTTACTAATATGGGTAGGGGATTCATTTTATTCTTATCATTGACATTGACATCATCATTATCATCAGGGGTACTTATAATTTTATAACAATTATCAAGTATTTCACCCCGCACTGGCAAAAATGCCACTATTTTGTAGCCCATTGGTACTTATAATTTTATAACAATTATCAAGTATTTCACCCCGCACTGGCAAAAATGCCGCTATTTTGTAGCCCATTGCCAACCTAAAAAAAACAAGGAGATATGATGGACTTGATGGTACACAGTGTTACCAACCCTACTGTTTTAACAGTAGATTTGCTGTTTTCACATTTATCCCCCTGTTTTCTGTTTCATTCCTAATTTTTACTGTTTTTCAATTAGCGTTATATTATACCTATACTATGAAAATATTTTTTGATAATCACTATGTAATAAAACGCAATGACACTAGACGGCAGTATCTACTCTTGTCGAGATTCAAGGGATTTCCCACATTGTGTGAATTGGTGAAGAAACTTTTGTGGCTACCACATAGCAGCGCCACCGTGCAAAGATTATTTTCAGCTATAAATAATATGAAAACTAAATTACGCAACAGAATATTGACTTATTGCACACTAAATCCGAAATAACCTAATGCTACTCATTTTAAGCCACAGAAAGGCAAATGAAGAAATTTAACAAAAATATGTATGATTTTAATAAGGAAAATGAGTCTGAAAATACTGAAGATGAGGCAATAGAGGATGAAAGTGGACAATAATTTTGCTTAGATTTTTTGTTTTTTTTTTTTTTTTTAATATGTTGTGATCAATATTATAATATAACAATGTATGTAAGTCCTGGTAACTAATAAAAGTAGGTGATTGTTTTAATTCTATCAGGAAATTGTGAAATCTGCCCTTTTTTACTTTACCTACTGTTTTCTCCTGTTTTTTTATTGGTGAGCTGCTGTTTTTTAGCTTCTTGGGGTTGGCAACACTGATGGTACAGTTGGCAATACAGACGTCATGTTTTTTTTTACAAGGGGAATAATATTTTCGGTTATATATCCACTTTTATTATTAGAGGATTGAATTAAGTTATTTTAACCCAACAGAAGTATAATTAACTTAAAATGGACCCAAATGACAGCACAACTTTGCCGGCTTTAAAGTTTCTAACATTAGATACTGAACGTATTTGTAGGTTATGTTTTGCTTCGACGGAAGATGAAGAAGTAAGTCTGGATGACTGCGTGAACCTCCAAAAGCCTTACATAGACGAGACTGTGTCATTTGCAAACATGTTTAATGATCTGGGCGTAAGTAGTTAGAATATTTGTTAATAATTTAGTTAGTACAAGCCTTAGCTCTACATTGAACATGAATAGTTCCTATCCTAGACCTATTACTTCCATGAATTTCGTGTAGCTAGTGTCCTCAAAGTGTACTTTATTAGAGTTCATTGCAGCACTGCCTAGATTATTATTATACACTAGCTGCGCCCGGCGGTGTTACCCCCGATAAAAAGTATGAAAAATTCAAACATCTATCCCACGGGAACCATACATTTTACCGAGATAAAAAGTAGCCTATGTGCTATTCCAGACTATAATATATCTCTGTGCCAAATTTCATCCAGAACCGTTCAGCCGTGAAAGAGTAACCAACATCCATCCATCCATCCAAACCTTCACATTTATAATATTAGTATAGAAGTATAGATGACCAAGCTTATGTAGTACAAAGTAGTACTTACCAATAGTAGAACACAAGCACTATATGTACTAATCCTTTACTTTTTGTCTATGCACATTTATTTTATTTTATTAAGTAGGTACAGTAACGGACAGGCAGATCAGAACAATATTGATTCATTTTATATAAGATTTACACTTTAAATCTGGCGTCCAAAATGAACTGCACGCAGCTTTCTTTTTTCATGAGTATAGCATAATGAGGTAAAAATGTAAACAAAAAAGATTAACATAAAAAACTAAAAAGAGCATGCAGGTAAAAAAATAATAATAGGTATATAAAAAACATTACCCTCCTTCTTGCGCAGTCGGGTAAAAAGAATAAATAACTTGTTTTAGTACTAATATGGAGACAGGGATATAATAAATCCAATATCTTACATTTCTGTAATTTTCTTTTTGAAAACTGAGTGACTATAATGAAAAATATCACATTCTGATGCCAAATTGTTGTAATGACGAGTCATTCTGTATAGCGGGTTGTTCTGAGAGACATTATTATTGGAGAATGGTATGCTGAAGAGCAGTTGTTTACGTTGAGATCGATTTGGCACTTTGAGAAATAGTTTTTCGCATAGTCCTACACCACAGTTACCGCTAGCGATCTTGTGCAGCAGGCATAAGTCGGAAATGACACGTCTGTGTTGAAGACTTTTGAGTCCAAATTTTTTTAGACGAGCATCATATCCTGGTGGTGTGTTTCTGATTCCCTTCCTTATACATACATTTCGCAAGAATTTGGCCTGGATGGATTCAATTCGATCAATATGAGTTTTGTAAATCGGCGACCAGATGTTTGAGCAATATTCTAGGTTGCTCTTCACTAGTGATGTGTAAAGTATAATTAATGACTTTACTAATTTAAAAGGTTTAGCAGTGCGTAGTATAAATCCTAACATTTTGTTAGCCTTGTTGACAATATAATCATAATGCTGCCTGAAAGAAAGTGTTTGGTCATACCATATACCAAGATCCCGTACAGCATTAACCATAGATGATAATACATAGATGGTAATTTACTATTTCTAATATGGTTTCTTGTTATGTTTCAGGTCTCGTTGGAGTGGTCTTTACCACAACTGCTTTGTGTAAACTGTGCTACAATGACCACTAATTCATATCTATTCATGAAACTTTGCCAGTACTCTCAGGATAGCTGGAATTCAGCCATAGACACACTGAACACAAGCTTATATCAGTCTGATACAGTTGGCCCAAAAACACAAACCATTTACATGATGATTAAAAATGATAATGTAATAATGACTAGCAAAAAGCACTGCCACACCAAGAAGGAAGCGCTAGCTCAAATAAAAGGGGCCTTGAAAGCTAAACAGCCGTGCAAAAAAATTATGAGATTGAAATCTAATGTCATATGCGAAGAATGTGGAAAAAGGTTCACATCAAATTGTTACTTAATTAAACATTTAAGGGTGCACAGCCATTCAAGGTATCCCTGTCCTCAGTGCCCTAAAGAATTTAACAGTTTATTGCAAGTAGAAGACCACGCCGAAAGAGTCCATTTTCCAAAGAAACTACAATGTCCGAAATGTCCTAAGATGTTCAGCACAACCCGAATGTTGAAAAGTCATGACAAACTACACCATGTGTCCGCAATATGTAAACTATGCTTTATACAATTCCCATCAAAGAAAGACCTCAGAACCCATTTGGACAACCATGACATAAAAAAGTGTCCGCGATGCTTGAAAGCTTTCGTAAACAAAAACACTTATAAATTCCATTTGAAAATATGTGGCCGCATTGAAAACAGACAACAGAGCTTCTTCTGTGACATCTGTGGTAAAGGTTACGCAAGAAAGAATGGTTTACGCACGCATATGAAGATAGATCATGGATTTGGTAATGTGCTATCTTGTAACTGGTGTGGCAAGAAGTTTGACGCCATCAGCAGGCTCAGAAATCATATAGTCAAGCACACCAAGGAGAGAAACTTCCATTGTGAGCATTGTGGAGGCAAGTTTGTTACACAGGCTGCTCTAGTTTATCATACAAGACTTCACACAGGAGAAAGACCTTTTCCTTGTGACTTGTGTAGTGAAAGCTTTCTTTCAGCTTCACGAAGAATGGAGCACAAGAGAAGAAAGCATTTCGGACCTACTAAGGAGTGTCATGTCTGCCATGTTAAGTTCGTAACTGGGCACCAACTTAAGAAACATGTTGAGAGACATTACAACCCACACAGCAAGTTATTTGTGCCAGAATCGGAGGAACCATATTCAGTTTATGAAAACATAAGCATGGCAAACAATAATCTGAAGGACCAGGAATTTCCCAGCATGTCAAAGCTCTTATCTATGTAGCGGTAGATATTGATAGTAGAGACAAAAAATAGCCCTGCTTTGTTTTAATTAAATGAATTTGTTAAAATGTTTATGTTGTGCATATTCACGCATCCAGTGCAACAAAGTCACAATTATCAAAACTAAATTTTCAAGTGTTTACGCTACTTTTTCATAGACGCGACGTGGCACCAACTTTTTAAGATAGATACAAAATGTAACTTTATTTACTCCGATTTGCGATTCCATTGTGGCGACTTGTCTCTACTATTCCCGTCCAGACTTCCTTGTGGGGCGGGAGCTCGCTGCGAATGTAATCACGACCCACTGCGCCGCTAGGTGTCGCGGCGCAGCTCGAAGCCACTCTCAGTCTGTAATGACCCTAATATAAACTAATGATATTTAGGCTTCAATACATAATTGAAAATTAAAAGACAAAATAGTTCTGCATTGTTGCTCTACAATTAATAACTAAAGGGATTTCTGACATCATAATAAATTATAAGATTCCTCATATAACTCGATATTTGTTGCTTTATTATGGTAATTAGAGTATAACTAAGTAAAAAAATGCAATAGATAAATTAACCTACTATTTGAAACATATTATCGGTATGGATGTAAGTTCACAATTTGAGTAAGTAATAATAATACCAGCCCTTTATAATGCCCCACTGTTGGGCACGGACCTGCTATAAATGCAAGGAAGATTAGACCATAGTCCACCTCGCTGGCCCAGTACTGGTTGGTAGACTTCAGACATCATTCGAGGGGTTCTCTAAGACATGCAGGCTTCTCCACAATGTTTCCTTCACAATTTAATCTGAGGTGCGAGCCGGGGTTTAAACCTGCGATCCTCGGTACCGAGGCAAGTATTCTACTAATTTGAGTACTCGCGTGAGAACTCCAGTAAGTAAAGCTGAAACTAGATAAATAACTCGTGCACAGTGTAGTGGTGCAGGGGTCCATATCAAACACGCTATGCATAACGACTGGTTTATTAAATGTTCTACAAGCTTGCTTAATCTATATCTGCCTACCCTCAGTAATATTAATTCTATATATACCCACCACATCTCCCTTCTCTTGACCAACCAATAAAAAGTTGAGAAATTATAAAATAAGTACTTATTCACCATATCTAAAAGTAGGTATTATACATTCTCCTATGTGGTACTAGGTATACTTAGTTTCTCCTATACTTTAACTTGGTACAATTTTAACTTATCACTAATCACACTATCTCCTTCCAACAAAGCATATAACAAGGTTACGTGGAGTACATGTACATTTCACTAAAGGTATATAGACTATGGACAATTATCTCTTAACTATTATTTAAAACTGAAACGAGCATACAAGTATTATGATTCTACATGTTTTAATCAGCATTTTATGTATTAACAAAACGATCTGGTGCTCGCACGACTCTGCCACAACGTGTAGTGATTATCGGTTGTGATTGCGATGATGTCGTGGCTGCCGCGCGGTGCGCGTATACAGGTTGCGTTCCCGTCGGTGGTAAAACTTCGGAGTCAACAAAGTCATCAAACTGTAAATGTGATGCCTTATCTATCGTTTGACTAGCGTTCGGGTTATGTGGGACTTTCATTAATTGCTGGCGGTTGCGTCTATAGACTCCACCGGCATCCGTCGTGACCCAGTACGACCTATCACCACGAGCAACATTTTTCACCTTGGATTTTACCCAGACGTTTTTGTGTCGCATTCTAACAATGTCGTTTTCTTTTAATGGCAACAGGCTTCGAGTACCTCTATTATAATATTTTTCATAGTTATTCGTTCGTTGTTTTCTTTGTTTCTGTACGGTATCGTGCTTAACTACATTAGGTTTCAACAGCATTTGGCTTGTTGGTAAAGTTGTGTTGAGACGTCTGCTCATTAACAGCTGGGCGGGTGAAAATTGTTCTCCGGTAATCGGTGTATTCCGAAAATTGAGAAGGCCCAACTGCCAGTCCTGGCCAGTCTGCTGTGCCTTCTGCATGATTGATTTGACCGTTCTCACGTTCCGCTCCGCCAGACCATTTGATCTAGGATAATGCGGGGAACTGGTCTCCTGGTGAAAACCCCAGGCTTCACTGAAGGTTTTAAACTCTTCAGACGTAAATTGGGTGCCATTGTCGCTTACCAACTTTCTAGGTATCCCAAATCTGCTGAATATATTTTTCAATGCCACAATTACCGAAGAACTCTGTAAGCTGGGAAGTAGGGAGACTTCAAGAAATTTTGAATAGTAATCGACCACTAAGAGATATTGTCGGCTCCTAAATTCAAAAATGTCCGTGGCGAGTACTTCCCATGGTAATTCTGGTATAGGGTGCGGGCGCAGCGGCTCGCGCGGCTGCGCGGCGCGGTGCTGCTGGCACGGCTCACAGCGCCGCACGACGTTTGCGATGTCCGCGGACATGCCCGGCCACCACATCACTTCGCGCGCTCGACGCTGACACTTTTCAACACCTAGATGACCCTCATGAATCCGACGTAACATTTCTTTCCGGAGGACAGTCGGTATCACCACACGTGCATTGCGGAAGAGGATACCATTAACGACATGTAGTTCCTCATGCACGTCCCAAAACTTTTTAATAGTTCCCCAAAGTTCATTTTTGTCTTTCGGCCAGCCCTCCTTATAATATTTACACACTTCGCTCATAACGCTGTCGTTCTCGGTTTCGTATTTTATTTTTGTTAACATCTCCGGGGACGCGTCAACATTCTCATACAACATATTTACATGTACTACTACATTTTTACTTAAGTCTGCATCCCACGACGAACCCGGCTCAGTGGCCGACCGCGATAATGTGTCCGCAATGAACATGAATTTACCTGGTTTATATTGTAGCGCGATAGGGTAATTTTGTAACTTCAACAGCATTCGTTGAAGGCGGGCCGGTGTCTCATTTAATTGTTTTTTTAAATATTGCCTCTAAGGGCTTATGATCGCTCTCAACTGTTATGACATCATGTCCATAAACATATTGGTGGAAACGTACACATCCAAACACCACAGCGAGCATCTCTTTCTCTATTTGGGCCCAGCGTGTCTCCGCCGGCGTGAGCGTGCGTGCGGCGTACGCCACGGGCCGGCCCCCCTGCAGCAGACACGCACCCAGCCCGCGCGAGCTCGCATCCACCGACAACGTCACAGGCTCCGTCGGCGAGTAGAACCGCAATACCGGGGCACTGCTTATTTTATTTTTAAGGCTACAAAAGCATTTTCATGTTTCGATAACCATTCAAACTGAATGTTTTTTCCCAGTAGCTCACGTAACGGTGCTGATTCCTCTGAATACCGCGGTATAAATCTACTTAAATAATTTGTAACTCCTAAAAAACGCTCCAATTCTTTTTTATCTTTAGGAGTGGTTATCTTTAATATTGCTTCTACCCGACTGTGTTCTGGTCGTATGCCATTTGCATCGAAAGTGTGCCCTAGAAATTGAACTGACACAGCTTCAAACACACATTTTTCTCTATTAAATTTCACTCCGTTTTCCTTTGCTTTCTTGATCACTTCTCTTAGTCTGTCATCATGCTCTTCTTTAGTTCTACCCCAAATCAAAACGTCATCTAAAAACACTTCTACTCCCTCCATTTTAAACACTTTGTACATTTCGTTGTGAAAAACTTCCGGTGCACAGTTTATGCCGAAGGGCATACGCAAAAACCTGTACCTTCCATACGGTGTGGAGAACGTGCAGAGCTTTGAACTGGCTTTATCCAATTTTAACATCCAAAATCCAGACTTAGCGTCGCATTTAGAAAACCACCTGGCACCTGCAAGATTACTCGCTATTTCATCGAGTGTAGGTAGCTGAAAATGGCTCCGTTTCACAGCGCGGTTTAGGTTCTTAGGATCTAAGCATATACGCAGCTTTTTGTTCGGTTTCTCTACTATAACGATACTGGATACCCAATCCGTAGGACCTTCCTCTTTACAGATAATATTTTGTGTCACCATGTTGTCTAATTCTTCCTTTAACCTCGGAGCTAGTTTAATAGGAATTTTACGCGTAGCATTAACCACCGGCGGGACCGTTTTATCGATTAAAATTGTGCATTCAGTCGGCAAGCACCCTATTCCTTCAAAAATCGAGTTATCCATTTCAATGTTGTTAATCATACAATCTTTTGGTTTATTTAAAGATACCAATTTCAAATTCACGCATGCTGACAATCCTAATAAGCTATTACAATTAATCTTCAGTACGTAAATTCTTTGTTTACATTTTTCCTTATCATGTTCTAGAACTGCATAAAAATATCCCGCAATGGGCAACACGTTTTTACTTATCTCTCGCAATACCACTTTACAATTATTCAGTTTGTTTACATCAAACCCCGCTGTTATATACGTATGCATCGATATAACCGATGCGTCGGCGCCCGTATCCAATTTAAACTTTATTTGTGCACCGTTAACGTCAATATTCGCACACCACGATCCGTGCAAACTGTCCGACGAATCAATAGAAATATTATGCATCAGTAGCTCACCGTTCTCTGCGCACACATCCTCACCGCTATCCTCGGCGTGACCACTAAACTCGTCGTGGTCGTCCTCCTGCAGCTCTCGGGCAAAGTTCACACGACAACACTTCGCAAAATGTCCGATCCGATCACAACGATAACACGTCACTCCAACTGCCGGACAACGTTCATTGGCCCGATGTGACTGATTACACTTGTAGCAACCATTAGTACGCCTATAGTAACGCTGATCTCTTGGCCCCGCGGCTGGTGCCGCCGGTCCCGCTGCACCGCGCCCCCACTGCTGCCAGCCGCCCCCCGCGCGGCGGCCGCGGCCCGCAGGTGCGCGCTGCACTCGCTCCACTTGTTCATGCCCGTGCGCACTGCTGTGACCTTGACCGCGCGCCGAGCATGCCGCCGCCTGTTCGCTGGCTCGCTCCGCCGCTCGACAACAAGCTACAGCTTCCTCCAGGGATAAACTCGATCTCGAAAGTAACCGTTCTCGCATCGACCCATCTTTTAATCCTCGAATGACTTGGGTCAAAATCAAACTGTTTTTTAAACTTTCGAATTCACAGTTTCTACTCTGTATCTTCAATGCGCTTAAAAATTTATCAAAACACTGATCTTTCTGATATATTTCGAAGAAGACATGCCGCTCGTAATTAATGTTTTTCTTTGGATCACAATATTCATTAAATTTTAACAACAGGGATTCATAATTTTGTTTGTCACTACCCTCTAGGTCTAATTCTTCCAAAATTTCTCGCCCGGTTCTTCCGATACAGTGTATGAACAACGCACATTTCTCTTTAGATGAAACTGCATCCTTTGCCGAAGCTATCAGAAAATACTCAAACGCCAATTTGAATTCTCTCCAATTGGCTGCCATATTGCCATCCGCCTGCATCGCCGCCGGTTGCTGTATCGCGGCGGTTACGCAAATACTCTCGCCTGTCTTCGACATCGCGTCGAACACTTTGCACAAACTTATTAATCAAATCAAAGCACCGAATATATGTTAACATCACACTATTGAGCCGAACATGACCACACCTGACATCATGTAGTGGTGCAGGGGTCCATATCAAACACGCTATGCATAACGACTGGTTTATTAAATGTTCTACAAGCTTGCTTAATCTATATCTGCCTACCCTCAGTAATATTAATTCTATATATACCCACCACACACAGTATGTTTACACTCATTATATAATATAACAGTGCCTAGCGTTTATTATCTATTTAAATGTTGCCTCTCCTTCATACCTAACATATGATAGCTCTTGAATTAGTGTTCATATCAGACAGGATATGAGAGAGCCAGACAAAGTCAAATTGTTTATTTTGTATAGGCCTACGGGGGCACTTACAAATTGTCATGACATTTTTTTTTCTTAACTCTACAACCGGATCGGAACGCGACCTCAACTGAGAAGATCCGGCAAGAAACTCAGCGGGCTTGTATTTTTTTTTAAATTAATTATTTTTACAAAATAAAAAAGTAAGCTTCAGTGTGTTGCCATGCGAGGCGCACACACGCTACACTTTAACATTATAGATATTGATATTTGAGCGATCAGTCCCAGGTTGCTTTATCATCCAAATAATCCAAGATCCTGTAATAATGGGAGATATCTACTGACTCTTAGCTTCATCTGATATATATATACATAATTATTTAGGATGGATGGTATGAGTGGCCCTAAGTTATAATTTTGTAATGACACATTTCCCATGCCTTAAAAGTTTTAGGTGAATAGTTGTCTTTTTCTTGGCCTGCACAACCTGATTGAAAACGCCTTCAGAGTATATATTGACTTACAACCTCAGGAGCTACATGCCAGGAGCCTGTGCAAGCTTCCAGTACACAGGCGAGTGTATCCACATACTTAATATTGTAAAATTTGTCTGTTGATTGTGACCTTTTCACAAGTAAAAAGCTGGACCAATTCTAATGAAATTTTACTGGGAAATAGTGCGAATCAAAAAAGTAAGGGCAAAGGCTATTGTTTTAATGTGCACACACACGACATCACATGCACAGCTAGTAGGTAATAAAAGACAATAATTTGTAAATGAAATGTATACTTAGGTGCTTTTCATAATTTCTTTTTAATTTGATTTTTTTCAACATAATATGGCGTCCTGATATTTTCAACAGCAGGTATATTCGCGGGAACCATATTCCTGCCCATATACAACTTATTTGACGGGTCATGGTGTTTCTTTATGTGCTGCCTCAAGAAGTTGGGTGTGACAAACTTGCGGGAACAAATCTCGCACATTAAAGTTGGTCCAACATGTTTGAACTTTATATGCTCAGCCCTGGCGGATGCATTGACAAACTTCTCATCACAGATTGTACAACTATATGGTTTCTCGCCTGTATGCCTTCGAGTATGATATAGTAAGGCCTCTTTGGAGACGAATTTCCTTGCACACAAATCACATTTGAAGTTCTTTTCTCCAGTATGCTTCACCATGTGGACTTTCAGGTAACTGGGAGCAGTGAACTGTTTCTGGCAGTATTTACATGTGTGTGGTTTTGCATTCCCATGTATGAATCTGTTATGGACTCTCAAACCACCAGGGGTGCTGTATCCCTTGCCACATTTTTCACAAGAGTATTTCTTCTCCATTTTACTTCTTATTGGATGTGGATCCAGAAGATCTTCTACGCACAATCTGACATGTTTTAAGAAGAATTCTTTAGTATTGTAACTTTTCCCACATTTTGGGCACTCACTTTTAGTTACATGCTTCAGTTCATGATTTTGCAGCTTCTCTATGCCTCTGAATGATTTGCCACAATCTTTACATACATACACACCATGTTGTCTATCTTGATGTTTCTTCAAACTGTCTTCGGTACATCGGTATGTGTTGCAGTCTGAGCATTTGTATTTAGTCTCACTGGTCTCGTGAGCAGACAGTTCTTCATCATGAGTGAATGTATCCAAACATTTCTCACAAGTTAATGTAGCATGCTCAGTAATATTATGCATTTTAAGATCAATTACATTATCAACATTTTCTGGACATTCAATGCAAGAGAAACTGGGTTTAATGTGCTTTTTAGTGGGACCAACATTATTTTCTTTGTTATTCACTAAAATAAGTTTGGCATCATCTTCATTGACTGTTATATACAAACTTTGATGGTTCTCAGTGATATCTATGTCCACGCTGAGTGTGTTCATGAGGTTGTTGACTATGTTAAGTAGTAGTTTCGTGGAGTTTTCGCATTGTTGGAGGAAATTTGTTGTTTCCAGTACTTTGTTCACACAGTCCATGCATACAGCGTCTATACCAATAATTTCTTCACACATCTGTAAATCAAAACAGTAAATTGCATCATATTACTTTTCAAAGGCTATGTCGATATCCGTTTTAGCAACAATCAAATATTTTCTTACTTACAGGGTCTAACTTACCAGATAGTAAGTATCTATTTTAAAATATGCGGAATATTTACCTCACTGCCCAGAAGTTTCGTTAGTATCGCAGAAAGTGGTTGAAAGCCTCCACTAGAATTGCCCAACGATACGGAGTCGCCGAAACTCACATAATTATTATCCTCAGTACCTTTTAAACATAACCTACAATTACTATAGCGGATTTCGCTCACGATGTTCGACACCAAAATGTTTAGTTCTGATTCGTCCATCATGATTTGTTGGTCATAAAATGTATACAACTTGTTATCAAACTTAATAATAATTGCTCAAATTCTCCGCGCTTTTTGTATTAAAATTTTTCGTTCAACAACAAACACGTCGATCGATTGAAGACTCAAACGTAAAGAAAACGTAAAACTTTGCAAAGAGTATTATAATCTTCTTTTTTTATGTTGGCAATCGGCTATAAAATAGTGCCAGTTTTGCTAGTGTCCAGTAAAATATTTCTTCTTTTCCTTTTTTTTTAGATTGGCAATCAGCAACAAATTCAATTTTTATCAGTGCCGAGTAATTCTTGAAAACTGTTATTGATTTATATGCATCCCTGATGATAATGAGAAAATTAATCCCCTACCTCTATAAGTAAAGCTGTGGATATTTTACTGAAAATTTACCGGACATGTTGGGAAAACTTGAAAAGACATGTTATACTATTTCATTTCGATTTCCGTCACTCGTGCGTGCACGTTTATGAACACACAATGGTCCACTAATATTATACATTATTTATCAAAGAAACACATTTTTTGGAAATCCGACCATAAAAAAAGAATAAAGAATGCCAATGGAATAAGCATGTTCCGTTCCCGTACGTACTTTACTTTAGGTACGCACGTACCTAAAGCCCAGCGTTGCCAGACCTACGGATTTGTCCGTAAATCTACGGACTTTAAGTCTTGTCTACGGACATACGGATTTTAGTTGCAAATCTACGGATATTTGTTCGATTTCTTCCACCTGATCCAAACAATAGTATACATATTCAAATTCAATAAAATTTTGCGAAAAACTAAACGTAGCTCCAAAAAAAGGTAGTCCTGCGACTCGGAACAATAGCGACCTGCGTTTCGACAGTAATAATGATTGAATTGAATAATAAAAATTAAAAACTACTATTAAAATTTTCCTTTGTCTTTTCGATTTTCCTGCACATTTTTTTCAATTTCTGTACCGGCAAGGAATTTGGTTTAAAGTCAGTCCATCTATCAGGTTTAGCTTTAAAAAATGTCCGTAGATCTACGGATTTTTGTAGAGGCAATTTACGGACTTCTACGGATTTTTGAGAGTAGCCCTACGGATTTTTAAAAATTGGATCTGGCAACACTGCTAAAGCCTAAAGCACAGGTAGGCATAGAGAAAATAATAAAGAGTACTTTTTGACCCGTAGATAGAGAATCATTCTCTATATACGTTTTGACCGAATGACCTATGTTTAATTTATTTTACTGTGCTATAAATGAAGTGGTTTAAAGTAAGGCAACTTACTTTCTTTCATAAAAATTAGTAATTTAAATAGTTATAACATGTCTGACCTAAACTCCGTATTACGAATACTCCATAGTAGTGCAAACTGTTGTTGTTTTTGTTTCAAACCTATCAACGACGAGGATAAATGGTGTAAGATACAGGACGAAGTTACATTAGACACTGGTTATACCGTAGAAATAATTAAACTATTATCTAAACTTCTAGCCGATCAGGTCAGTCACTTGATAAATTCAAAGGTGATCACAGCATATGACGCACATTATTACTAAATGCTGTCTGATCACAAAGATATCCTATATTCGTACGTACTTTATTTAAAATTAAACCTTATATACATACCCAAATATGTATCAAATTATGTAAAATGTCTACTGATAGATTCGTGTCAGTCAGTACCAGTAAAGATTTTCAACATAACAGTTATCACATCATTCCTAGACAAACTTTTATTCTTATTTCAGACCCTCAATGACCTGGCGACGGATATTATATGCTGTCAATGCACAGATTTAACAATAAAAAGCTACACATTCATAAACATGTGTAAACAAAACACGGAACTTATAAAGAATGCTGTTACAGCTCTAGTAAACTACGACGAAGGATCTATCCAAGAGCATATTAATTCCAAACCAATGTTCCTTGAATGCTCGAATGATGGCGAATTTGAATATTATGATAAAAAAATAAGTATGAAGAGATTATCTGTATTATTGAAGAGACTTCAAGTCTTAATAAAGAAATCAAAAGATAACTTAACTATAGATTTAGAATTGGTTGATCATGGCACTGAGTTTAAGCAATTTAAGACTAAAATTAACAAGAGACTGAAATCAGTAAGACTTAGAGACATAATCCATGATTCAGATAATCTAAGTAATTTGAAATGTAACGCTTGCTTGAAAGTTTATCCAACAATAAGGAATTTAAAACAACATTATCTTCGAGTTCATGCACCAAAGAATTTCAACTGTATGGAATGTTCTAGAAGTTTTGGCACATCATTTTTATTAGAACGGCATAAAAAACAAAGTCACTGCACTGTGATGTGTAGTCAATGTGGGAAAATGTACACCAACACTTATTCCTTGAGACATCATGAACAAAGCCACAAATCCCAACTCATATGTAACACACCCCAACTCATTTGCCACACATGTGGAAAAGTGTACAAAGGCAAACAATCGCTTAAAAAGCACATAGAATTACAGCTGTGTCAGAAAATGAGAAAATCAAATTCCGAAGCCAAGTTCACTTGTGATCACTGCCCAAAGAAATATTCTGCAAAGACAGCTCTGAACGTACATATAAGAATAGAGCATGAGAATGGGAAAGCTTTGTTGTGTCAATGGTGTGACAAAAAATTTAGTTCAATAAGCAGGTTGAACGAACATATTATTAAGCATACACAACAGAAGAACTTTTCTTGTGATATATGTAATGGGCGGTTTGTCACCAAAGCTTCCTTGCGGTATCATACGAGAATACATACAGGTGAGAGACCATATCAGTGTGACCAATGTGACATGAGGTTTCTCTCAGCTTCCCGACGCTCTGAACATATCAGACGCCGTCATAAGGCTCCAAGCATAGAGTGCGAAGTATGCCATATTAAATTCAAAGGCCACGCTGGTTTAGTAAAACACAGTAAAAAATGTTGGAATAAACACTAGGGTTGCCACAAGTTTTTGGAAGATAATTGTATTTTATCAAGAAATTACTATTAGAATCATAAAATATATCGTTTGTACCAATCTTACAACATGTAACTAGCAAATCCCACTACATGGTCTACCTACACAAAATGTGATATTTTTTCATTGGTTTACACTGGCATAATACGTAACTGTTTGCTTTCATGTATAACTCCAAGTAATTCGTACTTGCTAGGTAAGTACATAGTGACAAGGTCCAGAATTGATTGATTTCATATACTTGTTACTTGTGTACAGTTGTCGTATAATCCAAGTTAGTCGGAGACTGAAATAAAAGAACTAATAAGAAATCACTCTTTTATTTGTAAAGATACCGCATCACCAATACCATCCCGAGTCGAGGCCGATGAGCCTCTTCTTGGCGATCATCTTGCCGATCACCCTCCCGAACACGTTCTTAGCGTCGTCGAATACCTCCGATATGCCCAACGGGTTCTCGGTTATTTCTAGTGACGGGTAGTCTGAAAATGAATTTTGTAAAGTTCGGTAGGTAGGTAGGTTCACATTTCGTGGGTAGGTAATGAAATTTCGCAATAACATTTGGGACCATGCAAAATTACTGCACAATCTCGTATTAAACATTTTCTTCTTGACTAGTTCATGCATTGACCGAATTTAACGAAAATATAGCAGTAAGAAGGCTATGAGGACAGTATAGTAAAACTTACCTAGAGATTTATTTTGATATCTGTGAAGTCTGCCACCTTCAGTGTTTGTGGATAACTAAAAATGAATAAGGACTTTTTGGCGGGAAATTGAAAAGTCATGGCGTGAGTTATGTTTTAATTTCTAAAACTAGTGTTCCTGCGAGTTATAGTGAGTGATATAAGTGGAATATTAACCATTATAGGTTCGGTAAAGTGCACAAGTGTAGGTAATTGAAACAGAGTGACGAACATGGCTTTTCAGTTTCTCACAAAAAATCCATGAAAAATCTTTCGGTAAAGTATCCATCACTTTACTGATTGAGGGATGGGGGGGTATTTTACTTGGGCCTAGGCTTTGGGCCTGTGCTTATGCTCAAAAACAGAAATAATTTATATTACTTGACACTGGCAAAATACCTATGGTGATACCAAATTGAAAAAAAAAATGAATAAGCGTAATAGACAGGGTAAGGTTTTAGTCAGGAAATGTGGGTAAAAAAACATAAAATTCTAAACAAACGATGATAGTATTATTTTTTATTTTTCTAGGTTGGCAATCAGCAACAAAATTTCATTTTTGCCAGTGTCAGTGTTAAGTGAGCCCCGTTATTGTAATTTTTACGTAAATCACCCGGCTTACGTAAACGCACCCCTGGAGACGAAGCAAATAGATAGAATAATGTAGTGACAGTAGGCTGATGTCATAAATATGAGTACTTACAGTTAATAAAATTATTCCACAAAGAACATAGCAGCTGGTAAATAACATTGTAAAAACTTATGTTTTCAAATATCAAGTTAGTAAATGGATAATAGAGTGTATAAATTGATAAAGATAAATTAAAAATAAAGCAGAAATTTTAAATATTGACCTATTCCCGCCGCAGCACAAGACCTCAACTAAATAGAAAAAGGATCACCCGTCACATTTGCGTCAGATAAATACCACCCATAGAGAAAGTTCAATGGATCAACCTATAGAAATCTGTGGGATCAACTACGTGACCAAGAAATACAGATATTCTTTGACGAAACAAACCAATTTATTATTTCGTTGTAAATATTTTAAATTTTATTTGACAAAACAAGCGTTGGGCAACAAGCAACAATAAAACGTTTAACTCTATTTGTTTATGGTTAGATGCTAACTCTGTGATTGGCCAGTTAAGTAAGTGCTTCTCTTTCTTTTTCGACAGCAACTAAAATGGCCGCGTTTCATTGTGATACGACAGACGTGTTGTAAAATATGCGTAATGTCGTGTGCTAGTCGTCGTAAATAAACACTGTTTCGAGTGTCGCGTCCTCCGTAGTGCTCAGTGTTAGTGCATGTTGATATTGTTCAAGTGCTCACCTTGTGCCTAAACATCTATCAAAAAAGGTGTATTGTCTGTGTTTTGTGCCTTGTTTTCTATAATAATTTTACCGTGACATCTGTTTTGGATTTATGTTCACTTGATTACGGTAAGTCTAGTTGCTACGTACTCGTTCTATGATTCACAGTTAGTAGTATATACCTTTATTTTGTCTAAATTGAAAGTTATAATTGGTAAAGTTTTGTCAGTTTTTATCTCGCTTGTTATGGTAGTATTCATGCGTAGTGCGATAGAGAAGGCGGTGGGTATGCTAAAGCTGAACACCCTATCCCTTCGAAAGTGTGCCGCGTATTATTGTTTTGATGGTGGCCTATTACGAAATGTATGATTTGTGGAGTCGCTGTGTCGGAGGTCGTCTAGGGGCAATTATAGGCTGGTTCTCTAAGATTAAATGTCACAGAGCGCGTGGGCGCCCGGTGCGTCTGCGACAGTGACATCATATTGGCATATTTTAAGAATAAATGTATTTGTTCAGTACAATACTTATTAAGGTACCTCGAATTTCATGTGGTAGTCCATCCTGTCCAAACTAGATGACTAGCCAATCTGTCCTCCTTAAAAGATTGTTATTTGGATTCAATATGCAAAGTAGATTAGGCCAATGTTGTGAATTGCATGACAAAATGTGAGGCTGTCCAATAAATAACAGTTATACCACATTCTTTCATACTTTATAGCTTTAGATTTATATATGTGCATGTAGGTTGGATTTTTTATTTTTGTGCTATTGAATTTGTCAATTACTGTCCAATGAATGTCTTATATGATGATAGTTAACAATTTATAAGCTGCAATATTATTTATCTTTTGGGTACATATTTATCCTTGTTAATGTTATGTTATAATACATATTTGTGCAGGTATTTGGGGTTTAGCATCTAAATACTTAAAGCATGAATGTAATTATGGTAGGCATTGAATTAAAAGGTTAATTAACAATTTCAACTATCTACTCATTCATATAAGTTGGTTAGCACTTCTAAGGCCTGAATTGCAAAAGATTTAACTTATGCAACCCTTGTTCAGCATAGAAGTTTTGAAAAGAGTCTTTCCCATAGGGACAACATGAAAAAACAATGCTAATGCATACTAAATTTCAATAGATAATATGGAATATAGCCTACCCTTATTACCGAATAGCTTCGAAAATAGCTTGGTATTTCTTCTAATACCATTAGAAGAGTAACTGCATAAAGTTTCCCATGAGACATACGTAATATACAATGCAAGTCTTCACTAAAATTCTATGGTGCGTTTGCCATAAATAATATATGTGAAACCATAATAGTCAGTGTGGTTAGGCAGCTTGCCAGTAAGTCCCCTTTGAGGACTGCATTGTGAACGAGGTAAATTTATTCAAGAGATTTGTGTGATTATTTTAATTTCTTTGTAAATTTACAAGAAATTAAAAATGTTACAATTTCTTTTTACATTTTACAAGGTTTCTCAGAGCACTTGTCTTTAGATTCCATACAAGTTTGTGAATGATAGCAGTGACACTACTGTAAAAAACATTACTTCAGTTTGCCCTGCATGTAAATCTTACCTGTGAAAATACACAAGTTCAGTATGATCTAAATCGCTCATCTCATAACAACACGAAACTAACCCAAACACAAGCTCGGGAGGCATATCTAAATGATGCGAGGAAGTGAAACTGTTGAGCGCCAATTACCCGAGCTACACGGACGGACGTGCGATTATGTAGTGCGACACTCCATATGTGTGCAGCTATGCAGGTGATGCATTTGGTAAAATACTGTTTCCGTTTTGTTTATTTATTAGTAAACATTGAGTACCTTTGTAGTTCCTTATCCCTCATACCCCTGGTTTAATTTATGATCTCTCCTTTTAAATTAAGCCATGTTTTGTTCACCCCTAATAGTATAAACTCTAATAAATATCTGTTCTCATTAGACATACTACCTTCGAATGATTTAATTTGACATACTCCGTAAAACCTAAAACGAACACATCCTCTCTTAATAGTTGCAACTCGCTAGTTATGCGTTATTCTGAACAATAGAAGCAAATTAAACGCTTTAAACAGTTAGATGGTCGACTCGAGTCTCAGAGAAACTCGTCGTTGCCCTTCACGCACTGTACACATGCATATGTTTGTATGTTTGTGTGTGTGTGTGTGTGTGTGTGAAGTCCAGAGGTACACTGTGTAGCGATGTAAGTGCGTGCAACCTATGGGCATGTTGAAATATTCGCTTAATTAACGAACAGGAAGTCCAGAAGGTTGTGGTGAGTGACGACAAGTCTGCGGCCGATGAATTTTGGACTGATGAATGGGACTGATGACAATTTTGCGCATCAGCGGCAGTGGAATATACGTTACCAAGATTTATGTGCTTTTTGTATCCCGACGATGTCCTATTTTTTATTTTGGTTTGAGGATGTTGCAAAAATAATGTTGTACGGCATTTGCATATTACGCAATAGTTTCCATTACGTTGTTTTGTGGTGGCTACAAATAAACATTATAATCGATGCCCCATAATCGTTCTATCGCGACCCCTTTTACGCCATAGCCGCGCGCAGCCCTGCATTAAGAAATAAAGAGTATCCACGCACGTGAAGTAAAACGATATCGTAAAGATTGGCGAGGTGCACACTCGATATAACTGTTCTATCAGTTGTTGTGAATACAAAATAAATATGACGCAAGGGTATTGAATCATCACAGTATCTTGCGGTTTAGTAACAAACACACTTACCCCCAAATTCATAGAAAGTTTTAATACATTTACAATAGCATTGCAAAACACCTTTCTTCTAGTACATTCACCGTAATACCATTGTGAATATACTATAATTTCTATGAATTTCGGGGTTAGATAATGGGAAAGTATGTTTACTTGTTTATGTGATCTCTGTTACTAAGTTTTTCAACTGTTGTTTGGGATATTTATCTGAGAGGTTATTGAAATAGTGATAACGATACACCTACATATCTTTCAAGCTTCAGGAAACGCTGTATTTTTTTTAAAGTCACACAATTACCTCTGTAGTCGAGTTAAAGTGGCCTTACAGAGACTGTTTGCTTATTTTATGTGTTGCGGTTTAGGTGTAATAATTTGTTTAATTGAAATATGATATAACACGTCTAGGCGCTGTTATCTTTAAGAATATAATGAGGACAATATAAATAGGCCATGTATACTACTCAGTAACAAATCTGTACTTGAGGTCGCCCTAGTGAATTGGAAGGCTTAAAATTGTCTAAGATATTACCTTACCTTAGACTTAGTTATGGGTTTCTCTATATATACTCGAGAGTATAGGACTTATTGAGGACTATACTATCACGGGATTGTAAACTCTAATGACCGATGATTAAACCAGCGCCTGTTTGAGTACCTCTGCCTGCAACCAGGATGACCCAAATAGCCACTCAGAATGCAGTCCTTGTAAGTTACTTGCCGGACTGAGCACCATTCACTCGAAAAGTAGACCACTATCTTTTTACGTGTCGCTTCTGACCTCATGGATCCGGAAACCTTAGTCTGTTAAAGCTAGTTTGAACGGGAGCATTCCTCAAATTCTCATGTTACTATTACTAGCAATGATTCAACTAGTAAGGAAGTACTCTAATCCTACTTAACAAGTTCACAACCACCCTCGCTTACACGCAAGTGCTCATTGTTGTACGTTGGTGCGCGTGCGCAACGTTGAATGAAATTCGACACTCGTCTGCGAGACGGAGCGTTCGCCCTCGCGTGTTATTCGGATCACCATGCGTACCGGTATCGAGCAGACTGTCCGGTATTGCCTATTTTTCGCTTTTATTTGGACCTGACTTGGTCATTGCTGAATGTATAAATGCTACTGTAACATTTGAGTCCTATTTAACTCTAAGACAAGTAGTTGTTCTTACATTTTTCATATGAATCGTTAAAATTGAGCAGTCCTCAGGTTTATGTTGGGTATGTTGTATGTTGTATACGGTGGTTAGTGTTCCCATTTCGACATACTTTAGAACACTTTAAAATTTGGTCAAGTTATCTGCTTTTAATTAAACAAATATTTCTCTGAGGATATGGCTTAGTGAACTAATACCGTTTTTAACGAGTCATATAAAATTATCTTTCCTTTCTTCTTATTTTGGCGTCGACATGAACACAGCCGATGTTAGTGCTGCTCACATAACCTCATTTTCTTACTTTTTACTACATTGGATCTGAGTTTATCCAGACTTTTCCAGGTAGGCCACGACTCATTAAAGCCGCTGGCTCCAGGTATTATGATGGCTGTCTTTAAATTTTCCTGACCTTAGTAGGATTCCCGTCTAAATTCAGAGTGTCCATGATTTTGGTCGTAATTATTAATCTTGAACAATCCACGTATCTCTTACTGCGATTAAAATCAACTGCATGCGGAAAAAGCTGTCCATACGTACCTTTGCATTAATTGTTGCCCTACACTTAAATGTTGTTGGTATTGTGAGTGTGGCGACGGTAATGGCTCGTTTATTGGTGCTTTGTTATGCTGGACTATTTCGAGTGCGGACACGGTGATGTCTTGGATAGAGAGGACATGTTTGCTTGTTTATTAGAGCTCTCCTATTGAACAATAACGCCAAGGCCGGGAGGAAATCCTGCAACTGACATATGTTGAAACGTCAGAGTGCTCCTACTTCTTCCTAGTATCCATGCAATATCTACCTGAGCCTAATGATTAGATATAACGAATTGTTAAGACAGTTGAATACAGGTAATCACATTCCTAAGATGAGGTTTGTGAGATTAATATCCTACAAGAAAGTGGGTCATTATCCATGAAATGTGTTCAAATACCAAATGTCCATATTTCATCATACCATGTAGAAATATTGTATCAAACGTGCGAACGTTCTTGACACATAAACTAACGCAAAGGGAAAATAATAAAAATACAAACACAAAAATAATTTCAATGAGAATCGGCAAAAGGTCATCACAGTATTCGAACCTTCATGCAACTAGAAATCGTAGGCAAAGCCAAAAATATTCTAAACAAAGAGTTTCCACACCTTTGTAAGGCGTTCAAGACATTTAATAGTCATCGATTTATCGTTTAACCGGACTGGTTGTAGCGAACGGCGGTCTCTGTAGTCGAGCGATCATAAAACGTTGCACAAACATGCCAATTAACACGCGGGACCAATCGAGTTTACGTGTATGCTGTTGCCACCGTGCTGGCAGCCTTGCGGCGGCTGCAGTAAATCATGCCTAATTGATCGTGTTCAATCGTACCTTTGAAAGTGATAGTCCAAACTGAATGATTGCTTTTGAAATAAAACAAAGGTGTAGAGTCGAGTTGAAATCTGGTTGTATCAAAAAACCTTCATCAGTTTTACAAAGATGTGTTAAGTTACGGACATGTGAAGTCTACTAAAAGGCCTGTGTGGTGGATTATATATTGTATATAGTCTGTATCCCGCTCATCTTGATGTGAAATCTTTACTTGCACAACATATATAATGTTACCCACATTGCAAGGGATACGAAAATGTCCAAGTTTTTGCGTAGGTTCGTTCAAAAGTCGTTAACTTTTGATATTTCAAAGGTGACGTAAGTTTTTATCGTCCAGAGGGTCATCGGGCCCATCGATTTTCCAAAAAATATCAGAAATTTGTTTTTATTTTATTTTGCTATGGAACGAACACGTTTCGCATAGTTTTGTTATGGCCATATATATTAAGAAGTTATTTTGCTCTTTTTCTATATTTCTTGCTCAGTTTGCATTAAACTTTATTACTATAAACATTTTCAATTCAAAGATACAGTAATGAACAAATCGTTAAATATCGCTATGTTTATGACTAAAGCTCTCATTTTCGTCAACGTGGGACGTTAGTTTAGATGAAAAAACCTGTCTGGCGTCACGGGGCAGTGTAATAGACGCATTTCAGTACGCATCTAACATCCGCTCCGCCACGATACCTGCCAACATGCGAATATAATCTATGAAATCACTTTTCATTGCTTGTCTTTTCAGTCTCGTTGATTGCATTATTAAAGAACATCTTCTCACTATTACAATTATGCCGTAGGCCAAACTAATGCTAATAATAACAACAGACTCATCTTCAGGTAGGTAGACTGTAGTAACGAGCTAATAGTAAACAAATGTCACGACGCGAAAAACCGGTCGGGCGCGATGAGCTAAGCGTCAGAGATACAATTCTGACATAAGCGCAATAAGGTCTTTGAGAGATGGCTTAGCATATGCTGCATCTTCCAGTATGGCACATTTGTGTCTTACAATTATAACATTATTGACATGATCCACAATCTGATAGCTTTTTAAGTTGCCAGCTAATATAACATTTGGATTGATTTTTCTTGAATTTAATTTGATCTGCATATGCATACGAAGAAGGTTGAAGCAGCCAAATGGTTTCATTAGTGAGGACTCGAGCTCCTCGAAAACAAATCGATTTTAAAAGAAAGTTATTTCCCCAACTATTATCTGGAGATAAAGAACATGTTATTAACAAATAGGTTAGTCAACAACTTAATATGAGATCACAGCTACAAACGAAATTCACTAGGGATATCATTTCGCTACCAAATTCCTACCATTGGAAACATTTTCTCGAAAGCCATGCCACTAATTGCTGCTCTCGCCTCCCCAATTAGGTTATTTAAAACCTGCAAAAGCCAGAGATGGTTCGCTTGCAAATTTTAATAACGTATCTCGCAGAGGTCAAGTTAATTGACACGCATACCGCTGGTGGCCTGAAAGCGAGATGCACTTGAGCCGGTTAGTTTTACCAACTTTTAGTTAATCCCGTTCGTTTTCCAAATTATATGGTGAAGCATCAAGTACGTTATAAATTACTCTTTACGTACCTGGCAATATACCGTCACATTGAGGAATGATTTATTATTTTATTTTTGACAGTAGAAGATTTATGTTAATGTTTATTGGCACTAATGAGACGTTCTTTGAAACATTAATGTGTAGTGGACTTAAATTAAACACTAATATCGCTTGGAATATTATGTCTGCCGAAACTTCTTTCTAGCTGTATCTCGACCATGCGTCAAGAGTCTGCATAAGGTTGAGGTGGATGTGAGTAGGGCAGAAAACCGTAAAGAAATGGAGGGAAACGCTCTTGCGACGATCTTAGATATATGAATTTTTGAGGAAGTTAATAATAATGTATGAAAATGATTCTATAAGTTTAGGCTCTTGTCCATACAATATTGCTGAATCTGGATGATGTAACCATTGTCAAATGGCCTAAACAAGTGAGTGAAACATTTGCGAAAGTGCATATAATTTAATAGCAATGCTTACAGAACATTGTAAAGGCGATTTCTGAATAAAAACCATTCTACAGCAAAATAGCGTAGATATTAATGATGCAGTTTAATATATGCAATATCTATTTTAATTATTAAGTGGTGCAGTTACTTGAACACTCAATAAGCTGTTTACATGATACTAGGCGATGCTAAATTGAAAGTCAAAGTGGAATTGTGACACAGCGGACGCCTGCTATGATTATTATGATGGTCGTCTGTTTCGAAAGTCCCAACATGATTAATGTAACGAAGTTCGAAGGAGTCCATGATGTATTCAATTAATAATTGATTGTTATTGAATTTGATGAATGAAGATGTTTTTGCTATATAAAAGGTATTCTCTAGTCTTTCGTAGAGAAATAATGGTTTAGACGTATTGGGGAATATTTCGAAAATTCTTCAAATTAAATTATAAATTCAATATAATTTAGTATATTATTACATATTTAGTTCCACGAAGGCCTAAACGATATTCAAGTTATTTATGACGTTAAAGTGTTGCCGATAGCTAGAAGCGGCATATTAATTACACGTACTGAAAGGTTAACAACCAAAGGGTGTCCGATCCGATGGCTAATAGTTTATGTTAAACGGGGCGTGATGAGACTGTCGAAATACCTGACTTGTTTCAAAATTATGAGAATGTTTTAAGGTAGTATTTCTGCGAGGCATTGCATTAAAGGAAATGGGTCTTGAGTACTTATTTGGACATAATAGTGGGTCAAACCTGAGTACATGAGCTTACTATAAAAATGTCCCCAAATTATGGTCCTTCGACACTAGCTACCAACCAGTATTTTGAAAGGCTTTTTATGTGTACCAATTTTAATTTATTATATTAAATACATTCCTTTGTTTCCCAGTTATTTTGCGTGTCATCGCAATATCCATTATCAATAATGCAAAGGCACATCCCACACTCACTATGTTTGATCGAGACGCGATCTCCACTTTTCCACCCTATCGATTTATCGGCTGTCTGCCCAATAAAGTCAACTGCCGGTTCACTTGCCTACATAATTATGACGTTGCATTTCTAGTCTTCATTCTTGAAAGAATCTTGTCTGCCACCCAATGATATTAAATTGTTTCTTCATTCAAATTGTTGTTGTTCTTTCTAATTTCAATCGGTTTTATTTTAAGTCTTGACGTCTTTTATACTGCAATACGCGAATCTAAACCAATGTTTCTCCACATTAGCCTAAATGTTCCTACACACATTCCAAAATTCTGCCCTCAATTCGAATCCACTCTCGCTGTTTTGGCTTGTTGCGACTTCAAATAGACTCGTTGTTATAATATTGTGTGTGTTCTAATTTCGCAAACCTTCGATAATGCGTCTTAAAATGTGTGGAATATCCAGGAGTGCTTATTGGGGGGGACGGGGGGGCGGGTCGTATAGTCGCAAGCATCGGAAATAGACATACAACTCTCTAAATTAGAAAAGTGGATCATATCTGTACATACTAATATACTCGTAATAGGAATGTACTTGGTCGTGTATGTACTTGAATGTTTTTGGAACAAAATGATCGTGAAGCGAACAGTAATTATTCTACAAAAACCAAATCCGCCATTTTTGGCACTTTTGTCTCACTGTCTAACCCTCTGTGTGTTTTTCTGTAAGCGCATCACGGGAAAACTTCTGGATTAATTTTAATGAAAATAATGATGAAAGTTCAAATTATAAAGGATACTCTTTAGCCTAGGAAATGAATATGTCCTCGAAGGAAAGCATAATCTGTATTTAATTGATCTTGGAGTATTGATCATTTATAACAAAATCAAAATTGTATATTAGTATCCCAGGAAATGGAACGGTTCCCCCGGGATCCTGAAAGAACTAAAGTCATAAAACACAACTAGTATTTTATATTGTTTTGCGTTTCAACGTCAATAATTTCACGATGAATTCACTTTTCTTCGTAGATTCTAGTAATCAATAGATATTTACGTCTACGCTCAAGCAGTGTGAAGAACAACAATCCTATTGTGCTACACGCCATTTGTGGTGATGATTGATTGTTTATCAGCTGTAATTAGCATGTACAGCACATTCCCTTACCTTGCCTGATTCCGATTTAAGGTTCTTGTGCCTTAAAATTGGCTCTTGCCAAAAGTTGACTCCATAATTTATTACAAACTGGAAAGTTAACCAATATCCCCACCCATATGGTTTGATGCTGGTCCGACTCCTCAGGAATATAAATTGACCTTGTTCGAACAGACTATTTAGATTTTGTTTTTCTCCTCTTCCTTCTTATTTTCATTTACAATATTAATTTGTAAATGTGGGAACCATGTAGTCATCAACTTGTAATGATATACTTAGAGCTAGTACTTTTTTTTACCAGCTGCTAAAGTCTGCTTATCCGTTCTTGCATTGTCCTCACATACCCATAACAATGTAGTGCTCAAACATGTAACGGATCTTTTTAAAAAGAGTAACCATGGGGTTTCCTGCCCATTCTTCTCCATAGGAACGGCATTCCGAACGGGTGGTGAAGTTGTAGCTTAGCATTTTGTAACTATTTTGTCGATTCATAAGTACAGTAATCAATGATTTACCTGAATAAAAAATATTCTGATTCTGATTCTAACAATATTGTCACCTATGTCATCATGAATTCCAAAATTGATGTTGTGACACCAATATATTTAATTCGTCAACATCAAAACAATACTTCAATATGGATGTGTTATGTGCCTATAAATGTAATTAATGAATCAAGTCACATAATATATTATGTGTGGTATTACTTTGACTTGCTAAAGTTGAAAGTAATTATTCTATTGCATTGACAAATTGTTCCCGTTATTTTTAACACAAACCATATATATCACATTGATTGTAGCAAAGATCGCGTCCGTTTGTAAGATATGATCCTGGGATCGTATCAATAATCTGCCGAAGCCGGGTTACACAGAGAATGTTTAAAAAAATTACATTGAGGAAAAGTGTTCTCTTTTTGTTGGAACATCGAAAATAACCCTTGTCGGAATTCCCGTACTTTGATGTTTATATTTGGACGAGGAAATTCGGTTATTCTAACCAAAATAGAATGTATATTTAGCCAACACTACCATTCCAAGTATATTGTTGTAAACTTACCAAGAGCTAGTAAGTTCAAATTAATCATTATTAGCTAATATGATACCATTTTTATCACCAGACGAACACACCAGACACGGTCCCACACTAAGCAACAATGGACAATGGACTGGGGGCGAACCGAATATATAATAATTATATAGATATAAACCATCCATGACTACAAGATTACTAGTACTACAAGAGTAGATGACTACTAGATCACTGCAGACACATTAGTCGATGAGTTTAATAAGCAATTAGGCCTTAGGATATATGAATTACATTAAATGACTTGGCATGATTGAATGGATATTCATTGATTTGTAATTAGTCTATATGTATTGAAGTACCAAAGTTGCAAATGTCACTTTTATTTTGTAATGGCTCCGTTACTAAATGATCTCTTTAAACTGTAGTTATAGCTCAGTGCAAAGCAGTCCTTTTAATACTTTCATCTGTTTACTGGACGTGTGAAAAGTAAAATTACCTTGGAAGGCAATCAAAACGATGTAAAATAAAAACAACATAAAACATTTACAAAACAAACAAACGTTTTCCGTGTACATTTGACAAGAGCTAGAGGGTTGTTGAAAATAAGAAAATATACTTATACAAAATTACATGATTTTTTTATCAACCCTGCTAATTGGCTAGACTTGGTTGTCATCCAATTCTGAGGTTCACGACTGCCCACTGTCGAAGTTTCTAGGTAAAAAGCAATTTAGCTACAAACGAGCGCCCGCTAGTTTTTGTTAAATGCTGTTGATCTTTTCAAACCGACTTAGATTTAGTACCTGCCACATTCAAACGGCAAGTGACTCCAAACTGCCTAGATTTTAAACATTACATCGCCAATGTCCGTCGAGTATTATTTCAGTCGATGATCAGTCGCCAAACCCATAATTGCTCGATTATGACTATTTAATCCCGTTTTTTATGACTTTCTTAGACATAAAATGCAATAAATTTCTACGAGTAATAGCTATTTTCGCCACCGCGCCACGCAGAAATATTTTAACAAGATTCTCATTCTCCCATCTAGAATTATTGAAATACTATCGTTAGTAACCTAGTTTCATTGTTACTTGCACTAAGCAAATTATACGTCATATTTCGTTTGGGAGCGTCCCTGCTGATAAGATACTGTGGTTTTACCGCTGTGTATAAACCTTATCTGTTAAGTTTTAAGGTTGTGTTTCTGACACCATGTTTGATTCTTATATTTGTGCATACGTCAATGACATTATGCTCTGCCCAACATGCTAATTTAATTCTGTTTGTATCTGACGCTGCGTCTGTGAGATGATCTAACGATAAAGACTGATAATTTTGACGAAAACGTAATAAAATAAATTACTGATTTAATGTGTTGGCTCATGGTTCATTTGTATTGTTGAGGCGTTTAATTTGTTTGACCTATTTCGTGTGTTGGTCCTTTATTGACTAGACAGTTAACGTGTACCGGTTGGTTATTTAAGATATAACGGACATTATATTTTATAATGTTGTCTTAGCAAACAAACCGGTTATCGGTTCGCGGTTAGCCATTACTGTTGGGATTGGACGGCTTGAGAATGTTAATTGTTTTGGTTTCAGTTGTAGTGATCGTGTTAGATATCTTCTTAGGTTAATTTGATATTGCTTGTGCGAATTGCGATGTATATGAAGCGCGTAAAGATCAAAGACGTATACTTATGCATACAGAGCGCAGCGGAGCGTGCAGCGGCGGCGTAATGCCACTTCGACCCCTACCTACGATCATTAAATCAATTATCCGACAAACGATGAACGCAGTCACAACTTGGTGTAAACATATACTGTGTTTGTGTAACCTCGCGAGGTTACAACGACGATATGCCAGGCCTGTTGAACGTATTACGTCAAGAAATTCAACGTGTAGTTGGCAGAATGGCCTTGACGTCAAACTCGGAAACGCGACAAAAAAAAAAGAAAATTATAAAAATGTAACTGTTCGATGTCATTCTCGCGCGATGAGTCACTGAAGGCGGACGTCTCCGTTGTTGCGTTCCACATGGGCGACTTTACCGGGTTATCGCGGGCCCGTGATAATGATTTGTTTTTATTTCTGACAGCTTTGTAACGCCGACTGTTGGTAAATGAATGACAATATAATAGATAAGCAAATGATGATTGGTTAAAATAATCACGCGATTTGAAAAATACTAACAAATATACTAAACTAAGAAAACGTAAACACTAAACAATAACACTGTTATCTACACATCAATTTTCCTTAATTATAAACGAATTAGTAAATTGAATTGGAAGTAATTCAACGCTCGAAAAATCAAAAATGTTATAAATGATGCACAAGCCTTCGCATTATTAAAAAAAAATTAACAATCCAAGTGGCACGATGTCTGGCAAGATGCGCCATTCGACGGGATACCGAGAAGCAAAAAGGTAAAATGCAAATCGCGAAGAGTCATTATAATAATTAATTTGCATCTTTCTCGCCCTCAGCAATGTTGCGAGTTTTAGGGCTGTCGAGAAAAAAATATAATTAAGAGAATGCTAAACTTAAAGATTGGCCTGGTGCGTATTTGGTCACACATTTGTTTTGGTTTTTGGAACCTTTGTTCACGATTTACGTGTTACCTCAATTTTGTAAACCTCTATGGTTTGTAATTGGGCTATATAAATATTGCCTGTAGCCATAACTGCACGAATTGACAAATCCTAAATGCTGACATTACTCATATTTGCAGATTAATTCATCTTACTTTCCTTCCTTTGATAACGTACGTTCTGCAGTGATAACAAACTGAATTCAGGACGTGAGATGCACTGAAAAGAGAAATCTACTTTCAAATATTAGTATACCTTAAAATAGGTCTTGTTTGCGAAGTTCGACAGCCCTGCACCTAATCCATGGGAACGTGATGTTCACAATGTTATAATGTTCTAGTTTTAGAAGTGCATTTCTCGTGAGTCATCGTCTCAGGGCGTGGAGGACATGATTCGGTATTCTGTTTGTGCGATATGACGACATCGCCTTGATTTCGTGCCGTACGTGCTGATTTATTTGCCTTGCTACTAATGGAGTTATGGAGCCTATGGTAAAAAGTTTTCAGAAAATTTAATGATTGCTTTCATCATCATTATCATTAGCTTATGTAAGTTGAGCACCTGTTGCTGTACGTAAGGCTCATTTATTTTCTGTCGCTGATGGAGTCATCTTGTATGCTTGCTGTGACTAGGCAGTTAATACCCTTTATGATTGCATTATTAAGCACCTTCATTCTATAGAAATGCCATTGAAAATTGATTTTAAGCAGTTTTTTAAATTTTAGTTTCTTCATTTTTTGCTCGTTCAAATATTTGTCGGATGTATTTTTTGTGATATTTAGCCCTATTTAGGGTATGACTTAATCCTTTGGTCATATTAAAACTCAATACACCTGTAGATATGGAAATATATTGTTTTTTATTTTCCCCAATGTGATATTGACGTATAATTAAGGCGTGTACACATTAGTCGTTTTAAAGCGAGCGCTTTAAGAACCAAGAGTTTTTGATAGTTTCGAATTAGTAGCGCGTTGGTAGCTTTTGATTAGAACGCGCGTTGCGTGGGCGTTCAAGTGCTTCCAGATACCTGCCGCCAATTTGTTGTACATTTGATCAGGTGTAGAGAATTTTGATACTGATTAGTTTATCGATGAAATCCAAAAGTGACCAGCTATTTGGGACTTTAGGACATGCAAGTTCCGATTATAAAAATTAGCTTATATGCCCGCGCTACAAACTTGTTGAATTTTTTGATAAGCGTGCTATGCATACGCTACTAACGCCCGCTGGACGCAATACCTGGCGCCCAGTTCGTACCAGCACTTATTCCACAGTTTATACTCGCAAAGTCACAACAGAATATTTAATACTTATTCCTGTTACACAATAGTTATTGATTTAGCTTTATATAAATCAACTCTTTAGCTATGGATACCGATAAAACTTGCGGAATTAGTTAGTTGGTAGTGTACACCCGATATAGTCTAGATGCCGCAATGCGACGGTCGTTCCCGACCTCTGCGTGCACTAGACTGTCTTAACTGCTGCATTTGTCGAAATGTAAGTACTGTTATTGTGTTCTAGTGTTTTGGCACACTATATACTGGCTAAGTTTCATTACACAGCTTCCAAAGTTGCCAATTTATGTGATAAATATCATTTTATGTAATCGTTATCTAATTTAATTCTCATTAAATGAAAAATGTCATTAAACAATAATCCGCTTTCTTAGCTCCGCTTTCTGAATCATGACTTATAAATATTGTTCTATAAATAAAGACTTGATTTCGGAAATACTTTTGGCTTTTAACATTAATGAAATTATCAATTAAACAATTCGTCACGCGAATTAAAGCATATAATTAAGGTGTTTGTGGGGCATTTAGTATGCGCTACAGGCAACTAAGCCGCGACCACCGACCGCAGCCAACGCGCGCGAGTTACGACATTGATGAAAGTTGAAGATTATTATAACATCATCTACATAATGGCGAACTATGTGGACTAGATACCGGGTAAAAGTTTGTGGGTGCTGTGGAAAACGAGTTGTCGAGAGAGGGAATTGTAGAGTTCCATTTTTTCGAGCACGTACGTGGCCTCATTTATGGTTCACTCGACTTTATGGTTTGCGCCGTGTTTTATGCATTTGTGTAGTCGTACTCCTTTATTGGCAACCTCTATGGCCAACCTCTATTTAAAAGTTACCTGAATTTAACGTGCCTATACGATTTAGGCGTTTCTATTAAGCTCCATAGTTTGAATTGATTGTTGATTAATTGATTTGATCTAGGTGATTAGAATAGAATCATTGCCATCCTTTTAGAAAGGTAATTATGAAAAGCATTCTCTTCCAACAGTACGTTACACTACAACCATCACGTTTTAAAATCCTGCTTGGTGGTATTGTGGTCCTGCCTTCCGTACTTACCTCTACCCATAAGTGAGGCTATAGTTCTATTATTCTACTCACAGTTAAAGCTACTCTAAATAAAACAGTACAATGCGGTAGTCGGAACAGCAGATAACATCTTTATTCACCGATGCCGCGTCCGCCGGCGTCGACCCGTCTGCGGACAAATCAATGGCCGACGCGGCTGTTTGTTTAAGTTGGAACTTTTAGAAACATAAGGTAGGTATCTAAGCATTAGAGGGGCGAGATACCACCCAATAAGGCATACGCTTCCTACATCTTTAAAGTTCAATTTTGATCCTATTATGATCTCATGTCAACATCCTATTAAAATGAGAACTTTAATAGGTTATTATAGTGGTTAGTGGGAGCTACAGGTCTTTTTGGATGACCTTGTTTTAGTGTGATTGAAATTGGCCAAAGATATCCCCATTATTGTGATCATGCATCGTACATCCCCATAAAATAAACTTAGTAAAGAACCATGCGATTTGTATGTTTGTCTGGTATTGTGTTAAGAATAACAAACAGCTCATTCATAACGAGATTACTATATTTCTGGTTGGCTATACATACTTATGTAATCAGTAACTATAGACACAGTGCGGCAAAAGGGATAGCAGTATGGCAGATAAAATCTTTATTTAAAACGAGCGTCCGGTGGCGTCACCCCGTCTACCAGCACCGTTGGAGATCGATGCGACTGCCGCACTACACAAAAGGTTATAAATGTGGACAAATTTGATTCGTTTTGGAAGTTCAACGAGTGCTGCATAAAATGTTCTTATTCCGGATCGCGACATAAGGAAATCTTCATTGGCTTTTTATTTCAGCTTTATCGTTCGATTCTCAATACAGCAGACTTCTCGCTGCTAATGCACCAGTAACGTTATCCATTATTTTATGCACGAGACTTATTAAAAATATCAGTTATAATATTATTTATGGCTTTGACGATTATTCGTTTTTCCAATGTTATCTGGACTTCTGAAAGCACAAAAACAATTCTGGAATCTGGAATTTCTCTAGAATTACTTCCGGCCTATATTTATTTCACCTAGAAATTCTTCAGCTTTTATAAAATGGTTGGTATAGTCAGCTGGGATGTTGGTATAGTCAGCAGGGATGGAAGAGGTTATTAATTCAATACACTTATCGAAGTCTTTGAAACCTTTTAGCGGTTCAAGTTCCAAAGTATTTCTTATGTTGCCTATTACGGACTAAAGACTACTAGACTACTAATTTGGCTATATTGTAACACATCTTGAAAAAAATCTGCAAGATTGCCTTCAGTGATAAGTGAAATATTGGTTTCGAATAAGTGGGTCGTGATGCTCTTGTGGTCAATATTTGTACCGAAACGGAGTTTGTTAAAATATATCTACAGTTATACATATACGTAGATGATTGTATTTCATGTTGTAAGGCACATTCCCAAGTCGTATCGGAAAATCGTTTCAAGTCCTATTAGACATAATGATTCATAAGCCAAGAACGCCATCGGAGCAGTTATGAGTGATTTTGACATAATTTGAAAAACGGTCTGGCAGACTCACTAGGAAAACATTGAACGTGACATTTAAAAATATTATAATCTTCCGATAGTTGTGCCTTGGAATTATTTTGTGTCGTGCTACTAAATCACGTGATATTTGTCAATTGACTCCAGCCGCTGTAATTTGGCATAGTTGTGGTTTTAGAGACGTCAGCGTCTGTAGGGTTAACAGGAGCCGCAATCGTTTCTGGAAAATAGATTAATTGCCTTGTACGAATAATGTTGGTGTGGGATTTACTGATACCGTGAGGGTCCATAATGTTCTCAGCTCATTACAATAATTATTTTTCAATATAATTGAGACTGAACTTGAAAAATATGCTCTTTTTACTTGACGTCAATGAAATATTACCCTGAATAATATCGATCAAAACGTCGAAGCCAATGTTATGTATGAATAATTCATAATAAATTAAAGTTGAAAAATAATTATGTGACAGCGAAATGCGCCATCTGTAATTTTGACCACTTTGTGACGTCACAATGTCTACCATCGCCATCCAGTGCGCGGAACACATACAGTTGTTTACCCGCAAAAGCAGTTCATACCTACTTCGCTATCGCTTAAAACACAGAAACCCTTAATAAACACAAAGTATCGCTTATAAACAGTTTGTTACAAAGTATATATTATGATTTTTTTATTAATTTAAATCTAAACTTTATACCAATCAATGTCAACATTCAATTATTGTGGCTTATGAATTGAAGCGTTGGTGCTAAGTACATTATCTTTATTAATCAATCGTCTATTAGTATTAACAAACTGCAAATGCTGTACAAAGCGGTAAGCTCATGAGCTGCCCTCCAATGCTCCGGACCGGCTTGCTACGTTGACCAAACAACTTCCTAAATGTTCAGCTTACTGGATCCTAGATTGTGCCTGGCAGCCCTACCCGACTGTCATTATAGCCAATCGTTGGCCGCGCGTGCACTGCCAAAATTTATATTTTCCTAGAAGAATAGACGCTTACGCAATCGTCGCGCGTGGTTTGTTTTTAATTAATATTTTATAAATAAGCGCGCGCGACGCTTCTTATTTAACGGTATCCGTCATTATTATATTCATATTTTAAATAAGGTGTCCTTGGCTTCGTTGTATGTCATCCCATATTTATATCGTATTTTGTTAATAAATTCTTTTATATAATATTTCAAGGCTTCTTACTGTACATTTTTTTTTGTTTAGCGTTGATTTTATTATCTGTGCTGATAGTTTTATATCAATGTCAATTGGGCTTCACTGAATTTCAGTAGAAAGAAGGTGGCTCGTATACCGGTATTTCTGTGAAACATCGCGACGTGTCGGTTACATTCGTGAACTATTTTAACATGTAGCGCCTAAAATCCAGTTGCATGAATTGAGTATGACATATTTATCAATCTTTTTCATTGATCCGTGCAGCGTCTTAAAGCCGCAGTATGCGATCATTCAACATCTCCAACAGACAATAGCGTACGCACTTCTTCGTGGAACGACTCAATGAACTTTGAATTAATCACGTAAACACATAATAAAACTTATTCTACAGCTGTTACAGAAATTGAAACCTTGCAGATCAAATCATTAGGTTTGTTTTCAAATGGGAGCGTTAAATTTAGAGTGTAACATTTCTCGCGTTTCCTGTTTAGATGGAGTTGTATAAACGTAGTTTGTCTGTAGGGAATTCAATTCACAAATTTCGTTTTGTGAACGAAACTATATTTTATGTCGGATGCCCCTTTGATGCGGGCTAATGCTTGTTTATCTGCGCTTACGCATGGCCGCTGGGAAGCCGGTTTCAGCAAATGTTTTGAGAGTAATGTCTTGTGTTTTTTGTAAGGTTTGTAGCTATTAATCTGTGTCAATTATCGTGTTAATGGTTGACATTTTGCCCCGCAACTCAGGTATTTCGAATAAGTACCGCAATCCTAATTTATATTGCAGGTGTTGTTTTGTCTAGTTGTTATTTTTAGGTCCATTTGTCTATGTCGCGTTTTGTTAAGAGATTTAATGAGATACATACACAATACCATTACAGCCGTAGAATCTAACATATTCTTTACATTGGACCTCGCAAGCCCATGGTTATAAGTCTGTGTTTCTTACCGCTTTTATTAGTATTATTAGAAAATGCTGACAGATTATTGACATAACGCAAATCATCTCTGTACTTCTGTCCATCACGTAATGGACAGACTACGTCAGAGACGCCTCTGATGTTTTCAACGATCAGCGTCCCATGACATGAATCTGAAATATCAAACTGTGTCCAACTGATTAGCTTTTATCTGGAAAGCCTAAACCAATCGGGTACATCCGGACAAGTCAAGGCCACCGTCATGTTGTTGACGCAATCGCACGTTTCATCTGGACAAGTGCTGGCATTCGAGGAAGCAAGGATATGGCTTGAAACCATATACCGCCTTCCTGTCTATGTTATGTTGCGTCATAATGATAAAATTATTTTCGTTCAAATAATATTTTTTACGTTTGCAGTTGGAATTTTGTACCTGAAAAATTATCTAAATAGCTCTAATTTCCAATTGCTTGTAGTATTTTGATTAGTAGCCTTGGAGCATTTTTTTAAAGCAAAATATGTTTCTTATATAAAACAAATTCCATCAGATGTGGATAGAAAATTAAATCAATATTATTTTCTAGACACCTGTACGTTTCATAAGTGTTTGGTGTATTTTGACTTCAAACTGCCGACCCAAGGCCGATAAACAAATGCCCTAAGGCTTGGTATCACGACACTCATCTGCTTATACTATTGTAGCTATATTTTCAACTGTTGCGTTATATTGTTGCAGGTGATGCTGGGCGGGGCGGCGTCGCCTAGCGGCGACGATTTGCTCACAGTCACCGTCGTACGCGACGAACACGGCTATGGAATGAAAGTATCCGGTAAGTCACCTACTATTCCCCGTCCCACATTATTCAATTCGGCCGTGTATCGAATAAACCCAAGAAGAACTCCTAAATTAGATCGTCCCAAAACAAGGATTTTAAGGAAGAGGTCATGGAAGTAATATTGAAGTAGCTGGCTAATAAAGCGTAGATAAAGATATCTTGGCTTAAAACGATTTCGATGAAGTGAAGTGTGGCTCTTTTGAGTCATGATTCTGTTAATTAATTGGTGAACAGTTGTCTAATTCCTATGCCTATTACATTTGTGTAGTTCATAATCACCAGCCAACTATTTGAGATGTTGTAGTAGATTTCTAATATCACTCATCTTAAATAGATGCAATGTTTACGACCTAAATAGCAAAATCAGTCGTAACCCTGACGTCTTTGACGAGGATCCTGGGCTCGAATCCTGGTAGGGGTAAACTTTAAGTGAAGCTTACGAACGAATTTTTGTATCCGAGTCATTAATGTTTAGTGTTTATATCATGGTCTAGTAGTATAGTGCTCAAGATACAAGGAATTCTATTTTGGAGCTAGATCAATGTGTTTAATAATGAGTTCAGAATGAAAAAAATATTGCTATTCATAAGACTGTCTAGCAATTGCTTAAGCCTAAAGTACGGCCAATTTTAATGTAGACTAAGACTGCAATACAGACCACCTTGTCCAAGATATCCTTGAACTAATTGCATCTGTTTAGCTCAACCAGTTGTACTTGCCCATATCCAGTGCGTTGCGAATTATTTTCAAATGTTTGTCGGAACATTTTGGTGATTTTGGCATCGTTACCTTAGTTTGAATTTTGAAGAGCAAGAAAAAACAACTCTTTGGATAATATTATTATTTTATGACCTTCAAATTATACTTAGCTGCTTTATTCTGGGTTGTAAATGATGCAATATCATCACGATGTTCAGTTTCACTGTCATGTTTGGCAATTATGTTTTATTAATCCCGATTAATTTTACACCCCTTATACTTCCCCTTATATTTCTCGCTCAGTACAGCGCTCTGCCTTCAAGCATTAACACAGTACAGGGACTTTGTTTTCTTCTTAGCCGGACACTTGTCTGAGTGGTCGTGGTCAGGGTTGCTCTTCTCAAACATGGGTGCTGCTCTTCCACTATTTCTCTATCTCAATGCAAAGCGTTTCGGGAACATTCGATTAGTAGGACTAACACTTATCTAAGGGGCTGCACTTACTTAAGTCTTAATACAAAGGCTCCCAAAAGCTCTTCTAAATGTGTCTATTCCTTTGTATTTATTGTTATCTATGGCACGTGCATACAGGTGACAATCCAGTATACGTCCAATCAGTGAAGGAGCACGGAGCGGCGTGGCGCGCCGGCCTGCGCGCCGGCGACAGGATCCTGCGAGTGGAGTCGGTGCCGGTACATCATCACACGCATCAGCAGGTCGTGCACATGATACGAGGTGAGAACACGCTCACTTTGAACACTCAAGCGATAGCCATGATGATCGAACGCTCGCTTTGAAACTAAGTTCAAACGTTGCATCTCTTAACTGTTTTAAAATCATGTAAATTTGAAATAATAAAACCACCTGCGTTATAGTACTTCCAGGCAACATTGCCAAATCCAAATGCCAAAATTAGATATGGTATTTAGAATCTGTGGGCGAGCTCTGAAATCGGAACTAAACTAGACACACGGCCTCCATCTGTTTCGCAACTTACATATGAGATCAACGCACCGGGTCAACTGGATAATGTATATTCCATTAAAAGCGGTAATGTTTGCAATTTCATTTCTTTAACATTGATCTACTAGGTATAAGAGGATTGCTTTCCTATACAAAGCTGGGTCGGCACACTAGCTTCTTTTTTTTGGGACTAGGCCCGCCATACACTCCCACTACTGTTACTCCTGTAAGCCAGTATCAACAGCGGTGACCAAAGAAGACGTCGCGGCTTGACCCTCGGTGACACCTGGGGATAAAGCTTGACTTGACATGGAACCTCCAACTAAATTAATCAATAGGAAAATAGGAGGCGTTTGAAAGAAAATCATTAACTCTCCCCCTTTGCAAGGCGGGAGTAAAAAAATACTGTCCGTCACATTCGTTTCGATAAATTCCATCGGTACCTCAAGTGTGAGATTTTTCGTTAGCTAACTTTATAGTTTACAAACTACCGTATTTGGACATTTTGTATAGAGACTTAAAAAACGCCCCTAGCGGGCGATATCTAAAACATTTGTGCTGAGTGTGAGTTTTTTTCGTTACTATATGTAGTAAACATTCGATCGTTTGCTCACGGAAACTTTGAAAGTTAACGATTTTGTACGACATGCGCGAGTGTGAGTCACAAGTTTACTTAGGTATAATTTCGTACCATAGAGAAACCTAAACCTACTTTTATAGTACGCATAGACATTTTGGGAGATTTTTCATAAGTTAACCGAATACTTTTAGACGTACGAATTGCACGAGTGCGAGTCATAAATTTGAAAGATTTTACGATACGTATCGTACGGAAACGTTCACTTTTATAGTTCGCGTCGTCACTTATGATTTTGTTGGTGAAACCGTGAAACTACAAAAAGTATTGTATGAAGTTATTTATATATCAAGTTTTATTAACACCTACGCAACACAGCCATTTCCCTGAATAGATAGACGGATAAAATAGTTGGTTGTTACCTATTAATACACCATCACGCCTGCAATCTCCGAAGGGATAGGCAGAGGTGCACTCCTGTGCACCCACATTTCGGCAATGGTATTTGGTCGCAATGAATTAGGGGGCGAGCCTATTGTCATTATACCGGGCACATTCCTCAGGCTATAGTCCACCACGCTGGCCCAGGGCCATTTGGTAAATTTCAAATAAATTTTGAGGAACGTGCAAGTTTCCTTACGATGTTTGCTTTACCGTCGGTACAGCCAATGATTCATGATTGAAAACGTGATGCGCACGTAAAAATCTGAAAGTTCTAGCGGGAGCCGCGTTTGAATCTGCGCAACTTGTCTCCAAAGCGAGTATTCTACCAAGATGGCCATCACTACTATCGAATGTTCACACTATATCAAGGGTGGAGCTAGGGCATAACCTCGTTGGATGTCGCAGTGCATGCTAGTGCTATCCCATAGCGCCCCAACAAAGGTAGACGATGGTATACCGTGGGGTTTAAGTCGGTAGCAGTCCGACATAACCCGCTCGTCTCCCGCGGAGCTTGCGGGTATCCATAAGGATTTCTCTTCGTCAAAAAACGGCATAACCTCATACTAAGGCTCTTGTTTGCAATTAAACTCAATCTAAATTATGTAAATATATATTGGAAATCAGTAAAATCATCATCATCTGCCTCACCTTTTCCCATTATTTGGGATCGGCGCAGTATGTCTTTTTCATACATTAATCTCCTTCATATCACTTTTTAAACAAACTTCTACCACTTCGTGACTTCGTGGGTCTTCCTCTCACTCTATCTATGCATATTCATACTAATAGCCCTTTTAGGCGCTCAAAATGCTTCTCGTCTCCTTTGATAACGTGACCAAACTAGCGTCCTGCTTTTTACTTTCTCTGCTGCAGGCGCTACTTTTAAACTACCTTTTATATACACACACTCCACATATCCATTATCACATTAGGTCAATGAAAATAAAACACAATGTGACAATGTTAAGGCATCTTTATTTAGTGGTTTGAGCGCATGCCGCTCAACTCATTGCACCGGGTGGCGGTGGGTTTGATTTCTATTCAGCCAACAATGAAAATGATTTTTGAATTGGAATGGTGGCAGGATTATTGTCCTGACAGTTTGAATCTACAGTTCTTCCATCCTCCTGAAAATACAATATTTGATTACTTAAGCTATTAGGTAAAGAGAGAAACACCATCACGCCTGGAATCTCCTAAGTAGTAGGCAGAGGTGCAGTCCATTAAAGTGCACCCAATTTTATCGATAGTACACTACACACACTTCTCGTTAATATGAGGTTAATTCAGCTTATATTCCACCACGCTGGCCCATGACATGCAGGTTTCCTCACATTTTTTTTTAGATTTCAGAATTGAGATTTACGCATGAGTATTATTTACGTTAAAGAGAAATATGGGTACTACCTGTACATAAAATAAAGTATCTGGATAATCAACTGTCGCGGCCCGAATGGACCGATGGCCCCACTGACCGCCTGCAGATAGGCACCGGTGCAGTACCGGTATACCTAGAACTGGGACTTGACGAATGCAACCACGCATTTTACGGCTTTTAGCTTTTACTTACCGTAGTATACATTTTACCAAGAACTCAAATTGTGGGACATTTGTTTTCATTTCAGAAATACTTAGGCTAGCAAATAATAAGTCCGCTTGTTAGTTCTTGCTCGTGTTCTTTACTTTCAAAACTGAATGGCTTCCATCGAATTAATAAACAATGATGGCAAATTGAAATATGAATATTGTTTTAACCAGAATAAAAATTGTCAGTCATTTGACAACCGACTTGGCTTGATCTCTGTTACTCATATGGTTGAAAAAGAAATAGCAATACAAGAAATATTATTCCTCTAGATTATGTGGTGGATTTATGGTTTTACAGAAAACGTAAAAGCCAACATAACGGCCATAACTTACGTTTCAGTCAATCGAGCATACTTTTGTATAGTATGGGAGCTTACACTCGCACGGTTTAGGTATACTAACAGTAAACTAACAGTTAAGACGTTTTCACGACAATCAATCTGTCAATGGAATTTTGAAGTAAACTGTGAAACGTGGAAAGTCTTTGTGAAAACAATATTGATATTAAATCATGTTTAAATTACATAATAACGTACCCAATGCGTAATTTTCTTGGCTAGAGGATGCTGGCTAGTGCTCATAATCAAGATAAGCGAGACAAACACTTCTGTGCAGAGTTTTAATCCTTTACGGACCTCAGCGAAAAATAATTGTGGAACCGATTGGAAACAGCGAAAAAGAATAGAACCCAGAATTAGCTGGAAGAGGAAAAGTGGCTACCTGTAATACTGATTATTTCTTAGTTTGGTTTCTTGTTGGAACATTTAGTGATGTATTTTTATTTTCCAATACTTGTGTTTCTGTGAATTATCATGTGTAATGTTTAGAATATTTCAATTAAAGATTAAGGATTAATCCTTCTATATTATTTATAAGCATCACCATGGAGAGAAGGTATCAAGAACATCCTGGATAGTACCTAATAATATAGTTAGTAAACGTGGCATGCCTATTAAGTTTTGTCGTTTGAGAAAAGAATAAACAACTAGAACGTTATATACATTTTATTGTTTAAAAAGTATTCCCCACGGTATTTCATGCACTTTTCCATACGCTCAAACCAGTCGTTATAATATTTGTTCCACTCCGAAGTATGGTACTCCAAATTGCCGATCAAAAATATTTGACTGCTTCTTCACTATACACCGGAACCGTTGATGTACGGGCTTGCGTTGTCCTGGTGCAGGATGATGCACTTCTATGGGTTGGTTTTCCGAAACTCGATGATAGTTTGTGGTAAATAGACTGTGGTATACCTACCGCTCTGCATTAATTGTCCTACGAACCCCTTGTTCAATCGTCACAATGGGACCTATTTTCGCTACGAACGTGGCTACCATTTTCTTTTGTGTTTTGTGAGCGAACAACTCTTGTCGGTTTTGGCTCATCCTGAATGTCCCAAACTATTTTCTATAAAATGATATTGTTCCTAGAAATACAATCTTGACATATTCAAGCCTTGACAGTTCTCTGTCTACGATTTTATGCGCTAGTGTGAGGTAGATCGAAGTAGGTAGCATATGCCACCTCCTCTGTCTTATCTGTTATTATGAGCTTCAAACCTTTTTAGCATCCATCGTACTAATCAAGAAAATTGAAATATAGATACCTTATAACCATTAAATAAGCTCACACCAATATAAAAAATATCAACGAAAATAAAATCAAGTCATTCAACACTTTTAGCCTGGCTAACTCACCTTTCTCTGTGTTACTCATGTGGTTGAAAAGGAAATAATATCGGATGAGAATTCTTAGTCTTATCTAGACATGCATCGCGCGGATCGCGTGTGACCGATTTTTTGTTTGTCCTTTCAGCTTGTATTGTTGGTCCGAAAAACCAGTCACAACGATAAGGACATAAAACAAAATATATGTATCTTGTCTCATTTAGTCGTATTGTGATACCCAAACGTAATCAGAAAACGTAAAAGCCAACATAACGGGCCTAATTGTGGTTTCACTCATCGAGCAAACTTTTTGTTTACCAATAGAATACGATTGGTATTTAGACGCGAACGTTTTAGGTATACTGTCAGTTCGGACGTATTCACGTCGGACTATATAGTTAACTACCGGAAAGTTAACTATGAATCTCGCACTTGAGGTACGGATCAATTTGGTTATCCCCTTAAAAGTTGACTCTCACGTCAAAAACATAAAATCTTCCGCGGTCTTCAAGCTAAGATGATGGTCAGAAAGAGACTGAGTATTTTGACTGCCGCCAAATGAAAACCCTTTCCACAACTTATTTGACAGAATGTTTTTAGGTAAACTTTCAAATTAATTGAGGATAGTGTTTATCAGTACTATTTAAACAGACCTTTAGTAGTGCCATTCCTATCTGACTATGTAGTACATTTCTTTATTATCACAGCTTCGAACAAGTTTGCTGTTACATTAAAAAATAATCTTTATTACCTAGAATTTGTATTCTTCTGGTTGTTGATTAAGACCTAAAATAACAGAAAAAGATTAATAGGAAGACTAAAATAAAGGACATGGTTTACATCACTTGGGCTTATACCGCGCATAATGCATTGATTACATTGTAAACGCATACCAAGAATATTAACTATATGTCATGATAGCGGTTCTTCAAAGTATTTAGGTTGTCGTGTCAGGAGCCAGCACAATGGCGGCGTCTGACCCTGCGGCATATTTTATTACCAATAACCGTATATTTATTTAATTATTCGCGGAATTTGCATTCCGTTCATGTAAGTAAATAACAAACAATTTGCTGCAGTTATAGTGAATTGGTTGCAATATGTATCCTTCGACAGACTATAAACATCATATAATGTCATTGTAAATATATGAAATCTTTCTATGAATAGGACAAAGCCTTCACATCGTGGTACCCATTTGTCTCATACTTTTAAATGAAAATAATACAGCTTCTATTTTTTTGTAATTTTATTACATTCGATGAATCATTAAAAGTTAAGCAATTAACCCTGCTCCATTGTTACGATTGAAATCGTATTCCCGATGCATTTATTTCCATTTTTATGTCAATAACTGTAGTTCAGGGCTAAATGACGGAACTCCCAGTTTAGGAATTTATTCGAAAAAGTACTAAAAATATTTTTATTTTCAAATAACCTCGTTACCCGGATTTGTTTAAAAACACCCTAGCTTTTAATAGGATAAGGTAATCCGTAAAATAATTCAATAATAATTTTGATTCATCTCTGGGGTCCATAGTTACGTGGGCATTGTTCTTAGGGGTCTGTGTGCATGTGCTGTGCCCCAGTGATTAATAATGATTGTACGTTCGCCTGTTCCAGCAAACCCAACGACAGTCCTCACGGTGCAGCAGAACACGTCGAGGCATAAAACACCGATAACTGCGCCGGTTCCCGTCAATGTGAGTACACACGTCGACCGCGCATGCGCACGGTACGAAGTTAGGAGCGAGCCTTAGTATACTCAACAAATGGAGCCTCCTGCAGCCTACATCTTCACTGTACGTTTTTGCCAATTCTGAGGGACGGAGGTAAAAACTCTAAGATAAATGCTCCGCCCGCGGTACCTCCATGAAACATATCCTATAACAATCCGGGATATGTAGCTGCCTATTAGAGTACGAATTTTCAGAATCGGATCCGAAATCCGGAGATTACCCGTAAATCCCAACTCACAAATTTTGAATAACTTTATCCATTTTAATATTGGTATAGATTACGACATTAAAATATGAGAAATGACAAAAATTTCAAAGAGTAAACAATATGTATAATGCCTCGTAAAATACCTACAACCTTCGCTTGTTATCAGCATGAAATGCAACGGCCACATTGTGAACGGCGGCGCGCAGTGGTTCGTGCCAGTGAGATACCCTCTATCAAAGTGCAACTTATCAAATCTCTTGCTACATTGGTCTGGGGTGTTTTCTATTATATGTTATGTCCGATGACCGTGCACGTCGATCTTTGATCGGCCTTCGGAGCAATCGTCTAATAAATTCGTCGATGACGTTAGGATTCAATTGGTAGTTCCCGCTTACCCTACGGTAAAGAAGAAAAGTATGAAAATGAGATGGAAAAGATTACATATCTTTTGTCAAAAACGCACGTTTTGCCAAACTTGTGTTTTTACCGAGACTCGTATGAATTAGTATGTATCAAGTTAGGCTGTAGCGTTCTTAGCTGTTAAAAGAGTTACCTAATAATCGATGGAATTAAATCTCCATCGTTATCGGTAGACATCGTTTTTATTGTGTTAGAAATAAGAACCTTTAAATCTCTTTATCAAGGTTAGTGGTGTAACTATACGATTTTTTCGATCATGATTTAGCTATGGTTTGATTATTATTTTTTCTGTTTTATGCCCAGCCGCCATACCTATACTCATTTTGTCTCATGTAATGTGTGACAATGTTTTGGACTAGTAGGTGCCGTTGCCTAGCTATTGTACAATCGTGAGCGCGAGTGACGTCACCAAGGTCGGCAGCCGTTGCTGTAGCTGAAGTTATGACACAAGACCACATTGTTGCTCCGGTCAGCTGATTCTTTATACAGCGTGATTGAGAAAGGGTATACCACCATTTGAACCTGCGCTCTTTAGCGCAGTGAATTTCGACAGTTTATTTACAAAAAAATACTTCCATCATCATTGACTTCCAATGACAATTGTGATTTTTTAAAGCATATTTTTTTAAATTCCTAAGATTCCAATGATAGTATACCCTTCCTGAATCAAGCTGTATACATACATACATCATGTCGCATGCATCAAAAAGTATCGAAGTGACGGGACCACACTCAACACCTATTGTTTAAACAGCTGAGGGAATTGTGAAGGATTTACTACACTCTCAATTTCTTTGCGACTGTATGCGGTCTTACTAGCTAGCTGAAAAGGTATAGATCTTTTTGTATTATCAAATACTAGATGCGCACGCGGCTCCGTCCGCGGTACCACAATGAAACGTAGCCTATAGCATACAGGAATAACGTAGCATTCTAGGAGGGAAATAATTTTTAAAATCTGATCAGTAGGGTAAGCAGGAACATCTAATGTAATCGTTACGTCATCGAGTAAACATGCTGTCACTGTCATACTTATTTATCAAATCTATGGTGTGGGCGGGATGGAAGACTACGTTACCGAAACGTTATGTTTTTAAAAAGATTGTGCTTGAGGTACAGTAGTTCTACAAATGTCCCCCTACATCCAAACTCACAAGACCTCTTTATAATGTAGTGCAGTTAATAGCATGGTCTTATTATAACTGTGTAATGGTAGATATGTCATCTTCAATTCATCTGAATTATCTATCCTAGGAAATTGTATGTAAGATTCAGTGTTTGACATATTCATATTTGGCACTTAAGAGCAGTAAATGTTAAGTTTCCGCACTCAATTTCTTGTTATTATTAAGATGCTTGTATTTTTTTTTATATTGACTTTGTGTTCAGTATAAAGATAACAAAACTGGAATACTTAACGGAGATGATTTCCAGTTGCTCAATTTAGCTAAAGACCGTATATCGTAATAATACAATAAGTCGTTAATAATTCCATGGAATCGTCTTCCTGCATTCGCTGGTGCTCAAATGTGGCCTATATCGTTCACAGCTCGAGAAGCAGCGTCAGTTGGAGGCCTCCAAGGTGCATACCGTGCGTTTGATGCTGGAGCAAGAACAGAAGTTCATCAAAGACTTGAAAAGTGAGTAACCATAGCAACCAATTATGTTTTTGTGGTGTGCAGATGCGATAAGCAACTGCGCACTCTGATTCTCAGCTAGGTTTGACGTTCTGTCGGTTTGCATCCCATTTTAGTTAAACTGCTCGTCGAAAGTTGGCGCCATATTGTATACACGTGCTACACGAGTGGCACTAGAGACATCTTGCATCATATTGCTGAACCACGTGATAACGTCGACATCGACGATGCGTTTGGCTTTTGCTATTACCCGCTAGATCAGCCTTTTCCAAAGTGGGCGATAACGCCCCCTTGTGGGCGCTGCAAGCCTAAAGGGGGGAGGTAAGACATCCAGAAAAAAAATGGGGGCGTTGTGTAGAGGCTTACAATAATTAATTTAATTTGAAGTTATAGTGGTTTTTAAGTAGGTGAAAAAATGAATTTATGTGGGCGGGGTCTAATGTCCCCCACACCCTGCGCAGTGTCACGTATCGGTTTATTGGAATGTTGTATTGCAGCATTTCATGTTTGTATTTGCTGTATGGTTCCTATGATAGGGCTATCACTAGCATGTGGGAGTGATGCGCCAATCCGGTTATACAACTGACTCACAAAATGAAAAGGACATCGTTATTTTCATGACTGTGTGTGACAGGCTGCAAACTTCATTACAATTCAATTAATAGTCCTCCTGACAAAAATTCGGTCATAGCGGTCAATCTCAACGGAGACTAGTCATCTACGCGTGGGATATTATAGTGCACGATTGTTTGCGCAAGCGCACGTGCACTCTCTTCCCTTACTCTCATAGTCCGATGGGCAATCCGAAACGACCAAAGAGAGAGATAAGATTAAATTATGAATAAATTGTATTATCAGATTTTGGTCTCAGTTCTACTATGTTGTTCCTTATATGTTCCTATCTCAGATGAGCTCTCAAAAGTACCGGACGTGAGGAAACAGGCACAACTCGAGTCCGCCGAGCAGCGATGTTCCAAACTGCAGCACGAGATTGACACCATTACAGCCGGACAGGTAAACGACCTTATGAACTACACAATAGAGTATTAATTACCACACCTTTTGACTAGTGAATTGGTCACAGCAATTTAGAAATATTTTGCAGCCAATTTTGTTTTGTCAATTTACTTTTTTTAATCTCCACTGTATTTGTCATAGTATTTTTTTTTAATAATGTATGTTCTATTCTTGCGGCCAGATAAACGTATACATTATAATAATGTTGATTCGAACTGTATTCGTCATTTCAATTCTAGTCCTGACTCCAAATTAGACCCTCGTAGGTTTCCATACTGTAAAAGAAATATAACCCCTAAAAGATACTATATTTTTTTTTATGCAGATTTTTTTATGACGACATAATTAAAACTAATAATTTAATATTGTAAGCATGTTTGTATCACTTTAAAAAACAATTATTTATACATTCAATTTGAATGTATAATTAAATGTGTCAGTGTTACAGTGCAGGGCCAATAAATGAGGCGCACATTATAATTCCACCATCAAAGGGCGCAGGACACGGTATCCAAAAACTATGTTGAGTTATTGTCACGCACGTGCTATGAATAGCTTAGTATTCGTTTGAATTGTCATGGTATGTTGATGGTAGAGTGAATTGGGCGACTTAGGCCTAAATCTGGAAATATTTATAGACTTGAAGGTGTTTTTAATTTCATGATTATTTTCGTAGGAATTCATTATCTATCGACAACTATCAAGAAATTTATAAATCATTTTTGAAAGTGATTTTCAAGTCGATTGTATTTTATTTTTATTTAGTTCATGTTAAGGGTTTATTTTGTCGTTTAGGGCTTATTCAAAATTTATAATCAAAAATAAAAATGAGTACAGTTCATAACATAATAAATTACCCCAGTTTCCCATAGGAATATTGACGTGATGCATCGCACTTTATGATACGTTTCTCTGGTCGCAAGTATACGAGAGGCGAAAGTGAACACCGTGATTGTAATCTTAACATCATCGTGTCCCATGTAACCCAGCGGTGGTACGGTACCGGCGAGTCACGAATGCGACGATATCTCAAATCTCAATTGTAGATGTATTTTAGCAGATTGCAATTTAATGTCAAGGCTTACATTGTCAATTGCAATAAACAATACTCTGGTCCATTTGAAAATATGGTAATATACGTGTTGTTTTTTATAGTCAAAGGGTAAAAAGATTGAGTAATTTCATAAGTCTGACTGATTACAGTAAAATGTTTTGCTGCATTATTATTTGTTTTCTGGACCGCGATAGGATGACTGCATCTTCCAATGTCACACTGTATTCAATGCATCTATGGCCATGCGTTGACTGTATCTCTCATTCAAAAGACAGCTAGGCATTTAGGCTACAAATAAGATTTTCCAAATATTCCCATGGGAATACAAAACTTACTGAGGGAATACTGTTATATTTCCCCTAGTAAGCGATGACCCTCGTATTCGTGCCTCCGAGGAACCCCAAGCCGCACTAACCAGCCTAATACGGGACCAGTCGTTGGTGATCACCATGTTTTGTACTTCGTCTGCTTCTATGTTTGCTTGTTTTTTTACTTGTCCGTCACGTGTGACGTCACAGTTCAGTCATGATACTTACTATATTGCGCTACGTGTTTTATTCATATGCTACGAAGTGATTAATATTTTTTTTAAATGGTCGATTTGTTTTTTTGTTTATAATTATTACAGTTCATTTGTAGTTTTTAAACGAAATTATGTTGTAAATATAAAATAATTATTTGTACAGTCAGCCATAATGAGCAAATCATTGGAATAATGATCCTGAAAATTTGACATTAATAAATTATTATTTGAAAATTGTACAATGCGGTGTTTTTTAAGGTGAAGCCTGCGGCAGATCTTAGAATAACATTACACGGTTCACATATTGATTTCTTATATTTACGCGAATACTACACATTTAAATAAAACTAATTTTACGGATTATATCGCGTTTATTTTTTGTTTTTTACGTTCCCGATGTTTCGGCAATCTAAATAAAGATGAAGCAACTCAAGCAATACCAAGTAAATCTTATCACTTTAGTATTGGAATAAAAACTTGTAAAAATGAAAATAATGCATAGAATCAGATTAAGGAACAATAATAAAGCCAATAAAATGTAACTTTCGCCTCATCCATTCACGGTGTATGGTCTGAAATTGGTCGTATGAACATTGCGATATTTACGTAGCTCACTGTACTTTGTAGCTAGCGTGATTGTGTTGAGATTTTGCTAAAGCGATATTTAACTTTAAATTGAGCAAATTAATAGCGAGTATTAATTGTCCATTTGTAATCAATTATTTAATTTAATAATAAAAGACGCTGAAAACAAAACTAATGACTGTTTTGTATGATTTTGTAATTTGAACATATGATGTTACACATAAAATAAAGCTTCGCATAAGAAGTCTATCGCTTGCGTCCGGCTCTAAGGATCAGCGCACACTAACGAAGTAGCGGCGGGTGAAGTGACTAATTCCATATCAATGGAATTTACACCTTATTTAATTTGACATTCGTGTGCTCTTTGAGTCGCCCATGTGATTTTATTTCGTTACACAAACTTAAGCCGTATGTTGAAGAGAATAAAGTTGATTTTTAATTGTTATCGCACTAGTCCCTTCACCGCCACTCCATCTGCGTGCGCTGACCCTGAAAACTCTTATATTGCACACGTCACCAAACTCAAAAACTTACAAAATCTCACCACAACCGTTACCAAAAGCACACTATCACAAATACTGCAATGTTTTATACACGCTTCGGGTATTAACACTGCGTTCCGACCAGCCCGACGCGCACGCCCAGCTCTCCCCGCCCCCCGCGCCCTCCACGCCGCGCCTCAACACCAGGACCAAAACCAACCTGGACAAGACACCCACCACGCCGACACCGAACACCGGCTTCCTGAGCGGGCTACCCAGATCTCTGAGCAATTTGACCGGCCAGAGCCTAAGGAATCTCCGTCAGGCGAGACAAAACAACAAGAACCAGCAGGAGAATCAACCGCCCCTGGTCCGGCAGAACTCTGACGAGACGAACAATAAACGAAGACACGTCCACAACAACACGGTGCCTATGGTACCCACGACGTGCCTGGACAACGTCACGCCGCCGCCGCTGCCGCCCAGGTCGATCGAGAGACCGAAAAGGAACCCCTTGAGCCCGACGATGAGCCCGCCACCTATAAACCCTTTGGCCAAACCGAAGCCGTGTAACTCGGCCTCGCAGTCCCATAAACAATACTACAAGTACCACCCGTACAGCCCCGACGTGATGCATCAGTCGATGCCGTCGTACAATGATGATCATAAGCAATTCAGGAGGTCGTCGCACTCGTTGGACGGGGAACTGGACGGGCCGCAACCCAATTCGATCGCGTTGCAAATGAGTTATCCGCTAGTGAACGTGCCGCCGCCGCCGTTGCAGGTAAAACAAATTGTGAGATCGAGTTTTTTTATACTGCGCTTTTTTTGTGAACCTCGTGCTTTTAATGGGGTTGGCAACACTAAGCTATTGTAGATGGCGCTGCGTACGGTTGTTACTATATGAAGTATGATTGACAGGACGTCGTCTTTTATACACAGTGAAGAACAATTTTGTTTGATGGATAATTCTGTAGTTTTCCTGACAAATGAATGTTAACATGTTTACAATAAGTTTAACAGCATTTGGTCCTTTTAGAGTGTTGAACGAATAGTCCTTGGTTTTGACAGTTCTTTTGGAACAAAGGTACACAGCGGGACTTTGACAGTTCTCTTACCATTGTTATTATTTCAATGCTCGAGAATAAGCTATTTTCAAAATTAGAATATTTTTTTTTTTTACTATATTTTTAGTCGCGTCTTCAATTTAGTGTGTTTTAAAGAAAACTCGATCGATCAATTGTATTTTTTTTATTATTTTTCTGGTTTTTCTTAACAGGTGACGGTTATTATTATTTGTTGTAAAACTTTAGTCTGTGTACCTATATTTATTTTTTTATATTTAAACTTTTCATTGCCAAAGCTTCTTTATTTTATTGACGCTTGAAATAATTGACACAGTCTTTTTAAAAGGGACATTTTGTCTCAAAGAGGGTTTACTATTGTTTATAATTTTATATTCATAAATTTATATCCATGTACATAATTATATGTTTAAACTACATGTTTTAACGTTCGAATTGTGACTAACATATCTCTTCGTAAAGCCATAAAAAGCCTTATTAATAAAATCCATAATTTAATTGTAAATAACCGTTGCAATTTATTCTCTCATACAACTGTAAATGAATTCGATCTTTACATTGAAGATAATAAAAAAAACCAATCCAATATCGTCAGACGAACACACCAACTATATACGGTCCCACACTAAGTAAATCTTGTATTACGGGTACTATACAATAGACCGAGGGTGAACTCAGTACTTATATAGATGTTAGAAGTCCATGACTCGGGATACAAACACTCGTGCTCATCACACAAAGTTTGACCCTACCAGGATTGGAACCCGGGACCCTTGGCATAGAAAGCAGGGACACTGCCTACTGCGCTAATCAGGTTGTCATGATCGTAGTCAATCCAATATATTTCTTATCTGTGTGGGTGTTTGCTTGAGCAAAATAGGAAAACTACTGGACCAATTTCAACGAGGTGCTTTCTATTAGATGGTCAAAGAAGCTATAAAATTAGATGATAAATTATATTAGCAATAATACATGGTACAGTTTTTCGGCCTTCGTATCTAGTGTACCTATCAACTATTATTTTCGACTTTATTATTACGGCTATAAGAACAGCATCGGCGCGTAACTACGAAGTTTCTCTTTGGAATAAAAGTTTTGTATAATAATAGCTGACCCAATATTTTCAATAATGATTATCACTCGCTGTTAGCTGAGGGATTGTGAGGGTACCTGCATGTCTTTCCAAAGCCTTGTTAAGGCATTGGGATTCATCTGCAAAGTTAAATCGATAATCTAGCTAGCTGAGCTAAGCTAGCTTTTCATATTCTGTTTAATATCTGGAGTTGAAAATGTAATTATCTCGCCATTTTGTCGCCTGCCTACAAGTCGATATACATAGTATAGTCATGTCATGTATAATGTGGGTGTGTGTGTGTACAGATGGACAACAGGACAGGTGTCCCAGTACTGCACGTGAGGAGTCGCTCGTCCCCGGAGCAGCTCGACCACAACCTGGCTAGATGTGAGTACAGACCAGCTTCTGACTATATTTTTCCCTTCAAATGACGGACGAATTGGCACAGCACTGCGACCCTGGGCCCCAAGTCTGCTGACACAATCGATTCATAATCGAACAGCAACCCCATAGTAACTGTCACATTTGACATATAATATCCCATACAATATCTGTCAAAAGTGACAGATATTTTGCGGTTGCTGTTCGATTATAAATCGATTGTGTTAGCACCCGGGGCACTGCTTTCTGTACTCAAGGTCCCGATGGAGGAAAACTTGTGATGACTACGAATGTTTGTACCCGAAATATGGTTTTTTAATGTCTTTACAAAGTGATTCAGAAACGGTATATTTAACTTTGAACTTGCGCTTCTTTAGCGTACGTGTTATCATTATGTGAAGTAAGAATTTCGATACCAAAAACATGTATCATAAATTTGTTGGGAACTAATAATTCCAATTAAAACGTGGATAGGTTGTGTTTAGGCCAATGTTTAAATTTTCTCAGACATGCAGATATCACGACTCAGTCATTGTTTTAATTGGGATTTGCACAATAGTGTCAACATTTTATTATCCTTTAATTGTTTATATAACTGTCTTGTTCCAGCGATGTGCTCCCACAGCGCGTCTCCGGTGCACACGCTGCTGGCCTCGCCGCAGCCGCAGCCGCACTCGCCGCACCCGCACCCGCACCCGCACCCGCACCCCAGCCCGCACCCGCCGCACTCGCACTCGCCGCTGCACAAGGAGTGGGGCGAGCGCGACACGCCGCCGCCCGGCACGCCGCCGCCGCCCTACCACACCAACACACAGGTATGTTTAAACATTCATATATGCTTAGCCGACAGATTTTTTGATTATATACACATACTAGCTGTTACCCGCGACTTCGTTCGCGTGGTATTTAACAAAGACACAACCGTTGGCAACAGCCTGCTCGCGCGTTTGAGCCCGCGGGACGCATTTCAGATTGTTGCTATCAAACTTAATCAGGCGCAACGCTGCAACATTGGTTTTAATTTTTTTTCGTGAGATCCTATGTTGTTTTCTAAAATAAAAGTAGCCTAAGTTACTCCTTGTTACATCAGCTATCTGCCAGTGAAAGTCCCGTCAAAATCAGTCCAGCCATTTCAGAGATTACCCGGAACAAACAGACAGACAGACAGACAGACAGACGGACAGACAGACAGACAAAAAATGTAAAAAATGTTGTTTTGGTATAGGTAAAGAAAAACGTTACGGCGCGTTGCATGGCGAGCGGGGGGTCAAAAATCACCAAAAATTGCGTCTGTGTGTCTGATGTTTGAGCAGCCCTATTGTGTAGTCTATGGCTGGACTGTTACTTATTATTATGATTTCAGCCGTGCTCGGACCCGCAGAGAGCGATTATTTCAATGGAGGAGGATGACTCACCCGCATCTGTAAGTTGGACCACTTTAATTTTGTACAAACAAAAAAGAAAATACTTTAATAATTTTAATATTGGATTAGTGTGGTATTCCATTTTATCAGATATCTGTGTCCAATGTACACGTAATCAAAAATGCTTGGATTTTTTGATGATGCATTATTATAAAATTCTTCCAAACTTTTTGATCGGGTGTACATTGGGGCAAGGACATTGAATAAGTCAGTTAAATACAACCCTCACGTTAAACTGTGAGACATATGTTTTACTATAGATCTTGCTTTTTAAAATAGCAATTGAGGACATTAACTCCTTTGATGAGTGTCTCTTTAAAATGACTACCGACCGAGCGACTGACCGATCGACCAACAAACCGACGACCCAGCGACTGACCGTCCGACGGGTCTACAGGGCCCCTAGTCTGCTAACACAATCGATTCATAATCGAATAGCAACCGCACAGTAACTGTCTCTTTGACAGATATACTATACAATATCAGTTAAAAGTGACAGCTACTATGTGGTTGCTGTGCGATTGTGTTAGCAGACTTGGGGTCCTGACTGGGACTGATCGTCCGACAGCTAACCGGTTGCCGACCGACCGAATGCGTTGCCGGGGTCATTGTCCGGAGTTGTTTCGAATAGTTGTGGCGCGGCATATAATGTGTCCGGTGTGTGTGCGCAGGCCGCGGCGCCGCTCGCGCGGCTGTTCGCCAGCGTGCGCGCCGTGCGCGAGTCGCGCGCGCGCACCGCCGTGCTGCTCAACTGGCTGCTGGCCGAGCGCCGGTACCTTCCGAACCAACGCTGATCACATGGATTCACATCCTCACTCTGCCTGGACCCCCCGGAATTTTAAATTTCCATCGATCATTTTTTTCAAAAATGTTTAATTGATTTTAGTATTAATCATAATAGAAGTCTACCTCAATGTACTTTTAAACAATTAAAACGTGTTGGACCCATGTCCCAGCGCAAGCCTTCAGACTTCAGAAATAATTCGAGTCCCACTATTGACGCGGGCTTCCCTTCAATATGAGGGGGATTGGGCTCAGTGCGGGATGGCGGATATCATCATATCACACGTCTATCGAGGGGTTCTTTCAGACCATCAGGTTTTATCGCAATGTTTTCCTTCATGGTTACCTCCTCCTCGTGACCTCCCTTTAAATAAATGACACAATTTTTATTGGATCTAATATAATGTGGTTGTGTGTGTGTGTGGGTACAGGTGCGCGTGCGCATGCCTGCTGCTGGTGCTGACGGACGGGTACCGCGGCGCGAGCGGCGTGCAGACGCTGACGCTGCGGCGCTGGGCCTACGAGATACACTCCACCTTCCTCGTGCCCGACGCGGTCAGTATGTGTGCGTGCGTGTGTACATGTGTGTGTGTGTGTGCGTGTGTGTATTTGTGTGTGCGCGCGTGTGTGTGTGAATGTGTGTGTGCGCCTTTGTATGGATTTGAGTGTGAGTGTGTGTCAGTCGATGGAGAGGTCACCCGTCGCAAACCTTCATATACCACATTCGGGAAACCATTTGGCAGTAAATTGTGTTTGTTTAAAGTACGTTTTTAAGTATTTTATAGCCAGTAGAAACAATTCCACCAGTGAATTGAATAGTATATCTTGGAATAACGAGTAGAAATAAACGATCGCCCGGTGGGTTTGCCAGTGGGATCAATAATACAATCGAATATTTATATCGCCCGTCCGGTCCACAGGCGCTCCAGCTGAGCGGCGTCGACGAGAACATGGCGAATGAGATCGAGCATGTTCTAGTTAATGGTGAGTAGCCGTGATCATGACCTACCGTCCAACAGAGTGAGACAGACATATAAGTACAAAAGAAACGCACGACATCTTTTCTATAAACATTTTATAAAGTTCCCACAAGTTTTAATGCACCCCTGATGATAATGATGATGAGATGACGATGATAATTATGAAATTAGCCTCACACTCTTATTAGTAATAAAGGTTACACTGAATGCCTATAATAAAATTATATAAATCCTGGTCTGGCCTAAGGTCCTGGGCCAAAATGTTGTAATTTTAACAGCTGATTTACGAGCTCGTTCGAACGTATCGGGCTTTGATTTACATTGCTGTTAAGTCTAAATTAGTAATTATGTTTGTTATAAATTTAATATCTCGTTGCGATAGATTTGAATTATGATCTTATGCTACACTACAGCCTGTATATTAAAGGCAGCCCTGCGGTGTTATTTTATACCATTCGAAATCGATATCGGAAACGGAATCGAAAACTTCCGAACTCAATTAAAGCAATCGCTAATAAAAGTTCCGAATTTGATTTTATTCGATGTGTCTTTACGACATTACCAAAGAGTTGTTTCAAAAAGTTTCTGTTGGAAAGCTCGTCGGGAGCGACACCACCATCGGAAAGTTTCAAATCCGTTTCCGATGTCGATTCCGAATGATTTAAAATAACCCACCTGGTCGGTTGTAGAGTTCGACAAGGAGGAGCTGGTGCGCAACGTGTTCCGCAAGGCGCGCCAGAAGGCGAAGGACGAGCTGAGCCAGCAGCTGGCCGAGTTCCAGGTGAAGCGCCAGGTGGGGCTGGGCTCGCTGTACGCGCCCGACGACGCCGTCATCGACAAGTGCGACGTGGACAAGGCGCAGGTACCTCCAATATTCTTTATCACCGGTTCAATATTCTAACCGGTTTCTGCCATTGAAACTTGTCCTTTGCTGAAATTATTGTGGTCACCGGTACTTATGGATAATTGGTTTTTAAGCGACACAAGAAACATGTATCACTGCGACGATACACAGATGGCGCTGACGATTTGTCAAACAATCCAGCATAGCGGCCCCGTTTGACATACCTGCTGCCTGGTTGAGAGATCTACCCTTTTCCACTTTAATTTGAGACGATCATAGGCGATGCGCTAATTATAAATGTGTGAGTAATGCAATGCGTATGCGCGGTGGTCCCCCCCCCCAGGAGCTGATAGTGGTGGAGCAGCTGCTGTGCCAGCAGCTGCGCAGCGTGGCGCGCGGCGGCCCCCCCGCCTGCGCCCGCGCACCCGCGCCCGCGCCAGCCTCCGCCGAGCCCGGCGCCGGCGCCGGCGCGGGCGGCCCGCTGCTGGCCGCGCTCCTTGCCGCCGCGCTGTGCCTGCACTGCAGGTACACCCATCCCCGCGACACGCACACCACACGCACACCCCTCACACACCCCACACACATCCCACACACACACACCACACACCACACACACACACACACACACACACACACACACACACACACCACACACCACACACACACACACACACACACACACACACACACACACACACCACACACACACACACACACACACACCACACACCACACACACACACACACACACACACATAATATCCACACCCCACGTATTTGGGAATTTATCAAAAACGTTCTCAAATAATTTGTAGCAAGCAATAAAACACGTTGAGTGAGACAAAATCTCAAAAGATCTCACTCAATCTAACGCAAATGTGTATGTACGTATCTCTCGCTTACACAGCTGTGATGACTACTATGTCATCTTTATTGCACAGGAAACAAATTATCCTTTAAAGTGTCACATCACTTTTAACTTCAAACACTCGCGTCATGTAACATCATGTACTCCGCAACACAACTCGGTGACATTACTCACTACACAAAAGTACGTAACTAGTAATAAATCCCAACTAATATAAGGCAAATAACTCCACAAATATATATAGTAATATACATATCAAACAAGATATTCCAATGTAAACTTTAAATACCATGTTATACAGTTCAGTGTGCTCTGCAATATTATCAATAATTGACGCTTTATTATTAAATATAAACATCATTTTCCTTAGTTTGTTTCCTGTGTATACTGAATTATTTTTAGTCAAACGTTATATCGCGATGGTGGTGGATGTTGAAATTAGTGAATTAAAAGCTCTGGAAGTTAGGAGGAGGTGGTGGCAATCTCCTAAGAATATCAAGAAGATGAAGTCGAAAGCGGCTAAGTGAGTGGGGGGCGGGGGAGGGATTGAATGGTAGCAGAGGGCGTGAGTCATAGTGGGAGGGGTCCTTGAATCTATACTTCTATACTTATATTATAAATGTGTACAATATTGGTACCTGAGTCATGGATGTTTAATATCTATGTAATATAATATAATATAAGTATATTATAAATGTGAAAGTTTGTATGGATGGATGGATGGATGTTTGTTACTCTTTTTAAGGCGAGAATGGTTGAATGGATCCGGATGAAATTTGGCACAGAGATAGATTATAGTCTGGAATAGCACATAGGCTACTTTTTATCCCGGTAAAATGTATGGTTCCCGTGGGATAGATTTGTTTAAATTTTTCATAGAATACCAATAAATTCATTTTCTCATACATTTGATTCTGTGGCGGTACGAAGTTCGCAGGGACAGCTGGTATCTAGTATATAAGTATTATATTCGTTCGCCCTCAGTCCGTACCCATAATACAAGCGTTGCTCAGTGCGGGGCCGTACAGCTAGCGTGTTCGTCTGGCGATATAATATATTGTATTGAATATGATTGGTGTCAGGCCGGCGTCGGTGGCGGCGGCTGTGGGCGGGCAGCGCGCGTCCTTCCTGCAGCGCGACAAGATCTACAAGCAGCGGCTCAAGCAGACCATCAAGCAGCAGCCGCAGCCGGTCAGTGCCTATACGACGTAATTATTAAGATTACTGATCGTAATTATTCTATATTAGCCATCATAACTTAAAAAATACTAACTATATACTACTATAAGTATCGCTTAGTTCTATCAATTAAAAATACTGTTTCTTCACACTAACTTTGACCGAATTTCCAAAAATCCTTCCTTCTTGCACCTCTAGGGTGCTCAGGGAGTATATCCTCCAAATATCAACATTCTAGATCCAGCGGTTTAGGCAGTGCTTTGTCTGTCAGTCAGTCTGTATTAAACAATTCTTCAATAGATACGTAGCAGTAAAGGCCAAGTTGGTAGAACTCTCGCCTTGGACACGACTGTCGTAGGTTCAAAAGTTGTCTCGCACCTCAGGGTTTCCTGGATTTCATGTGCAAATCTCATTTTGAACCGTGATTATCACTCGGCCGTGTCTCGGAGGGCGCGTAAAGCCGTCGGTCCTGCGCCTGATCTCTCTCCGGTCGTGTCAGGTTGCCGACCCTTCGGACTATGGGAGTGAGTGGAGAGAGAGTGCACTTGCGCTTGCTCAACATAATATCTCCTGCCTAGTTTTGACCAAATCAATTTGGGCCGGGTTGGTGAAATGGCTAAATCTTTCTCATATTGAGGAGGAACGTTTCCGGTATCATGGCAATAGGCTCGCCCCCTGTTACATTAGGACCTATAACCAACTATAAAAAAAAAAAAAAAATGATGTGGATGCACTGCAGTGTACCTCTGCCTACCCCTTCAGGGATTGCAGGTGGGATGGTGTATCAAGCCTTCCTGGAAACTGTTCGGCGTCACCGAAATTCGTTCAGGAAGACTTTTTTATAACAATATAGGCAAGTATTTGATCTCGATCTCACCTGATGGTAAGTGACGATGAGATCTACGATGTAGCATACTTGCCTAGAAGGTACCTGTTCACTCTCGACTGTTGTAATTATTATGAATGGTCCGTGTTCGCAGTTCGTGGTCCGCGGCCACCACCTGCAGCTGCAGGCGCTGACGGCGCTGGCGCACTGCCACCACTGCGGGCTCGCCATCTGCGGGCTCGCGCCGCAGGCCTACGTGTGCACAGGTCCACAACACTTACACATACACCTTTAACCCTTTAAAGATTCACTAAAATGAATCAGAATCAGAATATTTTTTATTCACGTACACCATTAAGTACGGTACTTATGAATCTTCAAAATTTACAAAATACTATGCGACTACTTTATCGGAATGCCGTTCCTATGGAGCAGAACGGGCGAGAAACTCCATAGTTGCTGTTTTTTTTAAAGATCTTTTACATATTTGAGCAATACATTGTTATAGGTATGTGAGAACAATGTAGGAACGGCTAATCAGACTTTAGCAGAAGGTTTAGGATTACTTAAAAAAATGGTGTATAATAAAGCGACACTGTACAGACTGCAAGCTGTACGTGCACTGCGCGTGCGCGCGCGGCGTGGAGGAGGGCTGCTGCCTGGACGGCGAGCACCACCACAACCGGATCTCGCGCTTCATGGAGCGCATCCACGCCAACAACCAACCCAACAGTCAGTTCATACCACGCTTTACTTTTATGTGGGGACATCCTCATACTAGCCCCAAGCAGGCAAGCTTGTTGTCGGACTCCTCCCGACTAAATGCCCACCGAGGTTGTTCTGCCTTGTTGTGTGGGGGCATGGGAAAGCTTTTGCTTTATTCTAGTCCCTTTAAAATGTAAATATGTAGTTGACAAAATCAACGAGTCATGTTCAGGCGCGGATGTGGGACTTCGTTTGGGGGGGGGGGGGGTCATTTACGCGTGATTTTACCACGTTATGACGAAACGATTTTCATATTTTTTGTACCAGTCCATTCATAATTCTGCGACGCTTCGTTTGGGACCATACAGCTATTGTGATCGTTATAAATATTCGTCCCTTTACTTTAGTTCTGTTTGTAAATAACATATTTTTGATACAGATCAAGACTCGAGTGACAAGAAATCAAGAAAGTCGTCGGGCGCCGGACACTTTCTCAACAGTGAGTTATCACACTAATATTATGTGGGTGGATGGATGGATGTTTGTTACTCAATCACGCCAGAACGGCTGAACGGATCTGGATGAAATTTGGCACAGAGATAGATTATAGTCTGGAATAGCACACAGGCTATGTATAGTTCCCGTGGGATAGACATACTTATTAATCGCGGGTAACACCGCGGGGCGCAGCTAGTTATGTTATATTTCTGAACTAGTCATTGCTGATATTACATTCCGTGTAATAAAATGATTGTCTCGGTTGTCGCAGTGGAGCGGAGCTTTCGGAAGACGGAGGACGAGCCGCCGTGGGACCAGACGTTGACACCTGTTATAGGTAAGTCATCTTATATTTATACAACCGATACTTAAACTTATTCATAAGGGTCCTTGGTTGATTTTCGGTATTCAGAAATATAATTTAGATTTTTTTGCGATCGTTGCGAGTTGCGGATTTTTTAGGATTTTTTACGTGTTGCGGAATATATAATGTGTTAGTGCATTTTTCTTATTTTTGGAATCTTTACGGGTTGCGGAATTTTTAGGGGTTTTTATGTGTTGCGGTATTTTTCGGGAATATTTTACTTACATGTTGCGGAAATATTCGGGAATATATTACACTTCTGGTGGGAAAATTACGTATTGCGGAATTATGAGGGAATTTATGACATTTTGCGGAAATATTACGTGTTGCGGAAATATTACGCGTTGCGGAATTATTCGAAAATATTACATAAGTAATTGTTTCAAAATCATAAGATATTATTTTACATGTTACGGAAATATATGCACAGAATTTCGCCTGTAATCCCCGAAGTGGTGTACAGACGTGTACTATACTACATTTCGCCGATGGTTTGTTTGGGTATTGCCCTACATCATTGATATCCTCCACTTAAAAACTGTTTAACATTCCAATAGAAATCAAATCGATTATTTCCAAACTTCACTTCCTTAATGACGACCAATTTACCCTTACCTCCCGGTTCACTCAGTGTAATTAAACATTCTAACATTAGTACAGGTCATACTACACTGGCTATTAGACCCCGGTGTAATGTACTGATGTTATTAATAGCCTAGATTTATTGTTCTACGGATGGACGCAGTTGGATTAGTACGATTGATGCAGAGATGGATAAATAATGATTTATTGTACCTCAACAAAAAAGTAAGTCCTGATTAGCTCAATTGGTGGTGACCCTGCCTTCTGCACTGAGGGTCCCAGTTTCGGACAAACTTTGTGTGTTGAACACGAATGTTTGTATCCGAATCATGGGTGCTTAATATCTATATAAGTATTATATACTGGGTTCGACCCCAGTCCATTGTACGGTACTCATAATACAAGCGTTGCTTAGTGTGGTGTGGACTGTATAGTTGGTGTGTTCGTTTAGCGATATTTTGTTTATTTATCTGTGTTTCGTGGCTCATTCTTGCATCTACATGATTATTTTTTAAATCTTTTATGATGATTACTAAATTTGTAGCACTATTTTTCTATAAATCTGTTTGTAGCAATAACTGAGACGATTAAATACGGGAAACGTGAAAACGGTAGAGCTACAGGCATGTGATGTCATCGCTATAAATCAGCGTGTTTGTGATTATCAAACATGAGTAACGAATAGCTTTGACATTGTGTAATGTATTTCGAAAATTATCTGACGGTACCTTAGTAAATAATAAATTAATTTATACCTACGTATACTTAAACGTAACAAATATACTTAAGGAATTTGATACTATGGAAACGTTCTATTATATAAATACTGTATTGATAAATTTCTGAATCACCACTAAAATCTACTCAAAATTATTTCTTATCACGAAAAGTCATCCACTTACAAACTCAGAATCTTTTATCTAATTAATATCGCACAGGAGTTTCAAGTTAATCAGCATCAATCATGAAAACACAAGCCAACCCCCACGCGCTGCCCGCCTGAAACTGAAAGCTCGCAAGTGTAGGCGGCGAGTCCGCGCCGCACGGACGTACACGCGACTCCGTTTGTGCATATATAAATAAATACACGACTCCCAACGAACATATACGAAAAAGTTTCATAACGAAAATACCGTTGCCTTTCCGAAAAAAAGTTAGCTTTGTTGGATCCGGTGATTGGTGTGTTTAAAATTCGAATCAGTGTTTCGTGAAAGTTTCTTTTTATTTGTGGTCATATTTTTGGATATTTTCTTTTTTGGTTTTCGGTAAGGTAATTATGGAGTTGCGTCTATTATTAGCGCATCCGTAAGTTAGATAATGGCAATGATGTGTTTCGAAGGTCATAGTTGCTTTGATATCAGACGCAGTCGCGAGCGATAATAAGGTCGAGTTGCTGATGTCAATTGTATTAGCCCACATTGTATTTTTTCATGAACCAATAAAATAAAATAAACTTAAAAAAAATTCGTACGTAAACAGAAAAAAAGAGACTCCGAATATTTTTATATTTTTTTGTCATCACAATTATGTGGACATAATTAGACTTCCCAATTCTAGCACATCACTTGAAGAGTCGAAATGTTATTGAGGCTCGTCTAGTAGCAAGCCAACGTGTATTATGTACTATCACAGAACCTGTCCATTTAATATATTTTTCGCTCGAACGGTACAGGCACACGGGCGTAGGAAGCCGTAGATCTAGTACTAAGTATTAAAAAGTGACCTTAACCTTAACGATAATATAAATGGTCGTCAATGATATAATTAGGTTTATTGTTTTATAGAACACTAGCGTCTGCCCGCAGTTCCGCTCGCGGATCCACGATAAAACATAACTATATTACGAGTAGTATAGAAAATAAGCAGGTATATAAGCGCCCAATATACAATCTACTGAATGTTGAGGTTGCAAAGTAAATTGAAAAGACATGTTCTTACTATTATGATGCCGCAAGAAGTATATTTAGATATTACTGAATATTATGTCCGTATATCCTTTTATACTGTACAAATGAAACCGTGAACTTGAGGGATATCGTTCCAAATACACCTGAAACTGATTTTCAGGAAAATAAAGCGAACAACGACTCGTATATAATGACATCATCGGTTAATAATATAGGTATTAATATTTAGACAGTGAGAAACGGATAATTGTAAGGGAGATAATAAGCTAAGGTAGAGTTCAAACGCCATAGTACAAATCATTATCAGCGCTTCCTCTTAGACATGCAAGTTAAATAGATATGATTTTAAATCTCCACTTCGGTGTCAGTGGCGTCTCAAGCGCAGGCGCCTCTGTCATCGATGATGCAAGCTTGTACAGGCAATTGAACCGCTCGATACAATTGAACTTGCAAAACGAATATTTATGATCTAATTAGGGCAGCGGTCGTCAGCTCCAATGAATGGCGGACTGAGAACTATGGGAAATTCTTTGCTGAACTAGAGATAGATACAATAGCCTGGTACTACTCTTTGAATGAGTTCTTATCAACTAACATAACAATCACAGTCTGATTCGCAATGCTTGCACTGAACTCTGTGTAGATTCTGGCCATCAGTGCTCCAGAATTTGCGTTAATTCACAAACATGCCATATTCCAGATTTGTGTAGGTATGTTTGTATGCATATGGTGTGTGTCTATTAATCTATGCGGAATCTATTGGAGTAATCTTAAAAATATCCATGCTTTTCGAAATTTTAATCTAGAAAAAAAATTTGTATGAAGCTCTTACGAATATTTAGAAGTTACATGTTAGTAATGTTTTATGGAATCTACTTTATGTAGTAAATACTGACGGTGCATGCGTCGAGTAACCGTAGAGTTATTAGCTAGACTACAATAATGTTTAAAAATAAGTTTCTCAGTAGTAATAAAACAATTCAATTAATTTCTTGTCAATAATATCAGTTGCGGTGTGTGACAAATATGTTGCGTCTTTCCACTAACATGATTACTTAATTGAATCGTGCCCTTCAATAAACTCAAGGCGTAACTAATATATTTTGTTGCCTTTAGTTCTCTTTCTACAACAAAAACGATGTAAAACGTTCTACGCCTCGAGAAACAGAAGTTTACTTGAACAAAAATATAAACTCCGCGAGATACGTAGCTCCCTCCATTATAATGTTGTTTTTACAATTCACGAGACGCTATTATAGTTCAGTTTGAGTTGTGTTTGTGTTGTTATTTGTAAGATACTTGGATTTATGATTTTCTGATGTCTAGATCCATTCAATGTTTCTATTGTCTTTACCGACTGCCATCTTGGTAGAATGACTCTGATAGCGACCCTGAGAGAAAACAGAGTGTGGAACTGCCAGAAAGTGGTAGAAGGTTATAGTAGCGGGTGGTAGATGCAAGTGGCAATTGACTGTGATGTGTGGACCTCATTGGAGATGTGAGATCATGGATGCTTGGATTACGTTTATTCATTGTTAGGGCGTAAGGTTAGCAGATTATTAGACAGGACAGCCTTTAGCTATTGACATTACCTTGATACTTCTTTACGGGACTACGCCCGCCACACACTCCCGCCACTGTTACTCCTGTAAGCTAGGATCTACAGCGGAAACCAACGAAGACCCAAGAGTCGTGGGAAACAGCTTACTGTTTTGAAAACTGCAACGAAATCAATCGAAAGGGAAATAGGAGGTGTTGGAAAAACATTATTTAGACTATTGCTCAATCGTCTGAAAATTCCGAGCACACCGGTCATAGTATAGATAGGGAAGGATATTTCAGCGCGCAAGGCGCAGCTAAGGGCGGCGCGATAACCTTGATACGATGTGGGCGAAAGTAATAAGCGTGGCCATGAAGTTGTCGACGAGGCCACGGAGACAAGAAGGGAGACCGCGTTGGGTAATATATTATCTTAATAATTAGCTCGGAGAGCGATAAATTCGCAAGCATTTATAGTAAGCCAAGTCGAATGTTTTGGTATTGTCGTGCTAAAATACATATTTTACTTATTGGTTGTGATAGAGCAGCCGATAATCTCTGTTCGATATGCTGCGGTTAAAGATAAATTGTAGAGCCTTCAGTTTTGAATATGCTCTGAATCATGTTGTTGCCTACATTTCCACTTTTACAGGCTTGTAAGACGAGAATAGTAGAATCCATCCTACACATTTTATCTACAGTTGCTCTGATTCACGTTCGTATTTTTTCTCTTGTAGATTTATAGACACGATCAAGATGAATTCGTCTACAAATAGTAGGTAAACTGATTATGATGATCTGTACTTAGTATACACACAATTATCGCTCATGTCCTGGCCTTACCGTGAGCCAACTTGGCAGTTTTTATTCCGGCCGCCGAGCTGTTTGCCTTTGCGAACACGCCGCCGACGCGCCGTGCTTCTTATAGGAGCGAATATCAATCGATGCTACACATTTGCATCGCCGTTTATTATGATAATACTAAGCTGATATAGTAATACTTGCCTTATTGATTTCTTATATTTACGCGAATACTGCACATTGAAATAAAACTTATTTTAAGGATTTTATCGCGTTTACTTTATTGTTTTTTACGTTCCGGACGTTTCGGTTGCTTTACAGCAACCATGGTTGCGGACGGACTGAGGTGTTAGTCGTCCTAGTGTCATAGTTAGAACTGGGGTACCCTCATATTTAGTTGTTGTTTGGGTTCCGATCTACGCAGAAAGTGCTCACAGTGTCCTGAGGTCTTGCAATGGTGTGCTTGCTTTTGAATTGATTTAATTATATTTATTACTGGATTTGGAAATGCTCTTAGATAGGCGATTCAGATATTTGAATTCAATATTCTGGTCCTTTTAACGTCAAAGTGTACATAGGTCAGTCCAGTCGCTAGTTTTATCAATGCTGCTTTGATTTTTTTCGTCTATTGACTCTGAGGTTACAGGTAGTCCCAGAACTGATCTGTGGACACCTTTGGAAATAATCGTTCAGTATAAATATCGGTGATCAGCCAATTGGAAAAGCCTAGAATACAACAATACATCGCCTCTGCTAACTTTTACGGTGTTACAAGTGCGATGTTTTTATTTTTGTTATCACCTTTTGACTGACATTTTTTCCAACAAGACTCTACTATTTTTACGACATTCGCGCCTTGTTTGTGTACATAAAATGGCGCCCTTACAGTTGCTTTTATTGTGATATTTATGATGTTTTTTACGTGGCAAGATGGCGAGCGGATCCGCCTGTGTATACAATGTCGCCCGTAAACTGCGAAGTTGATTGTTACGTAGTCTGTTTGGGATAGAGTATATTTCGAGATCATGGGAGAACAGTCAAACACAGTCAAAATGATATTTGGGAGTAATATCCAACGCTGAAACATGGCGTATGAGTTCGAATGTTTGCTGCTTGCTTTATTTAGCCGGTTTACGGCTCTGGGTGCTAGCCTTTTAGAGCCTATCAGTAGTTTAACACTTCAATTAAGATATTTAAAGTTTAAAATTGCCCCACTATCGTCGAAACATACTGATATATTTTTTTGTAAAATTTAGATTTGCGCAAAATATCAAGCCTGATAGCCAAGTTGGTAGAACGCTTGCCTCGGTAACAAGGATCGCAGGTTCAAACCCCGGCTCGCACCTCTGGGATTTCTGGATTTCATGTGCGAATCTCGTTTTCAACCATGTTTATCACTTGCTAAACGGTGAAGGAAAACATCACGAGGAAACCTGCACTTCTGAGAGAAGCCCTCGAAAGACGTGTGAAGTCCGCCAACCCGCACTGGGCCAGCGTGGTGGACTATGGCCCAATCCCCCTCACATTTAGGGGAGGCCCGTGCCCAGCAGTGGGACATTAAAAAGGGCTGATATGATAATATCAACGAGACATTCTGGCACCTGTTCGGATTTATTGCAACAAGCATCCAACTGAGCCACCAAAGCCAATCTCTGCATATTATAACTTGGGTAATTAATCACTATGGGTTCCAAGTCCGCCATTTCCTTATTACACTGTACACAACGTGTGTCACGTATATATATACTGGTGGTTGCGGGCTCGATTCCCGGCTGGACATTTTGTAAATGACTTTTCCATAAATAGCCCTCGTCTGGGTGTTACTCAGATCGCCTCTAGTCCATTGTATGGTACCCACAATACAAGCATTGCTTTCTTTAGGAATGGTGTCTTTAAAAAAACTGATTCTGGTTAAAGTTTTCATTATTTTCTACTGCTAATACCCTTGGGGGCTCTAGTCGTGTTGTTATGCATGTAAATAAATATCAATGAATACTTTCGGAGTTTATTGTAGCTCATCAGGGCCGCAAGTCTGTTTAGATATTGTATGGGATATCTGTCAAATGTGACAGTTACTATGCGGTTGCTGTTCGATTATGAATCGATTGTGTTAGCAGACTTGGGGCCCTGGTTATGTGCGAGTTGGTAGTGTTCTGACGATAACTACAGTTCCTTTAGCAATCAACCAACTTGCGGATTCGCTAGTGAAATGTGCGTTTATCATGAGTGGATGCTGCTATCGCATCCTGCGGCCAGATTGCGGACCTAACGTCCGTGCTACGCAAACTTGTATTTACTCCACCAATGCGCACCAGATGCGGTCAGATTGACAGATCAAGATGATCTGGCCCTCAGATGACCAAGTTATATCTACGGGGAGATTCAAAGGGGTATACTGAGCCGTGAACCTGCTTTGATCTTTAGCGCATTTGTAATCATTTTGTTTTTTTTTAAATTGAAATCTAATTTCTGTCTTCACATACACATGCGGTAAAAAAGCGCAGGTTCAAAGGTTAGTATACCCTTTCTGAATCAACCTGCTTAAGTAATCCACACTACCTACTTGGTATTATAGTATCTAAGCATACATTTTTAGTGAATCAGAATCAGAATATTTTTTATCCATGTAAACCATAAGTACAGTACCTACTTATGAATCGTCAAAATAGTTAATAATAGTTAAGCTACAATTTTGCCACCCGTTCGGAATGCCGCTCCTATGGAGAAGAACGGGCAGGAAACTCCATTGTTGCTCTTTTTAAAAAGATCTAAATTTTTGAGCAGTACATTGTTATGGGTATGTGAGAACAATGTAGGAACGGCTAGGTATTAAGAGCTGGTAAAAAAGTACTAGCTATAAGTATATCATTACACGTTAATGACCACATGGTTCCCACATTTACAAATTACTTTTGTAAATAGTGGTATCTTTAGCTTATTCAACAAAAATACGGGAATACCGAATAGAGATTATTATTAAAACCGACGCAGAAACAGAGGTCAAAGTTTATCGGATCCTGCTTCCCGCTCTCGCGGTCAAGGGCACAGCTAATTGTTTCCGACTTCAGTCCTAGTTCGTCTTGATCTTTTTAAATATTTAATTTAATGAAATCTTGTCATGAAAATGGTGGGTTACAAATGTTGTGATTTTTGAGCGCGCAATGTATCGTAAACAACGCAATTACAACACAGCGGTCTGTGCGATACTCGACGCGTGCAAGTTACTATCGCGCTCAAGCGTATCGAGATTTAATTTGCATTGCAGTTTTAGGGCCAAATCACGTTGTGATAGTCTTCTATTATGATTTCATGCTGAAATCAAATTAAAATTACTGAAATAAAGCGTATAATTTATAATAAGATCGACGGAAAATTACATCTCTGGGAGTCCAGAATCATGAGTTGCTACAAGTTTTCGTTACGAAGCCAATTACACCTGTATAGATATGGATTATTAAGGATGATTTTCTTCTAGAAACTATGCAGTCCCATTGTAAATTCATCTCTATGATACTGCCGTGTCAGTGAGATGGCTAGCCGCGTGTGCAGTGTCTATATTTAATGGTTGTATTTTAGTCTGTATGAGTAATAGACTCGTCTTGTATCACTCGCAAAACGAGGGAATGCGTGATTTCACCCACAACACACAAATATTCTGTTGCCGTAATAAAATTCTAAAGAATATTCCGAAAATAACAAACGCTTGTTGTATTGCACAATGGACTGGGGCGAACCTTATAACGGCTCAGAGGCCAATTAAAGAAGAACCCCTTTTCTAATTCGAGCCGCGGTGTTCGAACACGCGACTATCCGATGCAATGAGCCGAGCGAGCGACGCTCAGACCACTAAACTGACCTCTGAAGTTATAGATAGTTCCGTCCAATACATTCCTTCTGTGAAAAACGTACTAAAAATACTGTATTTCTAACCATAATAACACATTCTCATTACTTTCACCTGACAAAATGATCGACGAAATTTTACTATCTAAATAATAATACCAGCCCTTATTAATGTTCCAATGTTGGGCACGGGCCTCTCATCAATGCGAGGGGATTAGGTCATAGTCCTCCACGCTGGCCCAGTACGGGCTGGCGGACTACATACATCTTTCGAGGAATTCTCTGACATGCAGGTTTCCTCAGATGTTTTCCTCCACCGTTTAGCAAGTGATATTCATGGTTGAAAAATGAGATTCGCACATGAAATCCAGAAATCCCAAAGGTGCGAGCCGAGGTTTGAACCTTCGATCCTCGTTATCCAGGCAAGCGTTCTACCAACTTGGCTATCACTGCTTATCAAAAATTAATAACCTAAATTGTTTAACCTATGTACAGAATTCATCAAAGAAAGACTTTTATTTATCCTTCAATATATTATCACGCTATCTATTAAGCCAAGGGCTGTCACATCAAGGTCGAGGCTCCGGCGATAATTAGTATTCTGCGAGCGCTGACAGAATATTCCAGGCATCAGCATGAGTATTATTATGATGCTGTTTAGTAATAGGAGATTAGAACTGGTTCTGACTAGAATAACATATCTTAAGAGCCAATACAGTAGCAGTTCAAGAGGTCTTAGTGCGATAAGCTTACTCGTTCAAACCCTACTATTGACCTGAGCCCAATCTGAGCTCAAGCTTAGCTAAGTAAGGGGGGCTAGCAGATCTATTTGTAAATAAATAACTACACATTGTCATTGTATACGTAAACAATATTCTAAACATATTGTCCAAAACTTTAAAATTTATAATAGTGAGAAGATGAGACCAGCGCTCGTGGACCACTTAAATGTACGACACTGTGTCATGCTTGGAAGCTTTTTCAATGTAACAGCCATTTGCTTATGTGTAGCTCCTAACAAACATAATTGGTTTTTGAATGTCCATGCGCAATATAAACATGGATCTTTTCCAAAACAAAAGCTGCACTCATATTTAATCTAAACTAAATCCCTCATTTATATGAAGGGCTCAACGTGAGATTCCATCCCTGTCTAGGACGTCATTAGAATTCCGCCCGAGTCGTCCTACTCACGGCCGGTCTCGTCCAGCACTAGGTGAATAGCTGACCTTTAGATGGGCGGCACTTTTCTCTGACCTTGCTCTTGTTAATCGGTTTTGATGTTACGCCGCTATGTAATGTTGTTGTCCTAAGACTTTGCTATGTTTTATTTTAAATTCTTTACGTATTAGTCCTTTTTACCTAACTACAGCAAAGCCAAATGAAAGGGTTATGATTCTAGCTGTCTTTGTTATTCCTTGACCTCGGCTATCATTAAGTTCTTGTATGTCATGTAACAAACATTTTTCCCAAATAATACGTATGATCTATACCTATCTGTATATAAAACACGAGCCGTGTTAGTTACACCATTTATAACTGAATAACGGGTGGCCTGATTTTAATGATCTTTGATTTTTTGCATGGAAAAAATCTAGCTAGCAACAGCTAGTAATTTATGGATTTCTCACTTTGGTACTGAAGTAGTATTGTTTTGTAGTTAGTTGCTAGCTATGTGTGTACTAGTAGTACAGTGGTCTTCACCATTTATTCATCGTTAACTTGAAATGTTTTCCAATCTTGATATCGACCCATACAACGGGCGACAGCAAACTCAACCCAATTCGTCGAATGATCCACAGCCTCGTCCGAGAGAATCTAATTAAGATATGGCAGATAGTCCCGCCGGGGTTGTTCGGGGGTTTTCCAATAATTACACACTCGCCATGGTAAAAAAGTGCAATGGATAAGGGTTCGGTCCCGGCCTCGCAATATCCGGGATGATTGAACAGTATTTTTAGCTGAGTTGATGAAATTTGTTTACGTCCATCCATATTATCTTTCTGGAGGATCACGCTTCAGTAATTTGGTATAGTGCTCAGAAGATCTAGTCAGAAGAATTTGAAAATAGTTGGTTATCAGAATTATATTCGCGTATTCCGAATAAAATTCAAGCTAATTATGGTAGGTGTTTTGATAACGTGATGTAGGTATTTCACAAAGGTTTTCATTAAAAGTTATCATGCCTTAGGCGTATCAACGTTGCAATACCCTGAGGTAACATAAATTCAACACATTTACAAAAGAGTTATCACGGTAAAATATGACAGAGCCCTTGGTCTTGAGAACACTAAATAGTCTTATAAGATACGTCCAACATATTGTCCGAGACTTACCGTAAATTGCACATACACAGTAATAATTTCGCTAGCTATATGTTTAAGGTCACCGGTTGAGGTCGTTTATTCGAAGACAGAATATGTACTTATACGCTGACTCATCAAAGAAATGTGCTCCATTAGGACAGTACATTGGGTGCTCTTGTCCTTGGTGAGAGGCGTATGGAGGCTTGCCGCTTCGTTTGGTTGCAATTTCACACGTCGTTTGTAAGGACATTGCTATGCATTTAAAATACTAACTTTTAGTGTTTACTTTTAAGAAATGACTCCAGGGAGCAAGAAATAAATTTGTAGTGGATGGTAAAGATTTTTCTTCTTTATAAAACTTCAAAAGTGTTACAAACTTGAACTATTTGGTGTCGTTTATCTGTTGAAGTACCGCATTAATTGTGAACGCTTGAGAGCATTTCAGCAGCTCGCAATCTACAATTAGTTAGGCGCATTCGCGCAATTAATATTTTAGTGCAGTCCATAATAGTACGTTCGTATTGAGGTGACTTCCATTGGAAGGCACAACTGAAGAGCAGTGGGATACTCGAAATGAGATAGTAGACGATGATGAAAACAATTAAACTCATGAATATTCAGAACCCACATTTCACCTTCATCCAAACCTTCCTGAAATTGTTTTCCCGCATCTATTTCAGCAGTTCCACCAACATACTGATGTAACGATTGCTTCAGCGATTTAACTGCGTTTTTATTGTCGCTGTGACGTGATATCTCATGATTTGTCTGGAGCCGTACATTAGAAGCTTAATTTTACCGGTGGCGTCGAGTAGCCAATAAATCAAGGTTTAATTTAGATCTGTTATCAGCAATGGAATGCTAATCGTAAAATGTGATATCATATTCATATCGGAGTTTGTATATTTATTTAGCAGCGTAACATTATCGATGAAATATTTTATACATTGATGTTTGCTAGTTTTCCCTATTATAATATACTATTCCGCATGTCGCTGACAAGCTACGATAATGATTTGTTATTCACATTTATGTGTTGGTTTTCTTGGCTCGAGTATGGTAATAGGGGATACAGTCTGTCTCCTTACAAGATTTACGAGACGTTGCCACTGTACATGCTGAAAGTATATCGTACATCCACCAAGTATTTCCCTTAAAAGGACGTCTTGTTTAAACAATGATAATACAAATTGATTTCTTATATTTACGCGAATACTACACATTGATATAAAACTTATTTTAAGGATTTTATCGCGTTTCTCGGAGTGCTCCCGTGATCATGGTTGCTGTAAAGCAGCCGAAACGTCGGGAACGTAAAATCAGAAAATAAACTCGATAAAATCCTTAATATAAGTTTTATTTACATGATAATACAATCAAAGGAACAATTGTGTGCTCTGTTTTGTAATTTTTGTGATGAATGTTTTTCATCTCAATTTTATTATTATCTTATCGCCTGTGAACAATAACAAAGTCCATAGAATCGTGTTATTTATTTAGCATCCGAACATATTAACTTGTTCCCTGTAAACAATAGTCGGGATTAATAATCGGTTGCAAGCGTTGCGTTCGCGCATTCTATTTGCGCACTTCCGCGAGCGTGCCATTGGCACTGCGAGCGATGCTCGTGCGCATTAGCAGCGACGATTGATCCATTCATGAGTTGGTATATTTGTTCAGTTAAAATGTATTACTATTTGAGGTACTAGGTATTAAAATAACTATTGAGTTTCGGCTTTTCTCAATGAAAGCAAGGTATTGAATCGCCCTTGGTAGATTAACTGATTTAGTTCTGTATTGATGTTTTTCTCATCGTATTATCCTCGACTTTATCAGATTTGTGATTGGCTTATCAATTTCTATTTAATCTTGACCATTAACAATCAATTTCAGTTTGTTACTCTATACCTTTGAAGCAGGGTACTCAACCTTTTTTCATAGGCGCCACAAACAAGTGAAGTCGCCGCCCGCAAAAATATAAAAATCGATAATTATTTCTTAGCTTTTCGCTATTGTTACAAATTGAATTAAACAACTATTAACTTATTCATCGCGGCGCGGTAGTGTTATGTAGGACCTATTTACTCATCGTGCTCTCAAGTTTACTTATGGGCGCGAAATTCAAAAGGTTTCAAAGAAAGTAACACCAAATGGGCCAACCACGAAAGCCCAGCGGGCCGCAGGTTAAGTATAGCTGCTTTAAAGGCAGGATTTTCACTTTAATTTTACTTGTTTCAATCTATGTTTTTAGCTCATAATTGTTCCCTTTCGGATGTGGAGTCGTCATAACTACGTGCTAGTACTAAGATAGCTAAATAACACCATATAAATGTTTACCTACCTACGGAGGAAATGCTGAAGTATACACGTGTACTGTGTTCACCATGAATCTAAAGTAAGGAGTAACTGCACTCTTAGAAAAGTACCGACGGTTTTCGTGGGTACTTTTTTGATGCTATTTTAGCGGAAAAGGGAAGATCTTCCAGCCAGGCGGGTGGTATGCCTGGTGGGGCGGCCGCTATGCTACGACGGTTACTGTCGGGATCTTGTAAATATGTTACTTGCTTCGAAAACTCTTATAGCGTGATTCAGGATTGTGATGAGCATTGTCTATTGATCCGAATGCGTTTGCAGTGCCATCTGTGTAGCTTGTGGTGCGGTTGAAGTGGTCGCTACACTATGAATCTATGTAGAGGTATATTTCGATGCTTATTAATACATTTATTAGTCCAGTTCCAGTACTAAATATCTGTATAGTGACTGCTTGATCGTTAAACATGATCCCCTTTGTTCTATGACTGGCCGCTCGTAATAGCTCTCAGTTCACGCCGAAAGAATTCGCGCCACCGTCAGCTGTCGCGGCGCGCGCAGACAATAATACAAGTGTTTATCAACTGACTGTTGACTTTAGATGATGATGGAGGATTAGGAATAGGAACTGGTTTTTCAAGATTGTGTGTGTTTTGTTGCAGTATCCGAAATTGCGGTGTTGAAAATTTCCTTTGTGTATAATGAGATTCGTTTTCGAAAGTTGTCAAGATTGTTTGGCGATCAAAATATAATCGTTGATACTTCCGACTCTGGAGTCTTTAGAATCCTGTTGATAATTTTGTATTGTTATAGTCAGATTTGTCAATGCTCTGTTGTCGCAGCTAGAATTTCCAAAATTAACAGAATATAAGGTCAGGTCATCCAAGATGACGGACGCATAGCTTAGCAGTCAACCATTTTTAAAATGCTAGAGTTAGTCTACAGATATTAGATAAATATCAGCAATACCAGCCTTCTATTAAACCAAGGATTATATTAGTTCAATAAAATACTTCTCCAAAACAATTAGCATGATATTTTCTCATTGACAATGTTAGAATCAATATATGATAGCGTTACATGCCTGTAATCGCCAGTAGGTATGCCTCTGAGGCATCAAACCAATTATTTAATAATTGAATGCGGCTTCCATAATAATGTTTACTCGTCCCACATCAAATTAGCTCTTCGAGGCTCGGATATACGTTCGATGTTTCTATCTCAGATCCATCTGACTGCTCCACCATTGTTACGTTCACGTTTACGGTAGTATGTTTTGTTTGCTTAAAATACGAGCAAATAGCGTTAATTGATCCATGGGATGTGTAGTCTAATGGATCATTAACGATAAGCGCTGTCAACACAGTATCTGTGCCAAGTTCATGGTGATCACATTGTGTTTCGTGGAGCAAACTGTGGGAGTGTTCTATTTGATTTACTTGTTTAGTTTACCTTGCCAGAAGCACTCGTAAAGTGCGACCGTCTCGTCACACGTAACAAATTCTATTTTATTAACGTTAATTTGTAAGCCGGCCGGAATTCCGGGCTCCGCGCCAGTATCTAGCTCGTTTATAATATTTGAACGATATTGATAGTGATGTCGGAGAATGATGGCATAGTGACAACGGGACACGCCTCTTGGGACTAGCGTTTATTCTATTATTAAGTTTTCAAGCTGCAGCCTTGAACTGGTGTTGTGATGATTCAAACGGGAACCGTTTTCCAGTTTTCTGAAATGATTACACGGTCTTGCTACCACAAAATGATGAATCTTTATCATTATTTGTGTTTATTGTAATCAATATTCCAAATTCTAAAATCTCTCTAAAGTTTGATACCTTAAATAAACATAACATCGTAAATTGGCAGTTGCTGTCGTTATGCTATTGGCAGAGCACCAGTGCTCTGCCAATAGCATAACGATAGACGAGACACACTACTACCGAGAACCCCACATATTCAATCACCACCACTGGTGATTGAATATGTGGGGTTCTCGGTAGTAGTGTGTCTCGTCTCTCGTTGAACAGATGCAAAGATTTTATGGAATCTGGCCAGTCTATCACACAACAAACTCTGTGGACCGTGGAGCCTAATTGTATCCAGTAAAAGCGTACTAAACTTTGGAACCATAAAATGTTTGTTTGGTAATGCAAACGCGAAATTCATTCAACACTTCACGACATCATACAACACAACACTTTGCCCAAACATCTCAAGTGTTTAGCTCACTGTAAACATTCCGGAACAAACGCCAGAATCTATCCCAGTCCTTGTCCGATACACATCCGTCGCTAATGCTGTACCGTGCTTCCGGTTACTACAGCCGTGACGTAATAACCGCTAATGGGTTTAAATAGTTTTCCGTTTCATTAGACTGAAGGAAAATGTATTATTTGTTTTGTTGTATTATTAAAATCACCTTGTATCCTACTAGGCTTTCTGGTATACGAGAGATCATAGTAAGACCATGTTGTGATGGTATAAAATGTTTTTCTTAGAGGTAATGATACATCCTATAATACAGTTTACAACTTCCTCCCTCGTATTGGAGAGAAGTAAGTAATATTTATTAAACCTTCTTCTTCTATTTTCCCTTGATTAATTTTGTCACGTGCTTCAAGATTATTCTGCTTTTTCGCGGGCGTTAACGAGCGTAATACCAATGTTACACGTTTCACTTCGGTTGAGTTGTATGGTAGTCCAACTAATACAAGTAGATGAGAACTAGTGGTACCGCTTACCTAAAGAGCCACATATCCCTTAGCAGATTTTTAAGACTGTTACTGACTGGAAATAGCTCTGTTGATATTGACCTTCCAGCAGTAATTTGAAAGGGCACGTCTCTTGTTTTACGGACCGTATCACGACTGTAATGTCGCTTTGACGAGCTCCTAACACTTTAATGATTAGTTGATTAACAAATTGGGACAGTAAAAAAGTTGTTCATTGGATTAGCTTTATCAGTTTTGCACTTGCACTTCGTAAGATTGAAGATCGCTGTGCATCATTCACACCAGTAATACCATTGTAGATGTTGCGCTACATGACATGTCTTAGAAATATTATAAAGAAAGCACCTTTTATAAATCTTTCATTTTTGTAATGAAATTTAATGGTTTTTTTTACTGGTAACTCTTTTGAAGTAGTCTTCTTAACTTGTATGTATAGACACAGTCCAGTTGCAGTTTTATAATCACACAGCTTTGGCCCCCCATTTGACTCACTTAGGGTTCGAATTTTCTAAAATCCTCTTTATGTTGAAATAAATCTTATTTTACAGATTTATCGCGTGTATGTTATGTTTTTTACGTTCTCGAGGTTTCGGCTGCTTTACAGCGACCATGGTCACGTCGCGTCCTAGTGTTATAGCTTGAACTAGGGTACCCCCATATTTAGTTGTTGCTTGCGGTCCGAGCTACGCAGAAAGTGCTCACAGTGTCTCGAGGTCTTGCAATGGTACGCTTGGTTTTGGATTTAATAATATTAATTACTGGATCCCAAGTCGCTGTTAAAAGTTGAAATTAGGATGTTTTTTAATTTCAATGGCCTCACATATGGTCAGAATCGGTGTTCTTTTGCGAGGATGTGTGGTTTATCAAATCTGATATAATCTAATATCTGTACAATAAGTTTTATTTTTATGTGTAGTATTCGCGTAAATTTATCCCTGTTATGTCCACCTCTCGGGTACTCGAGAAATGAACCCTCCAAATTTCAAGTCTCTAGGTCCACCAGTTTCGCCTGTGCGTTGTCTGCCAGTCAGTCAGTTCTAAGAATTGTATCAAGTAGAAAGCTCGGTTTCTATAACTGTTATATCAAGATTTTCAGACAGGGTTCTTTCAGCGAATACTCCACTAGTCTGCTTACCTTATATGTGTTGCATAACATATCGATCGATCACCGTTAACCCAGTTTATCGTGCAGACCGGCTTACGAGTCCGTCAATTCGTCTCAATTCCGGGCTATTATGTTGTAAATAAATATCGACACGAGTCGTTGTCGCCGGTACACGTGTATCGATAGCAAAACAAGCCAGTTGTTTTGTGACGCTTCAATGCATTATGTCTCCGGTTACAGAAAACTTTATAGTTAAACGGTGTTTAAGTAAAAATAGTTGCGTGTCATAATAGACTTTAATATCCCCGTAAATATAGTGATCCATGTTTTTTTATGGAAAGCGGCAATTAGTACGAAAAAAGCTGGGGGAAAAATTTTAACATCAAAATTGTCACCACGTGGAATGAATGAAATGCAACAATAACTATGCCATTGACACTTTAATGTGAGCCGATTTTGGTACTAGCTAGAAGCTTATTAGCTGGTGGTGCTGTGCACGAAATGGTTATTCATTATGTTATGCTTTTTTATACCACATACATTTTAATATTAGGCAATAAAATAATATGCATACTCCCCATTACTGTTGTCGGACAACAAAAGCAATGAATCTGAGGAACATACGAAGCGCCTCAGCCACCGACCGCTGCGACCCGTCACTCCTGACTTGTGAGTTAGTGGCGTGAATCACGGGCATCCCTGGTGACTCATTTGGCATCTCTCCATTGACGCATATAGTTAAAGTTTACATCGTTTCGTAAACGGCCACTGTGACATGGATTGTGATGTTGAAAACTCAATAATATTCTCGCGCGTCGCACGCCAACACAAACGTATGAAACGGCCGAAATCTCAAATCAGTGTTGCCCAAAGACTGAGTCTTACTTGGCATCGTCGCGAGCCAAGACGACAAGAGTCACAGTTTAGAAAACTGGCCAGGGATCAATAAATGTTTTGTAGAAGCATGTTTTACAGATGATATCTTTCTTTTAAATTTACAGAGTGATTCGGGAAGGGCATACTAAGCATTGGGCCTGAGCTTCTTTAGCGCATTTGTATTCATTATAGGAAGTCAGAATTTGGATATGTCAGTTAAAAAAAAATTGCTCGCAATAAATCACAATTGTCATTTTGTTGTGAAAAATATAGATTTTTTTAAATCGACCTATCAAAATTCTGACTTCGCAAAGTTCTTACAAATGCGCTAAAGAAGCTCAGGACCCAGGCTAAGCACTTATAAACTTTCTGAATCAACCTAAATATCGTTTATTTTACGTTTAGGTCATCGCAGAGAGTAATATTCCGTGCTAAAGTTTCCAATGTAAACACACGTGCGATCGTTAATCCAATTGCATTATGAAAAGCTTGGACCTATTCACCTGTGACTATCGCCTGATAGCAGACGGCGGGCCCAGGGTCGGGTCCCATTCATTGCTATGCCATATGTAGGGTATGTCGCAACAAAAATACTCTACGAATAGGTACATAGATATGTTAAATAACTCAGAAATATGGTCTTTTATTATTGTAAATAAATATGACATCGGCTTGAGAATAGTTTCGGCTTTGTAGCGCGTCATTTGTCTTTGCCCGGTAGTTGCTAGCTATTAATGTATGGTAATAGCAATGGTGTGCCTATTTCTATCATTTCAGACACACATTCGGGACAGAATCTATCACGCTGGCCCAGTGTTGTTTGTTGTGTACGGTTTATGTTCACTTCCATTATATAGCAAACGAATGTTATTATTAAAATTGCTAGCTGGAGTTTGAAACTGCACTCCTTGTATGCATGGGGGGGGGGGGGGGGGTGTCCACCAACTCGCTACCACTGCTAGCTAGACATCTTCTTAGTTAAAAATGTCAAAGACGTTACATCGTTTTTGTGTGGCAGCTATTCAGACTGCAAATTATACACAACAGAGGCGCGTGTTTGTACTAGGGGCCTCGTGGCCCCAGTCTAGACAGGGGTCGGTACGATAGGCTTACAGCGATTTATAGTCCAAAAAGTGTTTTAATATCCATTACCTTAACACACAAGTTGTATGATGATGTTTATGTAGTAATTTCAACATATTTTTATTGTTACACATAATATTCCACATAAGATTTTTAAGTTCTTAAGCAATTTTTTTTGTCTTGAAATCCACACTAGTATTATATTTGCGAAAGTAACTCAGTCTGTTCTGTGTGTAATGCATGAGTAAGGATTTAGGTATTTTCTTCAACAAGTCCTCTCATTCGGAACTCGGAAATTTCAAATTCGGAAACGGAGTTAAGTATAATATGAAAAATGTCGCGAGGAATTGATGTTTTACAAAAACTGAGTGGACAAACGTCAATAGTAGAAATGGCTGGTGGTGCTACCTCTTGCTCCCCAAGTGACCTAAATCTTTGCCAGATTATTGGCGCGTTTAATATCACGTAAGCAAGGAGAAAGGATATAAATAATGCCGTGTAAACTCGCACGCAACATAATGCAACAGCCAGCGATGTGTGGACGCGGGCAACGATCACTGTGCGATCATAACACGACAAGCCGCTCATAAATCACATGGGTTTGTTCGTGTTACATGCTCGCATGTAGCGGGGTTGTAATTGTGAAAAGTGTGGCCAGGTGGCAGATGAAAAAATTGTAGGAATTGTTCTTGTTAGCTTGAATTTTAATATATTTTTAACTGACTTAAAAAAATATAGAGGAGGTTCTCAATTCGATTGTATTTTTTGTCATTATAATTTTATTGACCGCTAGGATTAAATTAAGATATTATTACGTAGAAACCAGATTTACCAATAAATACCAGATAACAGCTGTAGTAGCTAATTATAATAATTCTCCTTTACCGGAAATAACTTCCTGCCAAGCTGTTTTACTTATTTAGAAATGAATAAGTTACCTCAATTGATTCCATATTTGAATTTGAATGTCTTGACTGTTGGAAGATCATGTCATCTAGTATTACGAGTAACAAAATGTTTCTTATACTTAACTTAACCAGCTACCATCAAAACAATGTCGAATGTTTCAACATTACCGGTGGAAATTTTCCACTGTTGCGTGGAAAATAATGAGGTATAGCAACCCCTATCCGCGAGTGGTACATCGCGCGCGACCTTGACCGGCTGGCGCACCGCCAGCTGCCCGCGGCGCCGCCGCTCGTACACCAATATTGATTTTTACGCTGCACTCTTGCATTACGCCGTCCATGCCACACGATTGTTTCGAATGAATCGAGGTTACATCATTTGATATAATGTTTTGCTTGAGGCGGATTGATTTATTAAGATTCTTTCGTGATTATGAAATCATAAGATGTAATGTTTGCTAAATTAAAATAAACTCTTAGGATGTCAATATAAACTGTATTTTCCCTGCCAAGATAAATGATGTTTTTGGTGCAAATGCGTGTTGTGCATGTTTTCTAATCACTAACTCCGCCAATTTACTCCTATTGGAGCATTATTTAAATGATTATCAGAGATCCTCAAGACCGCCAAGCAGAGTAGTGGGCTATTTCCAAAACAACTTTCTTTGGTAACAGGTTGAAATATCTAAATATCTTTCGTAGATTCCTTTGTCTTCCATGATAATCGTAATCATAGATATTATTCCAAAACTCAAGCAGGAACAATCCATAAGAAAAACGACACCACAAGAGCACTTTTCCACTCCACTTAAACTTTATAACTATATAACTTGATAACTTTGAAAAGTTATCTCAAAGGGTTCTAAGTGTTGTAACACAACAAGTTACAACACACAACACAGTTTACCCGCGTTACCGCAACGCTACCTTCGACATGCGCACGCGTCGATTACGATCTGCGCCGACGATGACGTTAGTAAACACCCGAACGTTTGACGTACAATCGAGTTTGTTTGCACAGGCAATACGTTATTATTATAACCCTTGTAATATTATGCTCATGGATTGCTCATAAAAATATTTTACTTCAATGTTGTAAGTCCCTTGGTTCTAACCAGGTGTAGCTTCTAGAACTTTACGTATCTGAAAAGAGCCCATGCCGGGAGAGCCTTCTTTTTAGGTCACGAAAGACTCATGGTGGTAGCTCAAAATAAAAAGTCTGGAATGAAAAAGAGATGTTGCACGTCGGGTGGACCAATAGGCCAAGTCCCACTAAAAAGGCAATCGAAGAAGTTACTGCAAGTTACATGTTAAGGTTAAAATTTCAACACAAGTTGTAACAGAACTCGTAGATATACCGCGCTTACTGTACCGCAAAGGAAACTGGGTCAATTGTGCTTTACGATACCACTTGGACTTTCTTTGACTGAAATAGATTCCGACGGAGATATCTCTCGTCTGTTTCTCCGAGTTTAGGTGACGGAATTTATAGGTCTTCACAATGTTATAGTCTAGTGTGCCTTCCTAAAATTTGGCTGACTTTCTGTATTTGGATAATTTTTAATCTTTGTCTTGAGTTTCAATTAGATAGACAACCATTGTATACTGCGCATACCTGCAGATTTGCAGTCTTGCAAAGGAGGTTGTGGACAAAGATTCATAGAGACATTATGAGCACACAATCTCAGCCGTCGTCGCCACAATGCATCGAACGAAAGATCGTTAACTATTGACTTTACAACCCAAAAAGTCGCATTATACCTTTTGTGTCGGTACTTAAATGACGTCCCTAAATACACGTAAATGAATAATTCCTATGGTTACTAAAACATGCTTTGATAAATACAATTCTTAACCTCGAATTCCTCACGAAACCTTTACGACTTTTAGTCGTTGGAAGCTCGAACAGACCCAAATATTCAGGAGAGGCATTTGCATGAAACATTTGGCCGCGCTCCGAAAAAATAAAAGCTAGGCAATGGCTGCAAACGCTCGTTACCTAGGCCCTTGAGGGGCTCCGCTATGCCTTTGTTACCGAGAATGTTGTTGAGGAATGCGGAGGGAAACTATGGAGTTCCCCGGGTCACGGGTGCTTCGGTAAAAATGTATGAGTTTGATATTTCGTTATTTCAACAGGAGCGACCTGTCGCCTACCATATGGCCAGTTTTTTTTTTTAAGAAATCACGCAAAACCTTCCTCATTTTGAATCTCATTTGTTAGGGCAGACCGTGCGCTAGAGCGTTATTATTATTGATGATCAAAGCACAAATGTGAAAATGATAAAAATGTCTTACAAATCTGGCAAAATATACTTAACCTTATGTTTTTCTACCTCACAAGATGGCAAAGCTATTAAGCCCTGAATTATGAATGTCTTCCAACATGCATTATGTCTGCCAGCTTATGACCAGCCAACACGGCGCACGTGACGCGTTAGAGTGTGAGATGCGCTTTGATCGCACAGTTGCTGATAAACGCCCCCTTCCACCCCCTTGCACTTGCCTGGTGGACCCCGTGGGATGATGGGAAAGTTTAATGAACTCTGGTCTATGGGTACAATAAAATTTGCCGATACGGGGAAGAAGGCGAAACAGCTTTGTACAGCTACATACATGAATTTAATAACTAAGTAATGAATTAGTCATTCTGTCCTTGTCTCCTGTAGATGGAAGCGTGTATCTCATGAGATAATCTTGAACCCTCAATCTTGTTAATAATGATCGCACTACACATCCGCACTGCCCATCTACAATAATAAAACTATTTATGATTAGGTTTACGTCAACTTAATTTTATACTCTCCCATACGGCCTCTCTTCTGTTACATTCGCTAATAATCCCGTGATATATTCTGGTTTGTATCGTGTTTAACAACACAGGAACTGAACGTGTATACTGGCACCCGACGTGGGACACTATCCCCGATGTATTTGTGGACACTTTTACAAACCAACGACCTTATACCCTGACATTCACGTGGACGTAAGCTTAACAAATTCAAGTCCATAATTCACTTCCACTGCGACACATCTGCTCAATTCAACAATAACATGGACCTTAAGAAATGACGGAGATCTGAGGTAACAAACATAAAAAAAAAATACAACCGAATTGAGAACCTCCTCCTTTTTGAAGTCGGTTAAAAAGTTGATATAGCACACGTGGGCATATCGAGTCGGGCGCTCTGAAATATTTATAATGACATTTATATGAAGTTAAAGTAATATGGTAGGGAATCGTGAATCACAAGTAAATCAGCCGATTAAGAGTGTAGTAGGCTGTTTTATTAGTCATGCTACATGTTCGAGGCGAGGTGGGTTAATTTAATATGTTGGGAATATCGCCTGGAACTCCTGGCACAGTGTGAAGTGTGCGCTGACCTGATTTGATCGGAAAGGGCAATGTCCGGCGCTTGCCTAACCTTTAGGATGACATTTGGCAACTCAAATCTATTTACCAACATTTCATATTTATAGTGTATGTGCTTATGTAGCTGATGTTAGGCATTATACATGATAATGTAATAATGTACGAGTAAGACCAACTTCTGGAAATATATCATAGACAGAAATTATGTATCTCGGACAGTATGATCAATTATGAATCATAAGTATAAATTATTTTATCGTCAGTAAAGTAGCCACCTCTTTACCGATAATGATAGGAGGAGGGGGGGGGGGGGGGGGGGGGGATTTAGGCAAATGCTTGAACCATTGTTTTGGAATATTTGGAATATTTGGAATATTTTGCACCGTTACAGATTTTTATAAATATGTCGCTCACGGTTCGATGTGTCGAATAGGAGGTTGAAGCTTAAGCTGAATTTGTTTCCTTATCATCGTTAGGTACTAACTAATTATAGACGTGATAATAATAATATTCACCTCTAAAGTTAAAACACAGAACAAAATATAAGCAATTTAAAGTATGGCCACAAATTAAAAGCACAGTGCAATAGTGCTTAAATTATTGTGAACTAAAGGTAGTGGTACAGTGATGTGTGCGCGTGCGTCATGAGCGCCGACGATACGTGCGGCGTGCGCCGCCGCCGAAGCATCAAGCGACTCTTGCGCAGCTTAACGGCAGACAAGCTGCAGACAGGTCGGTGCAACAAACTAACCATCAGCAACTGATTACAACACTCATCACATCATCTTCATCATCATTAGTTCACTTTCTAGAGGCTCATGGTCTCGCTATGTCTCCAGTCCGTCTACTAACATCTTGTGACGGCTTAAACAGTTCAACTGTTATTTATTAAAATGACGAGAACTATAGAACTAGTTTGGGTTCTTAATTAATATTAATTTGGAACGAAACCAACCGTGTATGCCCCCATGCTACGAAAATTTGCTACGAATTTATTGCAAGTGCGTAGCCAATTCTCGTAGTAGTTTTATTTAGTTAACCAGCAGCGTGCAGCGGGCTGAATCTATCTACAATTTTGCTACAACACAGCTTTAGAAAAAGTAATAAACTAACTGAACTCTAGAAGGGCTAATAAGTAATAAACCATAGAATAACCAGAACTAATAAATTGTCTTCAACAAACGTGTTCACACTAACTGAACACACTAATTGGAATAGAAGTAATTTTACAGATGTTTTCGCGTTTATTTTATGTTTGACGTCAAGACACTGTGAACACTTTCTGCGTAGAGCGAACCGCAAACAACTAAATATGAAAGTACCCCAGTTCAAACTATGACACTGAGACGTCTAACACCTCAATCTTCCCGTGACCATGATTGTTGTAAAGCAGCCGAATCGCCGGGAACGTAAAACACATAAAATAAACGCGATAAAATCCGTAAAATTAGTTTTATTCCAGTGTGTAGTATTCGCGTAAATATAACAAATCGATATGTGAACACGCTAAATATAGTATTAATTGTAAGACCTGTTACACTTCAATCACACATTACTGACGCGTGTTTACCCGTGTGATTGGTACGAGCAGAAAATTAAGGTAGAGCGATGAAAGATCGATTTTGGATCATTTGGATGTTCGTGTGGTAAGCCCGCCTTATCTGCTATCGAAGCAAGGAGTAATCGGGCCTCCACCACGATGTAGCAGCCAACACGCGGCTCATGTATATATAGCAGGTCGTGGAAAACTGATTATGTTTTCAGGAATGCAGGACCCAAAGCGTCATTTACTATGCCATTATCATTCGATTGTATTGGTGAATATGCGCCCAGGTCTTAAATTATCAGCAGAAGACTGGTGCTGCATACATGGCGGACGAACCGTTACATTGATTTACAAACAATGGAAAGAAAGATAATATCTCAAGTAAACTAGAAACAAGTTTAATGTGACACATGATGATTGGGATGAAGTCGCAAGCCGTGATTCGATAATTAATTCCAGTGAAATAAAATATACATTTTTCCGAGATACCAATATGTTGCCCGGCGCGTATTCCGATCCTCGATTACTCGACTTGCCCTCGAAAGGCAACACGCAAAAATATTATTTTTATAACGCGTCTATTTATTGGCGTAGGTCAATAAAAACGCGCGGCGCCGCCCGCGCCGCCGGCGCATTTGTGTCGGATTTTACAACTGAGTTTTATGTGTGTTAAGGAACGTTTGGAATGTCTTTACCGCTGAAAGCCGGGATAGTCCCTCTCCGGGGTAGCACCGGCTTGGTCTATGTGTCCCGGGAAATAGAAAGGGTTCCCATGGAAAGCCCGAAAATCTAACTCAAAATTCACGCAGTGGATTTTAACTAAAATTGGCATGGTGATAGCTTTTACAAGATCATATCTCATAAAAATGGAGCCAAAAAACTCAAGTAGTTCAAGTAGCTATTATTTATATTCCAGATTCCCACTTCCTATACTAAGGTAATTGCATATTTCAAAATTATCTTCAGCACTTTTCATTCTATACTATACTATTCTATATATATTATTATTTCCATTTCATATTATACTAGCCTCCTTTGTCCCTAGTGTCTATCTAGACATATCCATCAGTGTTAATAAATTCTGTTCCCTCAGGGTGTCATCAATGATATTCCAATCAGGCCGGCAACGCTCTGTTGCGTTTCAATTAAGGGCCATGCCGTCTGCACCGCCGTCGACTGCCAAGGGGTCTATTGTTTTACCTGTAGTGTTCTCGCTAGCTTTGTCTCTAAAATGACGAGAGAATTGTAAGGCAATAGAAATTTTTACCAAGAAATTGTGATTAATTTTTGCGAATATTCTCCTTGCAGCTTCTTCTCGCGTCGCGTCTTTTGATTTACTTGTATCAAATTGTCCCTGAAAAGTTTTGAGAGACAATCCCCTATCGAAGTGGGTCTCGGTGAATACCCCCTGGAGGGTTGTTATGTATATATATATATATATACTAGCTGACCCGGCAAACGTTGTTTTGCCATAGACATTATTTCTAGGAAATATTTTTACAGATAAATATTTACGATTATAAATTGAGATACAAACTATACTATCTTTCAAGTTGGATAAAACTGCACACAGTGTGCAAAATTTTATTTAAATCCGTTTAGTAGTTTAGGAGTCCATAGCGGACAAACACCGTGACACGTAATTTATATATATTATTAAGATTATAAGGGTCTACGTTTAACTCACTACAACCCGTCTATTCCGAGCCATTCCACTCAGCTGCACGACGTGTATCTGAAACTGAAAGTCTGAAACAATAAGCTTCCGGTGTGTTCACCGTGGTGTACGACAACGCCATCTGTTGGTGTTGTTTGTTGTCGGAAAATGTGCATTGAAGGAAAATGGTATGGTTATTATCCAGAATATAACACCCCCCTCCCCTCCCCTTCATGATAGGAATTATTTTATTAAAATTGATACACAAGAAACCCAAAAGAAAGCGTGCCCCTAATATGGGAACTGAAGTTCCAGACAGAGTGGAGGTGATTTAAGACAAAAAAGATTTGGAGAATCGTAGTTAAAGATATACTCTTTATTAGAGACAGCATTAAGAATGAGAATGAACAATAGACAATGGCAATATAATGATTTAAATATAGCAATATCATAACATGCCAGTGCTTTGATTGTCTGTATATAAAACGTAGGTTTTAACACCATCAGTATTCGTATATACTTTTATTAAATGATAGTATGCTATCAATCACAACTAACTAATCCTTTTTTTACATTGTTACAGGTAAGACATCATTATGTTATTCCATAGCCGAATCGATTCATATCGATGACTGAAGTTTTACGTGAGTAAAGGTAAGTGCGTAAGAAAACCTTCATGTTAAAAAATACATATGAGCGCCATCTACAGGCAAAACTCGGAACTACAAACAATACTCATGTTCGCGATGTAGTTCCGCTACTCGCCGCTAGAGGGCAGCAACCACGCGGTTTCTAATAATACTCGACATAAATATTCCTTGACAGTGAAAACAGGTCTGCGAGTTATGAGCAAGGAAGTAATAAAATAACAATTAGCAATTTTATTATTATTCTATTTACCAAATACTCGGAATACCACCTACCATACGTAGGTACCGACCATTTTGCACGCGCCCATTCATAGTTATTGGAAGTGACGTTTAATTAGTCATTGAAAATATATATTTATTGTTTCACCTCGCTGGGGTTCGATTTCTAGGAATATTGGCCGCGGAATTGTTAGTTGGGCTGCTTTTTGCACCTAATTTCAGTATGTTCCCTTTTTGCTCTGAGTTATTAGACGTTGAATGTTGCGAAGTAAGTATTGAGTTGTTTGTTAGCATTGATTTAGAAAGTAAGGTTCTATTTTATTACACTTCGGTATTAATTTCTTATATTTTAAATTTATGAGCGAAAATGATCTGACGGTATTCCATGTTCTTATTAAACTTCAAGTTCCTCTAGAAGATTTTAGTCAAATATATTCACTGACCCACGTCGCATAACCTAAGGACGGCAGCATGCCGCCTATATCAACAAAGGGACAGGCAGATGCATTCTTCCCAATGGGATTAAGCCTATTTTTGTTCATTTTAAATCTGAATTAAACGACACACACCGACCAAACAAAAGCCACGAGGTTATTTCAAAAATGCTTTTATCGTAAACACTACCTGCTGCACGTACTTGAAATAAATTAATGGCGTAGCGCCACGAAATACAAACATCTCCGCAACTAAGTAACAATTACTAAAAATAACAGTACTCACCATTATTTACTCTAAATTACATTGCACAGTACCTTCGCCATTACACGGTGTAATACGTGAGATTACGCATTCAATATGTCAGAATTAAAGCGACGTTAGTGGCCGTTTGGTCGAAGGATCCGACGCGGGCGCAGGTGGCTCGATCCGAGACATACGGGCGTTCATACCGTACCGGCACGCTGCTACAAATCTTTGTATTTCCCATCCCATTGAGTGAACTATAATGACACGCCATCATTAATTACAGTTATTTTTTCGTTCTATTTAAAAAGTTTTTTCAAATCTTGTAACGCGTCGGGCGACGAGTCACATTTTTCTGACAAATTCGTAATTTATTATTCTTTGAAACTATCAAAACGTAGTGTAGGACGGCCCCTACAAGGTGGACTGATGATATCACACGCGTCGCAGAAAGCCATTGGAAACGAGCGGCGGAGGACCGTGATGAGAGAAGTAATTAGGGGCGGGTAATATCCAGCACTGGGTGACTTTCGGCTGCGGGATGGATCACGATGAAGAGTTTTACTATTACTAATACTATGTTTATGATTCACACCCACAATAGTTAGTTATTTGAACACCAAGGAAAACATTACGAGGAAACCAGCGCTCTATTAATAGATGTATCGTAAACACTTAACGACCGTCACGTTTGGTGACAGGGTGTCGCTCGTGAACTATCTCTGTTTATGACACAAGTGAGATGAGCAGACAGCTGGGCACTCCTGCTTATAGCAGACTGATCTGGTTTTCTGAATATTCTAGCATTCATAAATCATTAGGAATAGGGGGAGGTCGCAGCCTTGTTCGTAGGACGAGTCCCAAGTCTACCAACACAATCTATTCATGGTCCTCAGTCGTTACACTCTTGATAGAGTGGTCGTGGCCGTCAGGTCTTAGTACACCCGTCCTGAATCACCCAGTATATGCTAAGACATACGCTTCGTCACATGAGGTTCAACATCACTAAATCATCACTTCTGTACCTATTCTTGTCCAACCAATGTTTCTACCTATGTGTGGCGTGTCTGTGTCGATTAAAGGATTTCATTAATTCGTTAAGTAGGTAATAATGTACTGTAGTGCACACAATGTCTGACCGTGTGTTTTTGGCGCGGCATGCGCCCGCGCAGCCCATATGTTGCGGTGACGTCACGGCCGTTACACCTTGCGACCAACTAACGCACCGAGCAGGGGTCGATCGCGGGAAACTTGTGACCTTTCGTAATAAAAACACTGTTTTTCTGTTTTATTATAATCTTAACCACTTGGTGTATAAGGATTTTTTTTCTGGAATTAAAGGAAGTTCACTATATCAATTTGACCCTGGTAATAATGTTAACAAAGGAAATGTGGAGAAACTGCATGAATATCCATGCCTGAAATTGTGATATAATTTTGAGTAGGTAGTCTAGAGGCTCACCCCCAAATTTATAGACGTTTTATAACATTATCAAACGTCATATGGTACTGCGCAAAGCAAAACTCTTGGGCTACATGACGTTTGATAAAGTTATAAAACGTCTTTATATCCGGGGGGTAGACTACATTTTTGCAATTTCAAGAATACCTTTATAATGTTCAATGTTGTCGCGCATTTTTTGAGCCTAATCAATTCTGTGCAACACACAGATAATTATGTAAATGGTATATTTCTGATTTACCCTATCTACTTGCATTCCGTGAACATTCATACCTGTCAAAAGTGACAGTTACTATGCGGTTGCTGTTCGATTATGAATCGATTGTGTTAGCAGACTTGGGAAAGTAAAAACCAAAGTGTATGGTACCCATATGTATAATAGGTTTTATTACTATACATAAAACTGGCTATTTAAATAGACATTTATTAAGAAAAGGAACATTTCTTTTTTCGGATTCTACTCTCTGTAAAATGATTGGATAAAAAGAAATACACAATGTAACGATTAAGAGTTTTTAACATAACGTCAATAAAATCTGTAACGGGTGATTCATTCCTTTCGTTATTCTCATAAGCACATCCCCGTGGGCCCATATATTAAGTATAGCTCTGCAAATTGTTCTTGGAAACATATTGAAATTACAATTAACAGCTGTTTACACATCTTATTTATTCCTTAGAGCAACATCTCACCTTCTAAGGCACGAACGAACGCGGAGACAGGTGTACGCTATGCTAAGTCAATATCAGAACACCGGCAGATGGCGCTGCGCTCCGACAGATGCGCACGAGTTTAGCAATCATTGCTTTTGGTTTTATTTGAGATTTTTGTTCTTGCGGAGACAATACCCTAATAAAATGAAGGAGGCTGTGGGCTAGTCTTAATTTAATTAGTGTGGTAAATTACATACATACGTCACATATCATCAGCCCGTATTCTCCGAAGGGGTAGGCAGAGGTGCTCTGTCATTCCTCAGGGATACACGCTTTTGTTATTGATTGAACACATTTCTAGACTGTGCATGGACTGGAAATTAAGTTCTTTTTTACAGAAACAAGCCAAATGGTGGTTTGTTTCCTGTTGTTTCACTATAAAAAACTCCCAATTAGTATCCCAAAATATTTCTTGCCCATATTGCCATATCATGAGCGGCAGATGGCGCTTTAACGACAGATGCGCGGGAGTTTCGATAAATCACGTTAGCAGCGTTTTGTTTTAGTCGTTTTTTTGCTCACAGTCGGAGCTTGAAGCGGATCGTGAACTTTTTAGAGACTAAATTATTTCTGTTGATAGTTAAATGTAAGAAGGATCTGATCAAAACTCTTCAAGCCTGAGTCCTTCTCATGAGGCCCCTGTTCACCAACCATCGATATAAAAAAGTCAATGTTGACAATTTTTACTTTCCCTACCGGGAGATCTAATCGCCTAACAATATGCCTTTATTAGAGCTTCCCAGCTCACTTTCAATATGTTTGGGACCCCTCCGCATTTCAATATATAAAGACATTATCATGAAAGATTGAGTTTGTATTAATCTTTGTGTTGAAATCGTTTCGTCTACACTGAAAGTTGTAAGTGCAAAGCAGGGTGTGGTCCCTGTGGACGCGTTATTCATCATCAGTGATAGATAGGTACTATATCTCCACACAGCACGGCATCACATGTTTCTGTTTATTTTGCTGACCCACTATTGCTGTGCGCGTTGGCACAAACACTGGCGGCGATAAAAATCGTACGTACCGCGAGTACCAACGCGTCGGCTGGCACATTACGCGATCGGGCTAAAATAAAACTGTGACGTCGGGAGATTCTTTTCGTGCGGAGTAATTAATTTTTGCTCCGGGATCATGCGAGAGACAATGCACGAAGGCAAATTTTCTGTTTGGATAGCAAATTATTTGTGCTGCGAATAATTGAATTATTCTTCTTTCAGTCTACTGTTAAGTGTAGGCTTTTCTTCTATCCCGCCATTCGTGTAGATCCTGTTTTAGTATAGTTCAATATACCTGACCAATCTTGGTGATTAATTGATATGTGTGCGATCCACAAATGGTTGTAGAAGACGACCTGACACTGATCATAGATACTGTACTGGCAATGGCCGCGCAACTAAATGTATATAAAGAGTAATTTGAAAAACACTTATAACCTCCTCACACTAAATAAATGACATACCAACAACTCTGGTTCTGCGACATTATATGAAACTTATTGTTTCCTTAAAAAAAGGTCTTGTTATACCATCTAAAACTTTTAGCGATGTATTTTTATCGCTGTGTGGCGGCTAACATGGTGCCTGGGCTAGGTGTACGCAAGTCAAGGAATCGTATTGCACACTCAAGGCAGGCTTGCGATACCGTTGCCATCATTATTATTTATATTTTTGCATCAAAGAGATTTTCTTTTAATAAAAAGTACGGCAAGATGATGTAAAAATGTTACCTAAGTAGAAGGAGGTAATTTTTCAAGTATGTAGATGAGTGTTGATTAATTCGCGGGCGTCGTGGGAGAGCCGTTCGCACGATACTGAACAGATGGACTGGCCGCCGGCCGCTCGGTATGTCAGCCTAGTGTTATAGTCCATATGATTTGATGCTTCAGATGTGTTGTGTAAACTATCTTGAGCCAGTTTACTTGTTCCATGTCTAATTAATGTTTTGATATCTACACTATCTGGACATGGAAGATATATGAGAAGAACTATTATTAGCGGCGTTTATCCACAAATGCCTTTCTAAGCAATAAAACCCAATAGAATAATTGTTAGATTTTCGTATGTTTGTCTATGCGTTTGTGCTCGCTTATCTCAGAAACGGCTTAACCGATTTGTGGGTTAAAATAATGTATTGCATCACTTTTTTTTTTTTTTTTTGATTGCAGTATAGGCAAGTATTTGATCTCGATCTCACTTAAAATGTAGTGCTTGTTTTACTTCAATCAGGTCATGAATAAAGAAGTTATATCAATTTAAAGACGCGCACGAAGTCGCGGGCAGCAGCTATATTAGCAGTTGTGTCCCCCATTCAATAACATTATGTTAGTATCGCATGAAGCGAAAATCAAAAGCACCGAGCGGAAATTACCGATCTGATGATTTTTAGAAGCGAATTTATTGCTGCGATGTATTGTTTAAAAATAACGCCGGGTTCCTCTGAAACTGCGGAGCGGCGCGGCTAGCTGACCTCAGCCGTGCCTCGCAGCGAAGGTGATGATGTCTGGCTTTGTGATGTTATTTTTTAATTATACACAATATTTTTTGTCATTTGGTCGTGCTTCAAGACCAAAGAAATGTGCCTTTAATCTTTATCTAATAAAGCACTCTACAGCTGCATTATTATCTACGTTTAATTTCAATGGTGAAGTTGCATAATTCCTGTGTTTTTTTTTTATAATCGCAAGTGTTCCAACCTGTGCCGTTTGGATTTGGGCATTAACGATGCGATGTTTTAGGTCTGCTAGTTAGGGCAAGGTGCGCAATTTTAGGCTACGTGATTAGGTCTTCCCGCGTCTCCTGCCCGCCTCTGATGCACAAAGCAATCCTCACATTCGCACATTTCCTTTGTGTTATGTACTGTTTATCTTTTATAACATAATATTTTGGCTATTCATTGAAAGCTAGAACATACAAGAATATCTTACACACATTTTCACTCACTTCAATTGGAGTGATTTCAAATGTAAACGCATCTGCACTTGCTCGCTATACCTACGTGGGAATGAACTAAAATGTACTCCACCTGCCTACATCAATTGGTGCGTTGTAGCTTTCCTAGGATAAATCCGTCAAGAGATGACTGGTGTCTGTTGCATGTATTTCCAATGCATCTGATGTATACTTATTGATATTGCAACTGCATGACATTTTAATGCTACTGGTTAGCTGACATCATCGTGGTACTTGTATGCAATACTACTCAAGAAACCATTCAATCTCGAATTCTTATTTATCTTTGGTTATGGGACCATTTTTTTTTTGCGTGGGGAAATCCTCATGGATACCCGCAAGCCCCGAGGGAGGCAAGCGGGTTATGCCGGACTTTTACCGACTAAAACCCCACGGTGGTCCGTCTCCCGCCTTGTTGGGGGGGTCACGGGAACGCTCACGCACACATCCGTGACCCCACCAGCGGTAGTCCACGCGAGTGAACTCCTCCTCTGCCCGGCGGCGTGGACCACATCACGCCGCGCCGTCCTCCTCGAGTTCGCTTGGCTGACGCGCAGGGCCCCCGCCCTTTGCGTCCTCGAACCCAGGGGTCCCCCAGTTGGTTATGGGACCTGACGTAAGTACTCGCCTATTCATAACAACGAGTTTCGCAAGCCCCACAACACTATTGAATATCGCAACCATGGTGTGCCCTAATTAATACCCCAGACTAACCAAGGTTGCTTTCCCCGCCACGCGCGGACTACCAACGTACTCCTGTCGCAACTTCGCAAATGATATCGTCCTGACAATGTCGTTATTTGCATACAAGCGTCGCGACCTAGACCCGACGCGCCCACGCACAGTGCGCGATGTGTCTACATTTGAGTGATGTCATCTTGATGATTATATTTCTATATTGCACTGTCTAGGTGTAATGTTAAAGTACAATAAGGGGTCATTATAACCCATTTCCGACCCTCCCACTATTGACGTTAGCCGACGTCTATACAAAAATTTAACGAAGATACAGCATCTACCAGAATTACTAGTATGTCATAACCTTAAGGTGGTGGGTAATCCAAAAAAATAAGCGATAAAATTACTCCTCTATAAGATCAAGAGACGGAATTTTTCTTTAGAGATTGAGTGGCGCTCTGGTTTAATTGTTAAGGAATTTTCCAAAGCTAAGTATTTGGTAGGTAGCCCAGTGCTATTAAAACGGGCACAATCCCGCTGAATGTGAGAAGGATTCGAGCTAGTCCACCACATTGATCCTGTGCGTGCTGGAAATCTTCCCCGGCATTGGAAAGACGTGCAAGTTCTCTCGCATAGTTGCTCAAGTTATAATAATTTATTGAACATGGTATTCGCACATGAATTCTGAAAATCCCAGCGCTGAGAAGTAGAGCTTATGCCTATTTTGTTACATGGACATGAGCTTTGTAATTGTTAATGTTACTATAATAGACACTAGTCTTCGCGAGACACAGGATTACTAGAATAGTTACCCATAATCTATTACCATGTGGATCAAAAGCATCGCATCTTTAAGCAATATCAGATGTTCTATTCGTAATGGCGTCATAGAGTATCTACAATAGATATTACGCAATACAATATCAATGCGAGCTGGGAATATCAATAAAATAGGCGTTTTAAAAGCGAGCCCCGAAGCCGGAACACGGCTGGTATACTTGTATGATGTATTGTGTCTGTGAAGTTGCTATGTATCGTTATTATTTTCATCAGAAACGAATTGAGAGCTCCAAATTAACTTTGAAATAATGGTAAACAAATTATAGTTGATGTTCTTGGAGTTTCTTCAAGATTCCACGGAGTTTGTTGCCCGTTCGTCTCCATAGGAATGGCATTCCGAACGGGTGGTCAAGTTGTAGCTTAGGACTTGGTAACAATTTTGACGATTCATAAGTTATAGTTATTTATAAAGTACTGTGATTTATGGTTTACATTAATATAATAAAAAAATATTAAAGTTCTTACCTTTCCTGTAACTTTTACACCATCGTCATCCTATATTCTCCGAAAGGCAAGCAGAGGAACACTGCAATACAAATCATATTGTGTGTGTATTATTTGGGCCCAAATTACATAGGGGGCGAGCTAACCAGTCTCTTTTGGAAGTTGCACCTAAAGGAATTATGCCATTTAATTAAATTTTGTTTTTTGGTACAATGAAATGACATTGGCATGTTCTAAAATAAAAACGTTATAAAATATAGACTAAATCGAAGGTTATGTATATTTCATTAATTAGGGTAGACTGGGTACGGTTGTGCCAGGGTACGGTTGTGACAATCGCAATATTAGCGAAACTATAAGGAATACCGGGGAGGGTGTACGGGGGGCAAGGAGCGCCATGCGTGTCTGAACGTGTTTCTCAGTATTGCGTTAGTCAACGCGCGGCGTTGGGGTTAACAGAGGTCCTCATTACTTTTTAACACTCAAAAGTAAGTATTTTTATTCAATGTCTTTTAATGATTGTTGTTATATGTGTACAGATACCGTAATGAGTGTTCTTTTTCATTATTAGTTAAACTTTAGTGGTTAAATAGCAGTGCTTACTTTGTACGTACATTATTTTATATTGCCATAGTAATCGTTTTTTTGCGAATGAATGCTTTGGGTACGGTTGTGACATATTTTTTGGGTACCGTTGTGACAAAATTAAAATTCCTTTTTTTGGCTTTTAGATGCCAAGAAAACGTTTGAGGAAGACGGAAAGAGGCCAATGTGACATAGGAAAATATGAAGAAGCTTATATAGAAGTATAAGAAGAATATACGCCTGAAAAAGAGGCAGTAAGGCAAGAATATGAAGAAAGAGAAAAACGTTTGAAGGCTAAACAGGTGAAGAAAAATCTTAACGAACTAAAAGGAAAAAATAAAGGAAAAGGAAGAAACAAAGCGAAGAAACGGAATACATCACCACCGTCATCAGATGAAGAAGAGTATTTTTGTCTGGTGTGTGTAGGCGCATATTCTGACAGTAGGCCTGGCGAAAAATGGATAAAGTGCCAAGGAAAATGTGATCTCTGGTCCCACTTAGAGTGCACAGATGGTAGTCGCCATTATATATGTCATAATTGTGATGACTCTGACTAGATCGTCAAATATGTTTTTGTTCAGATTTAAAATTTAAAATGAAAATTTCTTCTATTGTTTTTATTTTGTATGTTGATACTTACATTAATGTTTCATATTTTTATAGAAGTTGATTGAAGTTGTAGAAGTGATATAGCATTTATTAGTGGTTTAGTTTTTATTTTGACAATTGTTACCTCAAAAAAAATTAAGTTAGCTTTTTGGACTGATTGTAATTTAAGACTGATTAAAGTATGAGTATAATATTCAATGTTCTTGTGTAACAAACGTAGAAGAATGGATATTTCGTGCAATAAAAGTGATTGTTGAACTATTTCGTGTATTTTTGAACCTGTCACTACCGACCCCAAGTACTGTCACAACCGCCCCTGGGGTGTGGTCGGTTGTGACATTTTCTCTTTTTTTTCTAACCTGCTCCTGTAGGTTAACCATAATACTTAGAAGTACAAGTTTAGTATTTATACGTAGGCAAATGTACTCTTCACAATAAATAAAATCTTTTGTATAGCTAACTGCCACACTAACAAAATTGTTGGCCCTCAAATGAAAACTGTCACAAACGTACCCAGTCTACCCTACTTATCTATTTGTTACCCTGTAGTAATGAGTACCTACCTAAGTTATATTTTTGTAATCACAAGTTGTATAATAAACTTTATCTTTATTATTGTTGTTATTAGTTGAACCGATATAGACACCCAAAAGTAGACAGCACTAAGTAAGTTACCTACTTCTATTTATATTATTTACAACAGTGCTGTATAAATGACCGCTCACTGGTCCAAATTGAATTTGTCCTTATTAAAAAAAAGTTAGCAAAAACTTATACCGGTTCAGTTTTTGTTGGTTCCATTCGAGACACCGTGTCAGCATCGGCGGTCAGCAATGACTCAGGCGAGTTTCTTTTACCTCTCATGACACGGGAAATACCAGATCGGATTAAACCTGATGCTGATAAGGAATGGTTTTCACAGATGTAGTTATTGAAATGATCTAACTAGGAAGTAATCTATACTAATATTATAAATGTGAAAGTTTGGATGGATGGATAGATGGATGGATGTTTGTTACTCTTTCACGCCCGAACGGCTGAACGGATCTAGATGAAATTTGGCACAGAGATAGATTATAGTCTGGATTAGCATATAGGCTACTTTTTATCTCGGTACAATGTATGGTTCCCGTGGGATAGATTAATATGGTAGCATACATACTTTTTAATCGCGGGTAACACCGCGGGGCGCAGCTAGTAATATTATATTTTGAAGTAAAATACCATCAATGGATGAAAGTTATTCTCAAAATTATAACTAAAGTTGCACACACTTTAGTAAATACGAGCAAATAAATCTTAAAACGTCCTTATTCCATCTCATTTTATGGATTTAAAAAGCAACCTTCTGCAAAATATAATCCCGATTCACTTATGGGATTACCTCGTTTGGGAGTGTGAGTGTGTGTGTGCCTTCAATCCTCTTTTGTAGTGGAATGAAGGCACATTATGTATGTATGTATGCTAACTAATCTCATTGTTAGTTCATCGATATACAATAACATAGTGCTTATGTATACTGTTTGCATTGCGATGTAGTCATCATGATGTCACCAAAACCAGGTTGCCGAATTCGTTTAAATGGAGGAAAATAACACGGAAATTTTACCTGTATTCTAGAAATGTAATGTAGAAGGACCACTTTTGAAAATTCACATCATTGATGGTGCTAGTAGGTCCCGCAATGTACCGGGATCATTTCGAAATTCCCGGCAGCCACTGACGCTATATAACCAGGAATAAAATGTATGTTCTCATTATCGATTACTGCGCTTTCATATTGCTACACAAATTAACCAGTTACCAAAGTATTAAAACAATGACAAAATTCACATTGTGTCGGCCAAAACTAATGATGCTGATCGATTGTTGACAGCGATTACATCAGCAGATGACTGCTAGCTTCGTGTGTTTTTGCATTGTATTTCAATTGTATTAGGGATTATATTTATCTTCGAAATTCATATTTATGACATGATCAGTCAAATTAGACTCTCTGTTGATGTCAGAAGCGACAAATGATAAGGCATCGGTCCCTTCACTAGCATCCACCATCTCATAGTAGATTCACTCAAAGGTGATTGAGTCCAATGGGATCTTGTATGATCTTGAGTATTTTTTTTATTATTGTTAGTCATACAAAAACTTATGAGAAATATTTTTTGTAGATTTTATTACTATGGGAGTTGGTTCCATTTTTGTGTTTGGTATCGGTATATTTTTGATTAGAATTGCCAAGTTGAAGTGGCAGTGGGCAGGGCACATAGCTCGCAGAACCGATGGCCGTTGGGGCAGAATGGTTCTAGAATGATGAGATCTGTGATGTGTGGAAGTCGTTGGGGGAGGCCTATGTCCAGCAGTGGACGTGTATATCGGCTGATAGATAGATAGATATTTTTGATTCATTATGACATATCAAAAAAAAATTACATGTCTACTCTTACTATTTCTGCTACCTGTTATTAATATTGTCAGTTTCTGGTTTTGTAACGCCCACTAGTTATAGTCTTTCTAGTATAAAATGCGCGCTACGCAGCGATGCTTATATTGCGTAAGGACCTTCCTTAACGAGCATCTAGAGGCCGAGAGCATTCCGTGTGCCAAGCTTCCAAATTACGGATTTGGATGCTTGATAGTTTTGGAAATTTCGTGATGTGCGAGCCAGTACGTGAGTGCAGATTTTATCTAGAAGATGATTATCAGAATATGTTTGAAGCAAATACGACCTATTACGAGAAAATTTAGAGCATTTATATCAACACTATTTTTGTTCTTAATACTACAATATTAAACTTCCAGCGAATTCGGACCGGTCTTGGCATATTTATGGAGGAAATGATTAATGCGTCGATCGATTCTGAGACGGTTGGTTTCGGGAACGTACCGCTAAATGTAAATTTAGGTGCGTGAACTGTATTCAATACGTGGTTCTCGGGGAAAATAACAGTATGCTATTTAGAGGGTGTTCCCTATAATAGGTGTTAGGCTCAGAATTAAAGGAATTGAGAATGATTAATTAAGACTCATTACTGTCCTTGAAATTTAAAGAATATAATGCTTTCCTGATGTCTCGCCATGCTATCTGACGCTACTATGTAGCGGCTTCGTGCTGTATCCCACATCCGTGACAACGTGGAATCACCGCCGTCGCGACATCTCGACAAAGTGGCTAGTGTTTCAGATGCTAGTTCGTTTACAGGATATTACAATGATCAATATAGTTTCTCTCGAGCGTGGTAATTTCTTAAAGAGTATTGATTTACCAGAACCACGATTCGGTTAATTCAGATTTTTACTCACACAATTACGGCATCGTTTCTTCGAACGATCTCAGCAATTTCTCATAACACAGGAAGCGTATCTCGATACGTCTGTTTACACATTTCGCGCGAACTCTCGCGTTATCGTCAGTTAGAGCGTTTGCGGAGTTTTGTTAGCGCCGCCCGCCTCTACCCATGGTGGACCTACCAATGGTAGATTTGGGGTGTGAGGCTTTTAACACCTCTTGTCTATTTCAGCTAAATTATCATTTGACGATCAGGTGGCACACTGTCAGGTTACTAAGCCTACGGTTGGGGGAGCTCCCCAGATAGAACAAATTTTATATACGGCCTTCTCATACACGATTGTCATACACTGACACTAAAAAGACCGAGAACAGGAGTTTTAATATGCTTAAGACTCCTGCAAGTTTTTATAATCTAATTTCTTGCCGAGATTTTTGACATGAGTGCAGTAAAGCTATCCGATGATGGGCCACCAGTACATGACGTACAATTTGATTTTTTGTCACCCGTGTGATAAGGACGTAGTGGTAGAAGACAGTCCTGCCTATAAAGTAGGGATGCGAGGCACTGTATCCACAAAGCGCCCAGTGAACATATTCGTATGCATTTCAATCGAAGGAAACCTTGGGATACCGATACGTTCTCAGTATTCATCTTAGTGAGAAACTGGCGTTTGCACAGCGCACGCAGTTTTTCGGAAGCCGCCTCATGTAAATATGTCGTAATGTGTAATGTGATGTAGAGTTAGCATATCTCAGTTGCGGGAATTATGGGGAAGGTTTAAACACTTCCTTGTGTTCAGTTGTGATTTAAATTGAGCTGTTTAATCTACATACAGACGAATACTCACTAGATAATGACTAAGAAAATAAGCAGAAGAACTAAAAAAATATTGCTATTAGGTTTAAGTTACGAAAGGCAGATGGCAAGAAACATGGGCACGGTGATCCAAACTGATTGAAATTTATTATTTGACAAGGGTATGGTTGCCTAACCATTACTGTACAAGTTCGAGCAATGTAAGGCTTCACAATGCTTGTAATCGCATTATAATCTCCTAAATAAGATGTTTCTGCTAGGAAGTAGCTCTTATCCATAGTGTTAAGATCGATCGGTGTTGAAAATAGAATCCTAGACCTCTTGTTTGCGAGAAACATATTAGACCGTTAACTGTTAACGCTTTTATCACGTTTGGTAATGGTAAATGTGACGGAACCTGCTGTGCCTAACTTTAGACTCAATAACCGCTTACACTAGTCGAGTGTTCCATTTTAGAAATAATAGGAATCATGACTTTTGTTATTTACATATTTCGATCATGTTTCGAACATGGAAAGTACGTCAACATTAACGTTTATTGGTTTTCCTAATTGTGAAATATCGTTCATTCATAACTATGTTTCTTACGTCACATAATTATGATGAATACATCTACGTGACTGCTCAAGGGAGGGCTGATGATATCGACATTACGTATTGTAGGGATCACGTAATATTTAATGAAATCATTCTCGACGTGCACAGAGTTCTGTCCGTCCAAGCAACTCAAATAGTTCACCATAAAAAAAAAGGATTTAGTGTACCTAATGGAATATTTTATAACTCATTTGACAGTCCAATATAGGGTATTAACTTTAAAAACATAATACTTTCACTAACTTGCTAACTTGTTTTTTTTTAAAGGTGAGATTAGCTGGTCTAGGTTAAGTTCACACTGATTATAATGATGTTGTCTAAAAAGCACTATAACTAAATATACTGATGTCATTATACCTATGAGCAGAACACAGTGCAGTTAGTGCAGCCAAGTTTTGTTTATGTATCAATAGAATCGGCACCATTACCCATAAGCATAGCAGCAACGAGTTCTCCTATGTATATTCAAAGCCATTAGGTATTGTTAATACCCTAGAGAAATTGCATTTTAGCACCTAAAGGATTGACGGCGAAAGTTCTATTTCAATTGGTCCGGCTGATTTACGTGATGTGTATACGGAACATATGAAAGTATTATGTAAGGTGGAGGACGACTATAATTACAAGAATGACAACCCTACCAATCTCTGCTGACGAGTATCTGAGAACTGACCGATGACATGATGGCTATGCAATACATAACCACATTTAATGCAATGCAAAAGGACCTTAATGGCAGGTGATTGGTTCAAGTTGATTCATTAGGTTATAGTTGCTATAACACCATGGATGCCAATAGTAAGTTTTCAGCAAACTATACATTTAATAAAGACTATAACTTGATCGGGTCTATACAATGAAGGTTTAAAAAATATTGGGGAAAATATATTCGATACTGAAACCGATTCTGCCGTTTTTGGAATATTTTTCTGGGAGTGTCTTCGCGCATTAGGGGAACAACTGAACGATTTTTTATGAAAATTGGCAAGGTGATAGCTTTTAACCCCGGAGCGTGGATAATTCAGGATATAGCTAGGACCCGTGGGATAGTCAAAAACATGTATCTCAAAATACACTATTGGAATTTCGTTAACTCCACCTAGCCGTGCAAGATCTTTAACAAAAAGCTTTTTTTTAATCTAATACGTAAGGGTGTGAAAAAGTTTGTGGAAGATTATGAGATGTTCGGTGTGCAGAGAAGCAGGCAATAGGTAACATCATAAAGGACATTGAAACGAATGAATAAATAAACATATGCCACTCGAAGAAATGGAAACACTTGAAACAATCGCAAAATCAAACAACACACTGTCGAGCGCGCCAGGAGCCATGGAATTTGGCGGACACAAGTACGTTTTCGCCATATGTTGACCCTGACAATACCCTGACTTGGACACGAACGGACCAAACTATCGCGTTTTCCTCAAAGATGCCAAAAACTGCTTTATGCAACACCATTTAAAATATAAAATTAACTTGTACACGAGCGTCTGTTAGACCGTTTGTTGATTGAGCGCTTTAAACATTGGGCTAAGCTCCGTCCCGTTCTGAAGTATTGCATGTTTTATTTCTATTTCGTTTTAATACCCATTCAGTTTAAAGTGCACAGGTGCAGGATACGTGCGTCTCGCTCGCTCTTGTTGTTTATTTCCTCGCACGCACTTCAGTCTACCGGTCCGTTCGGAGCGTTGCTGACGCTTCGAAGTACATCGGCTTTAGAAAGTGCCTTTGGGATGTGTGTGTGATTTTTTTATAGCGATCCAGTGATGGCAATGGCATGTTGCCTTAATGCCAACTAGTGCTGTGCAGTGCATCTGGTGGGATTATAGTGATGTTCTTGGCATTTTCGGTTTTGGATGTCCTTTTGTTCGTAGTGTTCGGCTGTAATCGGTACGGATTCCTTTTATTACAAACTTAAGTTTATTTTGAGATTGTCGCTCAAAAATTTGAAATTGCCGTTAAAAAGGTTATTCCTTTTTAACGGCAATTTTTTTATGTAATTAAAATTTCAATCATTGTTTTCTCGTATGTAAATGACCACCTTCACATATTAGTGTCTATACGTAAACAACAATACTAAATAAAAACCCCTACTATTCCCGAGTACGACATATTATTCTTACAGCATAACTGTCAAATTAAGTAGCATACACATCTGCTGTTTGCTGGCAACAGCAATGGTGATAGCGAAGGTAGACACAAAAAAAAAGACGAATGGCACAACTTTTTGTATATAAAACCAAGATCGAAACATTTCCTCAATTCACACCATTTTTTATCCAACAATGACATCATTAAACCAAGTCACTGAGGCCTTTACTTTATACACCGTCCTTACACATTTTTCATTTATATCGTTATTATGTTTCTGTTTACACAATTGTACGTGCGGAGTATGATCCGTCAGTATTTTTGTGTTATGACAGCAATGTCGAAGAATTTCCTTTAAACACTCTGTATAAATCATTCGAGTCAATGTCTGACACTCATAATGAGGTTGGTTGGCAGATATACTCTGTAATTACTCGCTTGATATTTGAATGGTGTTTTACTCTCTTCATAGAATAAGGAAGGACGTCGAGATGCACTGTACTTTAAGATCAGCATTATTTAAATCTGCGGCAGTACACCCTCTAACTTAGATTATAAATAAGCATCGTTCGCTAATGTAAAATAATTAGTGTTGAATACAACTAGAAGTACTTACTATGCTATGCTTCAAACACTTGGAAGATCAATTCGGTGTCTAATAAAGTCATTTTTAAATGCACACTAACAAATCTCAGTTTACAAACTTTTGTAGATGTATGATTGGGAATTATAAAAATTACTGGCAATATATTGCTTGCTATTTTAGCCTTCACCTCACTAAAAGCGTGTACTCATTTGCTTAAAATCTATGATAATTACGTTCCAACATTGATCGATGGCAAAGGAAAATGATCGAGTGAGTTCTAAGAATCTCATATAAATATTAATCATTTGAAATAATTATAACCGGGTTTATACGCCTGATGACTTGGCAGTCCACTCCTACCAACTTGTAACTTGTAGGACAGAACCTGTCTAAGATAGTATTCTTCAAACAAAACGCCGAAGTTTGACCCTCGGCAAGGACGCTTAACTAGGAAAAATCTTAGGAGAATTAAGAGCACTAAGAGTCCATACGATTTTAGCTTGCTGTTAAACTTGTATCGATCTCACGAAGATTTCCGAGAAGTAAGCATTGAATGCGTTCCGCGGAGGATTACTAGTCCAACAAACCAGTCGGATACCGCTGACAAACCCAAGTGATTTCCCACGAGACATAACTCTTTACGAGATGTGTCGTTTTAAACAACCGGGAGATTTCCAATGGCACAAATACTTGCCGTGATTCTTGTTAGTTAATACCAACTGTAATATCTTAAACATTCGTACGTCATTTAAAATAGACGCTGTTGAAGCTTCCGCAATTCATAGGCTATAACAAAACTTAGCTGATAACAATGTTGTTGTAAAAGGGTGGTTCATAATCTGTCAATAGCTTTCAGTAGTGGGTTAAGGCTAGATGATTGTATAATCACAATTTCAATACAAACATCATACCAACAGGTTGACGGACAATACCATACTGAATCGCAAGAAAAGCGCTTATCAAATCATATAAACTAAAACTATTTGTCTCAAACCGCATCAGACTAAATAAACCAAACATGATGATGAACACCGGTTTAATGTGATCACTAAAGTCATCCCATACATTGAATCATTGTGGTGTTTTCCATTAATGACGTCAGTTGAAAATGGTTACTAATGTTGAGAGATTGAGGAAAACGAACCATGATTTTATTTCAGCTAAAATATATAAAAGGAAACAAATGCTTTAGTTGACGTTAGATAAGAATTGGTATCTTTTATTGAAATTAACTGTAATAATGTATTTAATAATGGAACACATATGACTTCTGAAATTTGAATTTTACTTATTATATGGTAGCAGGTTGGTGGGCTTGACCAGTAGGTTGAAAGAAAACCATAAAATATACCACCTGTTACTGATTTCAATTTGTTTCGCTTACCTAAGCGTCAATTTATTTAAATGGTTAATGCTTAAGCAGTTTTAAAAAGTTGTTTGAATAATATTATATTCGTAAGTAGTGGCATTGATGTGAGCTTATTAATAATGATGATGCTATTAATCATACGAGTGTTTGCATTATATTGTTGTACATGATTTCTTAAACTGGCAAACATTATTACTCAAGTACTTGGAAAAATATTTCAAAACTCAAATTGTTATAGACGTTCTCTAGAACAGCTTTTCAAATCAGAATATTCCAAAGGGATGATAACCTGTTTGTTGTAATTTAAATTATTTATCTTTTTAATTCTTTTGTAGTCCATCGGCATTATAGTCCGTCTCTTATGCTAATATTTTACTTACCAGCAACCCATAACACATCACTATAACCTATTCAGTGTATATCTCATGTAACATCTTCTGTAATATAAATAGGAAACATAACACAATGAATAGACTTTCTCGAGTTATACCAAGAATTGTTTTAATCTTGCAATGTTTGTATACGCAGCCTTCCAGTTGAATTGCCAGGAAGTACAATTATCTGTTTGTCGTCAATTGCACAATTGCGATCTCCTAATTTTCGCTAAACGACTTAATGGCGATCGCATCCTGTCAATCGTGTTTCTAAGTTTAGTAGAAAGCTAATATTGACAAGTCGAAAGCGTTCACAAGTTTAACTTATTTGTAAGTGTTCGTGTAAAGCAGTTTCGTGACCGTGGGAAGCAAAAGCTTATTCCAATTATTTGAATGTTTCAGACGATACCAAGTTCTGATAGGATGGTGTAACAGAAAGTTTAGGTTGCATCTTTCGTCTAATATTTTCTAAACTTTACGAGTAAATGTAACATATAGCATTAACTTTGTATGATCGACGTAGTTTAGTCTCTCCTAATGCATTTTAAATTTCGGCTGTCGTTTAGTATTTAGGCATCATATTTATAAAATGGACTTACTATAGTGTATGAAAAACAAATCAACTCTTAACCACAACTCGCTACAATACACTCGGCTACCCTCACGTTACTCCACTGGATCAAGCTAAAAAGTTATAAACAAGCGTTGATGACGCATCGACGGATAAAACCGCAAGTTAGTTTCTTAATAATTCTGTGTGCGAACAGCCGACTGTTGCCATTACAGTGGGACCTCTTCCACTGCTTACTCTTGTTTGTGTGACTTATTGTCATATAACTAAAGTTATAATGGAATTAAATCATCATCTTAATTGGATATATCCTTTACAAATTATTTTTTTGGACAAAATTGGAATTCTGAAATTCTTGGAAAATTATCAGATTTAGTATTTTCCTCATCTCCTTGTTTTATGAACTTATTCAATTATTTTCTTGTTACTGGATCGTGTTTTGGTATTCTAAGTATTCACATTGTAATTTTATTACATTTATACCCTATTATTTTGTCCGAGGCTTGTTCTTAATGTGAGTGTATTCAAGCCATATTTAACCCTTCTGGGTCTACCTTGTTCACGTTGTCTTCCTTTGTCGTAGCCATGTGATAATCCAACTCTAATGCCTACATATTCAACTTCTTATTACTTGTCAACATTTGCCCGCGGGTCAACACAACTTGGCTATCACACTGACGTCACCTTGCGGCGTATGATCTCATGGTTATTTGTATTGGAGGAGCCGATACGGCGTGCGAATGCTGCGCACGCGACTCAGGCGTGCCTAATGCACGTTTTTTTTCATTTTTTTTTTACAAATCTGTTTTTCTTGACGCACTAATTTAATAAAGCAATATTTATTCTTGTTTTATATTTTCTTAATTGTTGCAATGCCATTTATAGGTTGTTACGTTATTTAAATGTTTTGCGTTCGATTCATCCATAACGATCAATTGTGTGTTACACAAATATTCTCATCATCTCATCTATCATTGATAACACCTACATAATATATATGTTCTTACATATAAAAATTACTTTATTTTACGGAATATTGCAACAATTTAGATTATTATGGTTGTGGGATGATTAAATATTCTTATTTCTTGTAGTTACATTTTGTGGTAGGATGAATTATTTAGTTTGTTTTAATTTTTTATAGCACACTTACTCAGGTATTATTCATCCTTGTTCTTCGTGCACCGATATTATGACACGGTCCTCTTTAGTATATTAATAATTCTGTCATTCTGTTGACGCCTAAGGTCAGTGTGTCATTATCATCTTGTCCGGCTCGCAGCCCGCCCACCGCACGCTAACTGGAGCGACGCTTATCAATACTCTTATTGATGATTTTAGAGTTCCTTAAAGACTTTTCAGGGTGGTTCAAATTGCTTGGGCCACCGCGTACTTAAAGAGCCATTTTGGTATGGAAATTTACATGACAAGTATGTTGTTTATGAAATGATGGACTCAATAGAGCGAGCCTCAAGAATCTTGCCAATGGTATGATACATTTGAATTCTAAAATATTCAACAAGCGATAATGTTTGTATTTACAATGTTCAATCGTCATGTATTAGAACCCTACGGAACTTCGGTCGCTTAGATACAAGACCCACCTGATGGATTGCATTAATATTGTCCCGACTAGTTCTGTTATCAGCTCGGCGCGTCCCGGGGCGGGCCGGAATGCACCGCGTTATTGATGGCGCTTTTAACAAACACTATAGTGGCCTATCAGACGTGAACTTTACTATGCGTTGAGAGCTTTTAGTTGGTTCCTTTGATACACTACTCTATGGTGCCATAATTTGTTTCGAAAAAAAAGTTTATCGCCATGTAGCCATACGTAATACAATAGTAATCCCGGCTGCATTACTATGTAACACAATTAAAGTATAATTGAATGGCGATGGCGTCGTATTTGTCACTTTGTCATTCCATTGCGAATCAATTGTGCTCGCAGACTTATGCCGCTGAAGGCTTGGGCGAAGACATTTCAAAATATATTAATGAAGGTGGCACAATGATGTCCCAATAATAACGTTTTCCCTGCAGAAAGGGACAAAACTATCGCCTTCTCGTTCCCATTTCTATAACAAAAAAATGAATCGTTTTCTAAATTTATATAAAATAATTACAACAACGCCTCTGCAGAGTGTCAACGACAACGAAGCAAGGTCGGGGATGTTCTCATGGCGACCTGACTCATCTTGTGTAAACAATTTGTTTAGTCGTATTATCTTATACCTATCGAAACATTGTTTGTGAAGTGACAAGTCGCTTTGACATAATTAACTATGAACATAGCTTTAGGCCCGTTTCCCCCGAAGGGTTCGCCAGAGGCATACGAAATACCGGAATGTGTTTGGAACATCCACGTTCCTGTCATGTATTTTTTTTCTTATAAGTAAGTATAGACAATGTTATTGCAATTTGTTTTTCTAATTATGCGTTAAGCTACGTATGTCCTAACAACATTGATTCAATGTTCTGTCACACACTCCCGCGTATGATGTCACACCTACCACACATGCGAACAAACTATAACATATTGCTCTAATTTAGTCGAGGCCTATATAGAGTTTAATAGCCCGGCCTATTCCAGAATCAGGACTTGTGTTGACCTATTTAAGTCTTAGATTATAAACTCCGTAGGTAACAGCACAGTGTGGTTGCGCTTAAATTAATTATATACAGGATTTTTTACTTTAATTAATGCTGGTTGATATAGAAAATTGTATGCAAATGTTAGATGGCAAAGAAAAAAAAACAGATAGCGACGAGGCAGACGATATAATAATTGGTTTATTTTTTTATTCGTTTGGTGAGCGGCCTCGCTCTCGCGGTTCAACGTTGTCAACTTCATCACGTCCATGAGTAATACATTCATAAACCTCAAGTTCATAGATGTCTAATCTAAATCATAATCCAGTTTCCGCAAGTAAACACTTCTGGATCAATTTATTAAGAGGCACTTTTTTAATATGAAAATATATCAGTTCATCATCATGTTCCGAGGCGAGTGATGTGGTGGTGCGGTACCAACTCGCATCGACACTGGAAATTGTAAATTTATTATCTCGCTTTGATAGTGGTGTGGTCGCCATTTTATATCCTCGTTAAATATTTGCAACATTATTAAATACAACATCAATGATCAATGTTAATTGATATTTTTTTTATTGAGGAGTCAAACTGAATTTATTCCAAAAGGCGATAGCACCACATTGATTCCTCTGTGAGAAAACATATACCCACCATACATTGAAATCCATACAAATGCTGAGAATCTTAGAGTACTTACTGAAGGATTTGTTTGAAAGAAAGATTGACCATCTTAATGATAGGTCCTAGGAAAGCACAATTTTTATCTAATTTGGTATATCTCAGCTTACTGCTTGACGTAAGCATTTCTCAAACATAGCCAGATTACCTTCCATTGAAAAGATCCATTATCTGCCCATTGATCGGGGTCAACTTCCAATCTACACAAATTGTATTAAACAAAGACTATCTTGAACAACTGATCGGATTACCACGTGACACCATGTTGGCTCCAGTCAGAACCCTGCGTGCCTTCAAAATGTTTATCATTCTCATCGATTTCAAAGATCACAGTAACTGGAATCATTAAAATTCCGTATGTTTGTATGTTTATGTTACGGAATATTTAACACATCCGTTGCATTTAAAATTATTACAGTTGGTATATCACGTATAAGTAATACACTCCAACCGTGATTCGCAGTCAGACTGAAAATTATTTGGGCGAGTCTTAAATGGCAAAGGCCACACACAATTGAATTGAGACTAGGCTTTATTACAGCGTCACGATTGGGCGTCCTCATTAGTTTATATATTTTGGCTGGTTGTCTGCAGACTTAGAGGTCTTAACACGAAAGCCTTGAAAAGTTTATAGCCAAGGAATATTCAGTAAGTTTTACGGTGTAAAAAAATTGGAACTTGTTATAAGTGCTTGAGTAATCATTTTTCCTAATTCAAATGTTTGCAAGATTGCATTGCAATTTGGGGAAACAGAGCTTAATTGAGGGCAATACCATATATTTGATCCAACAATTGGTGAGGAAGCCGAAATCACACTATTTGCAGTCGCTACCTTCATGTCTCACTAAGGCGAGTGTAAAATCACCTATCCTCCGATCCTTTGCAGTGCTTTGCTTTCCTGTGTGTGGTTGTGACATAAATTGTGATCGAAAAGAAGATCTTGTCGGTATGTCTATTTTCTGTGAGAAGTCTGTGTGCTCTAAAATAGTGTAAGTGTTCTGCTGGCATTACGCATTAAAATTAAATAAATAGAATTCAAGCGCCAGTCCATCCCCAGCTTCCGTTGAGTGGCAATCTATAACCTGGTTGTCTTATCTCTTAATGGTGTAACGTACGAAACAGACGTGCCTCTGTTCGCCGACCTTGCCGGCACTAAACTCGTGCGCAGATTGCCCGGTGGACTGTGTTTGTATCATAGTAAGTTACGTGGTGTGTTTGCGTTAGTTTCGTGAGAGAATTTCCAGGTAATGTTTTCATAAATACAATGTGATTATCTACAGATATGTGCCCGGTTTACACGAAACAGGTGGACAAGTAGTGAATCCACTTGGAAATCAATTTGCGGAGTAATATGGATTTTTGGCTACTTTTCAGCTTGCTTGCAACCTTGCCGTGCTGTTTACAAGGTTCTTTTGCTATTTGGATCATTTCTTATTGAACCATCATTTGTTAAAAGAAACTTGCAAAGCGAGCAATTTCTTAAACACAATACGTCATCATTTGCTAACTTTACATTTGAGTCGCACTACTCGCATTGGACATGTTAAGTCTCAATCTGCGCTGGGCTATGCAGCATTTCAAAATTTAAAATGTGTTTACTTAAAACATGGACTGAACGCTGTTTTATAAATAGTTCGCTCCTAATGCTTCAGTATTTACAAAAGCGTCAGCCATTAACAGCGAGGTTGCACCTCTGTACGTGACAGAATGCTATTTGTCGTTATGTTATTTCCGAGAATGTTACAACGAAACGAGTGATCGTTTATATGTAGATGGAGTACTGCGACTGTGTAGCTACTGCGGGAGTTGTTAACATCCGAAGTAACTATTAGCCGGTTAATAGTCATCCTAATCACCCTTCCTTCCTCTTCGTCATAGCGCTCTTGGCAGGACTCTTGGGGAGCTGTTGGAAGCAGATGTAGCTTGTCTTATGATGTATCGCCATTTGCCTCCGCAAATGCTTCTTCTGATGCCCTCTTGGGTAGGAAACATTTTCATTCTATCGGTGTGTGTCATGGTTGAACTTCTGCACAGTTTGGTGTCTTCCGCTCGTACGTTATGAGGTGTTCTATTAAGCGAGAGAGGGAGGTCTGTTAAATGATATAGATTTCTATTAAAAGGTGTGTCTGAAGAATTTTAGTTATCATGCAAATCTACTGATTGAGTTGCTATACCTTCGCAACATAGTAAAGATATTCTTGACATGAGATTTTCGGCTAATTAAAATAAAAGTGCCCGAATAAGTAAAGCAACGTGTTAATTGAACATATTAGCGGCGCCAGTTACGTCGAAACGTCAATTAGAGACGCCGTGTCAAGTTATGAGTCAAGCTTCTGTAAAACATGAAATACATACCTACTCATTTTATAGTATACTCAACTACCTAGTACCTACACGCGAACCAAACTGTTCGTTCACCGATTGACATAATATGTGATAACAATCCTAGAATAACCAGGAAATAATTGATACACTAGCCGTCAAAATGTTTAGAAAACATTACCCTTCTTTCCACTCAGTCGCAGTCGGATAAATACGTCGCAGAGCAGCCCCTGCGGTAAACGAAATTAACCTGCGGAAGTGCTTCCTGGTAGCGATGAAATGAATTCCCCTCTGTAGGTATTGCTAGGGCTGGCTTCTAATTAAAGAATATTATGATCACTCGAGTTGGTGTTTTAATGTTTTATTTTTGGTACGACTACTTTAAGGTTTTATTATGATGGAAACGCTTAGACTTGTTGCTAAACTTAATAATAGTCGCTCTATCTATAAGATTAAGAGTATTTAAAGCAGCTTTAAAACTACCTACGTAAGAAGCCACATTAGCGACACGCTATACTGTATTACATGTAGTTGGTCTATATTGGCGACTACAATTAACATGCTAAATATAATGCTTTGTTTTCAAATAACAGCGAAACTTGTACACCGTCATGTGATGACGACATTACCAAAGATTTAAGTACAAACACATGTACGCATTATATTTTGTATATCCGTTTACGGCTGCCAGCCCTAATCAACGAAAGCGTGTACACATTTAGCTCACCGACGACGTGCGACGACGCTGTTCACATAAATAGAAATAAGTGAACTCTCAAGAGTTCCATATTCGGTTCAACAGATGTACAGACCCGTCGGGGAATAGGTGAGGGGATGTAGTTGGCGTTTTAATGTATCCTGATTGTATTGAGCACGTGCCTTTCGGCATTTTGACGGAATATATTAAATCTCCCGCTACTCATGCTATGCATGATATACGCCTTGAGTACAAAGAGCCAGGTGAGATGGCTAGTACCTATGCGCTCCAGAATAAGCCTTAGGGAGGAACTACCTTGAAGAGTAAAAGGCTTAATATCTTGGATATTCACGATAGAGGTGGACCTATCGCCTAGCTCCAAAGAGTATGCTATCATGCTTGGCGTATGCCTAAACACTTCACCAGACCAATTTCCGGAAAGTTGGGTTCCAAAATTAGCCTTAGAAAATGAAAGTTGGGCTCAAAAACTTAACCCAAAAGTGGGTCACATAAACAGTGATCACACATCCATATCTATGAACCTTGTGGAACCAGGCCACAGCTACTCGTAAAAGATGCGAGACGGCAAGAATATCAAAGAGAGATGTTGAAAAAACAATTAGTGTCCGACCGCCTCGTTCAAATTGTTATGTCCATAAACAATCAATATCCCGTGCGGTGCCGCGCGTACAGCAGCGCTCATACACGTTCCGTAATTTTGTAAAAGACTTAAAACCGGCTTCAAGGAACTGATTGTTTGCGGCTATGAATTGAAAAGTTCCTCGCAGAAATGGAACTTAGGACCTCAAAATTAGCAGACATGCTTCCTATCACTAGACACACACGGCAGTTCTTTATTGATGATAATTACATAATCATCTTTCTCAATTGGGTCCTTAGTTACGGCATGTATCTGTTGCCTCCCTTTTCCCTCCTTCTCTTCTCCTGGAACCAGTTGCCCCCTGCTCTTACCCCAAACCCTCCTTTCAGTCTGCGGGCTAAATGTAATTTGCGTCGTGCTTTTTGCTCTGTCTAGCTAGCCCTAACTGTAGGGTTGACTATATTTTGAAAATGAGTTTTTTTTATTTAAATAATTCTGACATTTTCTGCTTGCTCGCAAGCTTCCATGTTTAAAATTCATTATTTAAATTTAATTTTATATTCAATCATTACACTAAAAATATACCTATTAAAAGTATCTCACTATTATTATAAGTCATGGTTGTCGGGTTTTCCTGCCTATTATGTTATCACAATATTATGAAATGAATAATATGGAATTATTTTCCTACACCAATGCATCAGGATGTGGTTTTCACTATGGTAAAAATAACCCGACTAGTTCGATGATTTTTTTTTATTCTAAAAATATGGTCGTGTGGCAACCCTCGGTCGGGGGAGGAAAATGCAGTAAGGATGTGAAGTGGTCGCGTGCGGCGGAATTAAATGGCATGGCTTTTTTAATTTTCCATGCTTTGCCAGGGATGTTTGATATTTTCATCCAAGAAGAATCTCGCCTAATATTCTCCAACTGAACTCCCGAAATCGCGCTACTTACATCGTTAGATTGGAAACACTGATAGGGTTTTTTTTTATTTGCATACCCGGTTATATAATTCCAGCTTTATAATCAACTACGCCCCGCGGTGTTGCCCGCGATTAAAAAAATGTAAATTTTACCGGGATAAAAAGTAGCCTGTGCTATTTCAGACTATAATGTATCTCTGTGCCAAATTTCATCCAGATCCGTTCAGCCGTTCTGGCGTGATTGAGTAATAAACATCCATCCATCCAAAATTTCACATTTATAATATTAGTGGGATTATTGTAAATCATTTTTGAAGATTACGAAAATACAGACCTTAAATGTTTTGCATCAGGAAAAAATACAGAGGAAAGAGCTACAGATGTGTGACGTCAACGCGCGTCCGATGGATAGAGCACGAGCCCACACTCTACTAACTATATTGATGTTACGGAACTTGAATCAGGAATATCTTTAAATTAAACAAAAAACTATTTTTTCATGAATAGTCACTCATAGTCACTCTATTATTAATATCTTGTCATCCACAAAGGCTGTTGCTTAATATTCTCGTCCTGAACACCCAAAATCGCGACAAATTACAATCGTTGGCCAATTGCACGCACCGGAAGAACGGGGGCGGCATCCTCGCTCGCGGTGCTTCCGGTTGCGCCTACGCCGCGCACTGATAGATCAGCAGCGCGGTGATTGGACGCCGGACGTTTCCTTCTTTTAGGAGGTTAAGTAGCGACGTGCGGATATTTGTCAACGTGAATATTGATTTATCCCACCAATAAATATCCTTATGAAAAGGGCTAAGTCTTACGATGGTGAAACACAAAAAAAGGTGTTGATCTGTTGGTACCTAGTCAAACGCTAGTATTCTTAGCGCTTCTTAACAAAAAGTTAAAAGAACCACGCGATACCGGATGATATTTTAAGGCGCTACCTCAATAAGCTTACACCAGTATAATAAGAAATACATGATAATCGCACAATATATTTATGATTTATTTATACATTACTGAATGAATTTGGTGGACTCAAAATATGTTAACTAGATTTTAACGGTTTAATTTAAAGTTATCAAATAACTCACAATTTATTTCCTGGTAGGGACATACTTTGTGTGGTGAATACGAAGGTTTGTACGTAAGTCATGGATGTTTAATATCTATGTAAGTAATATATACTGGGTTCGCCCCCAGTCGATTGTACGGTACCCACAATACAAGCGTTGCTTAGTGTGGGACCGTATAGTTGGTGTGTTCGTCTGGCGATATTTAAGTATTTACAATGAAATTCAAATACTGTCAGAAGTTTCAGTTGGATTTGATTGAACCATAGAAATAGAAATAAACCAAGTTCACGGTTTTACAATCACTATTAACTTACGAATGGCGTGTGCCAACTTCTTGGCTTGTCCCGCCCATATCACGCCCCTACCGCTACCGCTGACGACTTTTATAAATACTGACTCCTCAAAAGAAAAACGTCCTTTTTACTCGACTGCGTTAGAAGGAGGGTAAAGTTTTATCATATTTACGTCAGAAAACTGTCTATAAAAACTGCGGCTTTTTAAATACACTATGTTCACCAATGTTGGCACACGCGCCCCGCCCTCTCTTCAGTAGGGTGGGTAACCAAGAACTCCTAATGTCAATGTAGTCTTAACGTCATCAAGAAAGCATGCTGTCACTGTCATCTGCATTTATAAAAGCTTGATATGAGCGGGATGGAAGACGTTACGTTACCGTGACGCTGCTTCAGATACTGTTCTATCTTGGTTCATTAATCTATCGCTGTATTTACTCCGTGGATTAAACATTCGAATACTTTTCGTCCATCGTTCTATTAGATCCCGCCACCGGCATTGAAGTGTCTCAACTTTGAATGCCCGGCTGATTATGATGGATTTATTGATTCAGTTAATATCGGGGTCACTGCGACCGCGCATGATTTGTTACACCTACCAGCAGATTATAGAATCGTGTCGATCGGATCGCTGTTAGATCTAATGTGTCTGAACAGTTGTTATTCGTCAAAAGCCTATATCGTAGGTATAATCAATATTGCTTGGCGCACTATGTTGCCTACTTATGTGGTACTTTAAACAATTCACCTACAATCTACACTGATAAGAAATTCCATAAAAATAAAACACATTGTTTACAACTATCTTTAACTATGACTAACGTTTGCCGCTTAACCTATAATATAATAATTACACTAGCAAGCGACAATCTCTATAAATACAATTATTATGATCGCCCTATTGCCAACAACGTCACTATAATTTGATCGAATAACCATTCTGCAGTTGGAACGGATCCAATCCCTCGAGTGAAGTGAATAAAATAAATGTAACAGTGACAAAATAACAGTGATACAAGTAACAGGTATTTTTACAAGTGTATGCGTACTACATGGTCGGACAGATGATGTGGTTTAAGAGAGAGCCGAAGCCGGTCATCAAGGAACCGGCTGAAAATGGTTCGGTCGGAAAACTGAGAAGGAAAAAAGCGGTGGTGTTGCAGCCGACGAGGGAATCCAGTGAGAGGGAGACCTCCACTGAGAGTGACAAGGAGAAAAGGAGATATTCCGACATATTAGACGTGGTGTCGTTAGGTTTGTATCGAATTTATGGTCAATTTTATACGGAATTCCTTGCCATTTAAAGCTAAAGGCGTCGTCACTTTTTTGTAACAGATTTGTAATAGTGATGTGGTTTGAGTAATCGTTACTAATTATTAACACTTTTTTTAGAGGCGTATTCCAAAAGTCGTAAACGATACGTGTCTGTCATGTCTTTAAAATTAATAAAAAATATTTTGTTTTGTTAACTATTGTTACAGCTCTCTTAATTAAAAAAAATGATTTTTACACTAAAATTGATTCCGATTGGCCATCAATCGTGTAAGTAGTATTTAAATGGACATGATCTAGTCAACTAAACTTCTTAAATAGGAAACTAGAACAGAGTTCCGGCCCCCAGTTTCGTAGCTCATTAGTGTAAAAGGCTTCCCGGGAACGTTACGGCGGCGGAACACGCGAAGCATTATAGTGTTGTTGAATATTTGACCTGCATTATGCTAAAATGACCCAGATACCTTTGGGTGGATACACCGTCTATATTAATTTCTACTAGTTTGGGGCGATTAGGGATGTATTTGAAAATAAGCGTAGCCAATTTTTTGCAAACAAAAATGCTGATTAGTCTGCTTAAAGCGCAAATTAAGCTAAAACTCCCGCTTGGATTATAATGAAAATCTTGCATGGTGATGATTCAAATTCAAGTCTGAATATACGCACGGACAAATTATTTTATGAGGTCCAACGTGATATAGTCAACAAACGAAAGTCAAAAGCACAATATAAATTATTTGTAAAGTCGACCAAGAAACTCCTTTATCACCTTAAGGTTGAATATCATTTGCACATCGTAGAATTGCTAGGCCTATTTTTGTCATTTGTTATTTATTTGAATTTAGAACGTATCAAATGATGAACCTTAGTAGATTTTTTATGAACTAGGAGTTTTTGTCAAATCTGATCAATCACTTTCATGGGCGATCTTACAAGTAATCTAACTTCATTTTTCTAAAAAGTCCAGTAATGTAGTAGTAATAGCTGTATAGTGGGTGTAGTAACACAACAAAGACTCGACCTTTGTATGTTTTATACAACATAACATGTACATACCGACCGGTATAGGTTTTTAATACATATTAATATTCGACATCGCAACAACATGTATTATATATGCAAAAGCGTTCAAATACAAACATCAATCAACATAGGAATGCAACAACTGATGATTTAACATTACGAAATGGTCGAGGTCACACGCCAGACTACACAACCGCTATTGACAGAAAAAAACACGGATAACTAGTAGACTGACTATATTTTTAAAAATATTTCTTCTAGTCATCAGCCAATTTCGCGTTTTATGATACATAATCATTATGAGGTCTCGAAAATCCTTTAATAAGGTACCACTGTGTTTGGATCAATCAATAATCTTGTTTAAGATATCAAGTTGATTTTAACTGTGCTGTTAACAATACGATGCTTATTGAAACGAAAATAAAATCCATATCAACATAAACATTCGTGCTGTGTTGCTCAACATTGTCAATGAGTATCCCACACTTAATCCAGTGTTTGTCAAACGTTAACAGGTTTACGTAAGATTACCATAACGTTTATGTAGAAATTTACGCCCCCCGTAAATGCCAGTGTACGTTGTGATAACACGCCGCTATCTGAATTAACTGACACTTGTTATCTCAGCTTCTAAGATCAAGCACCGGTTTAATTGGGTTTTTGAACTTTTAAATGAAGATGGGATTGAGGTGAAATTTAACTAGGTACAGTTAGAATTAGAATCTTCTTTACTATATTTGAAGGTAAGACCTTTGTCGGTGTAGCTGATAAAGTTCTTTCCTTCAATTTCTATACAGGGTTAAGCTCAAAGGTATAGGGATCGCTACTAATATATAAATTATCAACAATATTACAATCGAGTAAATTATCACAAGTAAAGGAAATGCTAAATATCGCTAAAACTCACTATTATTGTATATGCATACTCTATGTAACAACTTACAAAATAATTGTAGCCACCTAAGAAATGACCGTAACAAATCATAATAAAACAATCTTAAAATTGGAAAGCGTGTTTTGAAACTTTCGCCAACACTTGCAAACAAAATGTAAAACGATATTACTCGCGTTTAGGTAACGATTACTGCTAATTTCTGAAGCCGCATCTTTTTACGTAATAGAAAGCGTTTCGTACGGTTATTTAAACATCAGAAGCCGTTAAACTACGCCATTATATGCTAATTGTAATGAAATTTCTTGTAAAACGGCCGCGCGCACCGCCTCGGCATGACTCACGCCAATCTTGACATTGTCTCGGACCACAATCGATCCGAAAACGACATTCTTTGCCCTCCAATAGTCTCATTGTCTCAGTTTTTGTACTGTACACGACGTCTTTAGCCTTATTAATGATGATTGCGGACTGATTGCCGCAAAATTTATCATTTACGATACAAAAGTTAAATACGCTTCGGTTAAATGGCAAGGAATTATCTAAAGGTGGCCATACATTTTTGTAACGTGATGTAATTCCAACAGAGCGGCGGGATGAAAGCGATGAGTCGCTGTACGAGTCGGCAGATGGGCACAGCGACGCTATATCAGCGAGTGATGATGCCCTACCCAGACTGGGTAGGACGCCAACTATCAGTAAAGAATCCTTGAAACTGGCAGTTACAGATGAAGAAGTCGATCTGGCTAAAACTAATAAAAAAGGACACAGAAAAACAATGTCCCTATCTTACCCGTTAGAATTTGTCAGAACACTAGGTGATGAACTGATGGAATCGGCTAAAAGGGAGCTTGAAAAAAATTGTGATAAGAAAAAGTCTAGAGAAAGCCTCTGGAGTGAAGAAGACAGAGAATCAATTCACGGTTCTACCATGAAATTAGACCAGATCAGAAAGAACAGCAAAAAGGAGGATAAAAGTCAATCTAGCAGTAGGAAAAGCAGTACAAATGACCCTCCAAAAAGTAGAAAGACGAGTAAAGGATCATCCGTAGGCGCGCTGAGTTTTCTTAGAAGGAAGAAGACTTCCACTACTAATACCAAGCCAGTAGAATCGGTAGCGGAAAATGAAAGCTCCATAAGCGCGCTTGAAATAATAAACTCCACTATGTTATTCCTAGAAGGGGAAAAACGTTTTGCATCAATTTGCGACAGCAGACCACCAGTAGAGACCGACTCTGACGAAGAACCTCCAACTGCTCAACAAATAGCTGAGCACAGGAGAAGACTAAGCAGGCAGACTTCTAGAAGTAAAAGCAAAGCTCGGGGGAAGAGTCAGTCTTTAAAAGTGAACACGTTAAGGAAGTCTCATAGTGGGACATTGAAAAAAGGAAAAAAGAAGAGTGTTAAAGCTCCATCTATCGGCAGAAGTAGACAGGCGAGTCTTGTGGAACAAACTCCCATTGCTAAGAAGAAAACTTCTGATTCTATGAAGCAGAATTCTTGGTTGTTCAGTGGATCTAGAGGTGAGTGGTTTTCCTTGATTGTAGCTGTATGCTCAATGTAACTAATATGTTTCTTTGCATTAGAACACCGAAATAAGCGGAATGGCACTGGCTCATAAGCTGGTGTCATGTTGCCTGGTTTCATACATTTCTCGCTTCGTGTCTGAGCGCGATAATAACCTAAGACTTAGCATGTTTTACTTTTTTTCACACAGCTGCGCCCCTCTTTATTATGACTGTGCCTTATAAGTTGACGTGTATTTTTGTGGATGATATTAGCCTGTGTGTCTGCCCATATGTGAGGCAACGATGGGACCACCAACTTGATTAATTTGAATTCCGTGTTCTTTACCATTTTACTTTTGAAGATACAGTTATGTAGAACTGGTGGCGTGTTAAAGTTTTATAGATTTGCTAGAACCACCATAAAGTTTGAAAATATTTTATGTACGAGTGAATATGTAATATGCTCGTAGGATGAACTCAGGTTTCTCAGACATTCAGAACAGTGTCAAAAGGTTATCCCTGTTAGGTATAAAAAGTGTTCTTAAGAATTTAAGCTAAGGTTATCAGGGTTATGATGAGAGTTGCTTTAAATAAATTTTATGCCTGCATGATATGTTGATTGTTGTAGGCGGGTTTAATAGATCAACGATGGCAGGTAATTTTTAACAAAGTTTCCAAACTAAATTTAGCAAGCTTTTCACAAGAAATACTTAAAGTTAAGTCCAAAATTAGTTTTTTTTAATGGATCGACTGTGTTGTAATTTACCAAAATTTAAAGGTAAGTACCTACCAGTTTTAGTTTTAGTTTGTTTTATCGGTCTTACAATCATTCTGTTGTAATATTGCTATTACTGGTGCCGCGCCTAGTATTTTGAGCGGTATGTGGTGATATTATAAAACGTTGTAAAATTTTGGGACCATAAGATCAGTGCTCTAGTAAAATACGAGCATCTGATCTTGTTTCTCGTTTATTTTGCTAAAGAACGAACTTTGTTTATCAAGGGCGTTGGTTAATAGACTATTATTAGAAGTATCTCTTGCCGTGTATTATTTGCTTTTAGTTTTATTACAAAAGGGGCCATTTTATTGTACTTTTATTGTTTACACCATCTTTATCGATGTTACTTTATTGTTTCTATTTCTCAGAATGTATTCTCCTCCAACATGTTTGTGGCTCGGTTCATGAGCTTTTATCTGAGCATTGATAAAGCTTGACCTTACATCTCGATAGCTGGTCGGCTAGATTCCGTAGCATGGTTAGGTCATTGGGTTTTTTTTAGTAATCTCTTATCTACATTTTTTTTGTTTGGGAAATTGCAAGTTTTAATGTCAGTATCTGAATTATCTGTTGTAAGTTTCGCTGAGCCAGACAGTCATGTTTCAGGGTTAACATTTTAAATTGCATTTCTTAATTCTGATTGTGTCTGTTGGTTTTAATTTGGCTATTTAATCAGAGCGAATGCAGCATAAAATTGTGACCAATAAGCAACTCAATTGAAGGGGTTTTTTTTATTGCTCACATTTTTATATTATGTATCACTTGTGCAGTTTTTGCTCATGCACGCAATGGATTAACATTATAATGGTCTGTTGGGTTCATCGTTATGAAGGGTTTTGATTTTCAGTGTTTATTTTTTAGGCATTTTCTCATTAGAGGGTTTCTCTTCAACCAATTTATCGTCTTAGTATTATTCGTTGTAGTACTTGAAATTTTCAAAAAATATCCATGTACATATAAGGTAGGCATGTTTATACTATTGATCGAATTCAGGTTTACCCCCTAAAATATCCATTTAAGCAATTGACCTATATAGAGTTTAAAATTGTTATTATGAGAAGCACTCTTTATTAACGTTGCTCTAATATTTTATGTACGGGCCATTTCGCTCTATGCTTGAAGAATGTAGGCCATAGTCCATCACCCATCCAATCTGTCTCTACTTAAAATTTATAAGCATCATTTCCTGATCTATTTCCTCGACCCGCCAGTAGCCATTTAAATGACAACATTAACAATGATTTACTTTTTCAATTCGAAAGCAATATGTCATTCTACTGAACGTTTATTTGTCAGACCTAGTTTTGTTTGAGTCGTTTGCGTTGTTAACATTCCCGTAATGATCGTAAACACTTATTGCTAGTCACGACATGTATCAGTAGAATGTATATTTCACAAGGCAACTAATGGATAGTGTAAAATTCATTATCACCTGCTAACCGATGAAGGAAAACATCGTCAAGAATCCTGGATGCCCGAGAGAACCTTCAGTTTTTGATTAGCGTGTGAACTCAGCCGAAATCCTCCTCAAATAGATTGAGAAGCTTCGGATCTTCAAATGGTTTCCAAATGTGATGTTTCTATAAGTTTTTTATAAAACTCAGATGGTCTGATATATATAAAGTACCAATATTTTATTCTGATAGGGTGAACATAATTTGTCTGAATATAATAATTATATTGGGTTAACACTTAGTACTTATCGAGTCCACGACTAACTACATATCGTATGTGCTAATCGTCGCGTGTATCGGTATGTGACTGTAAGTAACTGGTTATTCGGTCACTTGGTCGATGGTACCGTTTTATAGATTTGCCTCCATATAAATAATTGCTAATGGTCATGTGATAGTTTTTATAGTACCTTCTTAATAAAAATGCAACATACCACCGTCTCAGACTGTTAAGTAGGACATGAATATTTGGGTACCATTTGAATATTAGACCATCTAACTATTGACTTCATGTGGATAGCATAGCCATAGTCAAGTATATCAGGGTCTCCACACACCAATCATTGCTGGATTTAACCCACCCCAAACGTCATCCACACATCACGGCCCTCCGCCACTCATCCATCGGTGTCCTGCGACGCGTGTAAAGGTCATCGATCCATTTCCTTCTAATCCACCAACCGGCTAATCTACCATCTCACCTCCATAATTAAACCATAGTTCTAAGAAGCGCCCATGTCCCCTACCATCGTGGCTCGATTGATATGCGGCCGCGAACTCCGGAAGCGTGTATAAATAGTGCGGGCCGCGGGACCGCTGTGGGCCGTTGAGTCACGACGACGGAATCGGTAGGCCATTGTCTCGCTGACAGACGGCTAATTTTGGATTACAAATCGTAGGGGATATATAGAGACTGATACTTATGCTTGTGCGGGCGGTATTCACATTTATAACTGAAACGCTTTTTTGTGTGACAAGGTTGGCTGCTTATTCCGCCAGGAAACTTCCTGCTCAACTCCTCAAATAGACCTCTTAATGAAGCCAGGTTGGAACCTGGATTAGACCTATTACTTACCTATTACTTACTAACATAATGAGTGTATGTTTTATTGCAAGCGAGATTGGAAAAGTACCAGGCTTGTAGTTTTTTTTCAATGTTGTTTTGATAAGTAGTAGAATTCCGTATTCAAAATCAATCTGTTTAATTTTGGCTAGATTTGACCGCCTTTAGCGTTTTAGCCTATGGCAAGTGAGTCTCTTCTGTGCGAGGAAGATATATCTTAGAGGCCCTAGAAAAATAAATATAAATGTTATTTCCTTTTTACAATTTATTGCCATCACACCAGTTCTCAGTATTCGGGTCTCCTTAACCTTCCGAAGGTGACCTCTGAGGCGTATGTTTTGGACATCTTTTTTCCTTAAAATTATAAATTTAATCTCAATACACGTTTATATGGGTTCGATGATATAGGTAGGCGTCCAATAAAAAGTCATTTTAAGAAAAGCCAAGGCAAATTTTAAGTACATATAAGTTCAAGTGCTGGGTTCCTTCTTTTTTGAGTCGATGGCTTGAATATTCCTGCTAAGACATTTTACTGGCCCATTATTTTGTCACTCCTAGGGCTCTGTCAGAGCCCTAGAAATTATTCGTGAGATGCTTTCGATCCTCCCGTGTCTCAGAAGGTGACTAAGGATATTAGACACCATGTAACATAATTGTTACGCCATAAGAGCCAAATCCCATTTGCATTGGGCTCATTCTTTATTATATAGTCGGTAAGGGTTATTATGATATATCAGCGCCATATTCCGTCGCTACTGTCTTCACCATTTAAGGGGCTCATATCATCAGCATAATGTGCGTTTCTGTGTCGGCCGGTTCAATTCATTCGGTCTAATACTGACTGGTTTGCCACCTGTTTAATTGCCAACACCTTCAAATATTTAAAAAAATATACATGTTTTCCTTATCATATTCTCGCTTAAGTTACTTTAAAGATGTTTACGTCGTAATACTTACTAGTTTCTTGATCAAAACATAAGATGTAATACATCCGTTATATGGTATAGATTGACCTCTGAGGTGAAGTAATAGATATTATAAAGCTATTAAAAACGGCAACCTAACTGGTTTCCAAGGATAACCTCTCTTTTGCTCTTCCTAGTTTGGTTTTAGGCTGAACGACACTTGGTCATTGGCAGATCATTTATTTTTATATAAACTACAAATTGCAGGGAAGGTTTGTTTTGGTACTTCATATAACTGAAATCTAGTTTTAACATCCTGTCTTTCTATTTTTTTCAACATAACATGAATAACTAGCCGAATTTTGAAGTTTATCAGTTAACCTCTGGAAGTTATTCTTTTTAAAATTACTCATCCATCCAACAGTCAGAAGAAGTCTACTACTGAACATATGCCTACCCCAATGATATTCACGCGTCACGGTCCTGCGCCATTGGCATCCGCTTTTGGAATAGTCATTTGTGATCATCATTCATGGAATAGTTCTCAACAATAATTGTACCCTTGTATTATCTCCTACGTCATTCTATGACAGCTGTCGTCAACGTTTCAATTCGTCCTTTCTATTCAACACCTTCAAATGATGCAGTAAAACAAATCTGCGAACATGTTGTATTTATAAACACGACTATAATAAGAACCCCGCTTGCGCCCACGGCACGAAGGATGCAGTTTTTGGAACAGGTCGACGGCCAATCGAGGTTCCTATGACGTCATATATTAGTGACATTTGAAATTTTAACTTTGTGTGTACAGAGTAAAGTTCAATTTTCTGTGTGTTGTTTTTAATCTGCCAGGTTTTGATCGTCTTTGAACTAGTAGTAGAAACGGAATGAATGTTACAAAAAGAGTTATGGTTGTGGAAGTACTAATTTTGATGCATATATAAGTGACGAAATTCACACATCGGTAAGCTTGGCGTAGTTAAGATTAAACGGAGCAGATCATTAACTGGACTGACTGAAAAAGGTCTGCTCCAAAAGAGGCTTGCTCCTTCTTAAAGGGTATTATGATCCTATGGTCACGGGTTTTGAGTCGCAAATCTCTTTAACAAATCTCTATTTTCAAAGCTCAGACTTCGGTGAACTAATATTGCATTTTGTATTTTTTTTTCTCCGGTCTGGCTTAAGAAACCTTTGTTTACTTACAAGAACAAACTACCTGAGTGATAAATAATACATTATCTAAGTGTTTCCGCAATTCGCTGCAGAATGTTGACATGTCCTTTACTTGCGGCATATTTATAAGCGTTTAACTGCAGTATTTATATGCTGCGGTTATACCGCCGCAACTGCATTAGTCTTAAATTACTGCATTTAAATGTCTTACTCCTGGACATAGGCTCTCTCTGTTCCATCATCACATCAGTCCTGAGCTGTTCCTTGCGACAACACAATAATCTATTCGACTCATTTGCCTTTATTTGAAGGGGGATGAATGGAAGACAAAGGTATACTGTGCGTAACTTTTTCTTCCATTCATTCGAACTATGTTTCTGTGATACGAAAGGGTAAGCCCACATGGCTTACCCTTTCGTATGGTGGTATCTCCTACACCAGCCTTTTAAGGCGTAGTGCAAGTTGCAGTTCTTTACGCAATCACCTCCATTAATATTTTGCTTTTGAACAAAATTTCTGGGCTGTGCAAAAAGTAATGGGTATGCCCGTGTCCACACCGACAGTGTACCCCCAAACACTGAACAGCCGAACGCCGCAGACCACACGCTTGCGCTACCTCATCGCTGTCAACTATCATTTGCTTCGCGACATATACCCAACTCTTCCTCGCGAGGCTACGCGCTCTGAACACTAAGATTTGCAACTAACCCCGGGGAACGCTAAATATAACACTAGAAAATGTGTCATTCTTTCAATATTCTCACAAAGCCTAACATCGTCAGCGTGTCTGCGACATAGCACTGCAGCCGACGACGTGACGTCACCACTGAGATCATCTCTAATTGTGAACGCTAATCTGTACGGCCACATGCGCCTGCGCCGACCGACCAATAACGCGCTATTGTACGCAGTCTCAAAAGGAATTTATACATAGCTACTCAATCAATATCCACAGGAAAAAAAAAAACAATCGTATAGTCTTAAACTAAGCAACACTTGTTCAGTAAAGCTACGGAAATATTTCTCGTGTGGTTATCAAATCTATATCTGTCGGTTGGTTTATACCCATTTCTCTTCGGATTTCAGATTACTCAAATAACATTTATTTTACAGATTTTATCGCGTCTATGTTATGTTTTTACGTTCCCGACGTTTCGGCTGCTTTACAGCAACCATGGTCACGGAAGGACTGAGGTGTTTGACGTCCTAGTGTCATAGTTTGAACTGGGGGAACCCATCAGATGTAGGGAAGAAATCAATAGCCCCAGTTCTCGTTTTATATGCCTGTGAAGAGTCTTCTGCATACCTTGCCTCATGAGCCAGTTCTAGGCCATTTTTTGCTTGCAAGTGTACTGAACATCTCGCTATCTTCTGCTCGGTCTGTATCGATATCCGCGACTGTCGTCCAGCTTCCTTGTTATGCCAGTAGTGTCTGTGCCAGCCATTAGCAGATTCTGTCGTACGGATTTACTTATCAACATTTTAGTTACGTACAAGTTAGTTGTATATGTAGAGATCACGTTGCTTGCCATATAAAGTGAAATTAATGTTCTCATTACAACAAGGTATGTTTTAAGATCTTTATTTAAACCCTAATTAGGGTTTATTGACGTAATTGTGTTGCGTAGGAGTTTGTTGTTTTGAAATTATTATTGTATTTACTTAGGTATCTGACCACTAACTCTTAAGGGCAAAGTCATATCATTTATTTTGTATAGGCACACGGAGGCATGATTGTTGTGGTCATCATTGCCGTTGTGGTCCACTGCTACTGGATAGAGGCTTATGCACTCCATTGAGTTAGCTGTTTGTATACAATTTCTGCCAGCCACTATACGCAGGACGTCACCCCAATTTAAAGGAGAAGCGTAGTTTTTTACAGAAGAATATTAAATAAGCACGGAGGATACGTATAATAGTTTACTAGTACACACGGCGGATACAAGATGGCGCTGTTAAAGTCTGAAACGCGATATTGAAGTTTACCTTCAATTATTTGTATCATCTAAATTACCTACCCATAACACATTACACTGAAAAGTGATTCCCATATAGATTTAACGAAGCTCAATATTATATGGTCAGCCAACAGGATGCTGCGGTTTCCGCGTTACTCATGCGCGTTGATACCGGCTTATCATTACGACATTGAAACGCTAAACGGGCTAAATATAATAATTGTGACCTGTTGTAGATTGTGTCACTGGGACGCATGTGGTGATATGACATAAGGACCATAATCCCCAGTCCCATACATTTCACACTGATGAGGAGTTGAATATTCTTTAATTAGCTATGGGTCATGCATCTTCCCACCTGCCACTTGATCGGCCTATATGCTATGGATTTTTGTGACATGACCTGGTAAGCGAATCCTGGACCTTATGACGCGTTTTGCAACCACCTAAACGATGCCAAATTCGTTCGACTTAACTTCGATAGATGCCGCTGTACCAATGTTTTAACACTCGCGTGTTTCACAGGAGAGTCGCGACGGGAGGGCTCGACCGACGAACCGACAGCGCTTGACGCCGATGTCGACACTAGCGACGCCAACTCGAAGGAGCCCGATAAAGACAATAAGTTAGTATATTTTAATTCTACGTACCATGAGCGCCATCTAGTGGCATTTAATTGTAAACCATAGTGTGCCTACTCGTCGCTAGATTCCAATAGATTTGTTATTTCTTAATTTGAAAATTGAAGTCCGATGTTTAAGGATCCTAATAAGTACTACATCCAACCAAAATGTTATTGTAAATTGGTGTTACATGAATTATTTCAAAGAACTAAATTACACGAACTTCACTCAAATCGTCGAAATGACATCTGTATAGTATTTTTCTGCTGTCAGTTTTTGCTTGATAGAAAAAAGTCCAAAGTGACAATCAGGATGCTATTGCCATTCGATTATAAATCGACTGGGTTAGCACAATAGGGCCCTGCTCTATGTATCATCACCATACCATCAATTGTGTGGTACCAGATAAAGCGTTGTTATCATGGTGTATTTGTTGAGTGTTATGTTTGTGTCAAGTTGGCGATCACCGGCCGGACACGGCGGCGGTCGCGGCGTGAACCGCGCGGAGAGTTGTCGCGAGCGCGACGCTCCGCGGCGCGGCAAGCACCGCAATGCGAGCGACCCGAACCGGCTCACCGCGCACAACAACCAGTAAGTACACAGCCTTATTTAAGTTTCAATCCTCGCTCGCTGGATGGCGTTAGTATAAGTAATTAAAATTGCTCTTAACATGAACCACTATGTCGTAACATTTGTCATTCTGTGTGATAAATATTATAACGCCATCTAGCATCGAGTGGAATATTTGTTTTGATGATTTGTTGCAAATGCTACAGGCAGACCTCTAGTGGCTGATTGTTGGATATAACTAGGGAATTAATATTGTGGAACCTTTGCATAAGTGTGGGAAGCAATTTTTATTAAATGCGAATATTTATTACTCGTGTCCGCGTGTTTGCTAATCACTTGTCGTGATGATTATACAGAAAAGCCGCTTTCTACTCCACCGACTCATAGCTTTTTTTTTTCTAAAAATTGGCGTTACCATTCAGAATAATAATGGTAGTCTTAAATGCTAACATTGTCATTTTTGACAGTTTTCTTATACTAACTGTCAGGTGAAAATAACTGTGCCATTATTATTTAATTGTGAAGTGAAGTTTAGAATGGACTCATTATCGAACGGCAGTGCTATACTTAATGTCACTTGATAGCTTTGTATGGGAAATCTGTTATAAGTGATGAGTTGATTGTGATATCAGACTCGGAGCTCCGTATTCCCATCGTCGACCATGACACGAAAATGCTAAATCTGATCAATATTTTTACATCGAAATCCCCATAAGCTGGTGTTTACATGTTGCATAATAAGAGCGAATAGCTCGCATACCGATATCAAAATAGCTATATCCGGAGACGACTCGGGACGAGAGACCGCGGCCAGACAATACCCATCTCATAACCCTACATTTATATAATGATTTCATCTACTCACAACGGCGTAACAAAGTAATTCTCTTCCGAAAAATGTTTCGTGTTTTGACGACTTTATTGGCTTAGTTGGGTGTGATCACAACTAACCTAACACCGTAGATAAGAGTCACTCACCAGCTCCTATCATTTTAGGTTTATTCCAAGTTCGAACTAAGTGATTTGTATTTAGCATAATTACTAGGTGACTTGCTTACTTACTGTAGTGTGCGAACTTGGATAGACTTGAAAAGGTCACAATTCAGAGAACACCGAATTGAAATCCTGTTAGTCCTTCTTAGGGTAGACTTTTCAAAAACAATCCAATATGCTTTTACTGTAAATATATTTAGTTTGTGTATTAAAAGTCAATTATTTTTATATAATAGATAACATCGTATAGTAATATATAAGCACCTTATACAGAGTGTATGTAGCTTCGTAACGAAAACTGATACCATGGATTAAACTCATGATTCTGAACTACTTACAGGTAAAATTTTCCGTCGATCTTTTCATAAATATACGCATTTTTTCTGGAGTTTAGCATGAAATCGCAATAGAAGTCTATTTCAATGTGATAGTAAATAAAAAAACCATAATTACAAATTTAGACCTAAAAGTGCAATGTAAATTAAAACTCAACACGCTCGAGCACGCTTGTCAGTCGCACGAGTCTGGTATCGCGCGGAGCGTTGTGTTGTGATCGCGTGGTTTAAGATACATTGCCCGCTCCAAATATTTAACATTTGTAACCTATGACTTTTGACATAAATTATTTCTATAATATGCATTAAGTGTAAACTTTACCCAAAGTTGTCGTTACCATGCCTCTTACACCCTGTATAAGATGATTTTTTTTTATAAAATGTATAATGGCTAGTTATTTTTGTTTCATAACAACCGTATATTACAATATTTTCAATTGCAATGAAAGCTTAATGGTTTGGGTGCATCTGGTGTAGGATATTTGTGGGTGTACCTATTTTTAGCCAAAGCAACTGTGCCTTACCACACTTTAGTCAGAAAAAAAATTGGGTACAGCGCTCACTACCCCCACTAATTGAATGTCATGCGCTTGAAATAATACATTAAGCTTGCTGGGATTCAAACCGACTATATTCGGTCTCCATTGAACGATACATTGGAATGAATGAGTGACGGCATGGTTGAATGCTTACATGTGACACTATTCATATACACATCCGTAGGAAAATATAAAATATATCTATACAAATACATTACACAAAGATCCATCTAAAATTTCGACGACCTAATTAGTCAATATAAAATCATTCTTCTATTACGTAGGTACTGTTCTTCTTATCCTCAAAGATTCCTCCACAATTCAGCCAGCAACACGAGATAAAACAATGCCATGAAATGACATCTTTGTCTTTCAGTGCTGCAAGCACAATCTTTTTTACGTACGGTTTCGGTAATGTGACGTCTGCCATCCGTCTCACACCACAGATTTCATAAATCAGTATGACAGTGACATCATATTTTCTTTATAACCACAATTACATTAAAAGTTCCTGCTTACTCTACAGTTAACGGATTCAATATAAATTCACAGTACAATGGACCAAAATAAATTAGCCTATCTCCCCATAATATCCCACATGTTTCACGGGTCGTATTATCTGGTTGTATATATATCCAGAATACCTTGATCTCGGTTTATTCAACTTGTGTAAATAGTTAGGAGTCTCACAGTAATGGTTGATCTTTGCGTAGCAAAGTGCTACGGTTTCAAGTTTTCAGTAGCCGTCGAGACGCGATCGAACGCGCATTGTGGTTAGCCTGAAACTGAACGTTCCTGTGTGTTGGGTGTGATTTTATATTGCTTTAAAGGTGATCTCAATTTGGTATGTACTTCTGTAAATTATATTAAACGACTCGTGGACAGAGTTGGCAAAAGGAATCTGAGATTTTATTACAAGTACAATTTTGAGTCTTTTTTAATTAATACTTAACATTTTAACGTTTTATATGGGCATAGTTTGGCAGAATAAAAATATTGTGTGCCTTATTTTAAGAGTTCATGCTCAAAGGTCATTTTTAATATTTTATTAATTTTTCCCAAATTAGATTGATTTACAATTCACGCTGATAAGATCGATACTTCGCCTATTCCTAACTAGCTCGTTAAATATATTTGGGAAAAAAAATAGTTGAACGCAATCTGTAAAAGATTGCATTACATTGAAATAAAAGTAATCTTACGGATGTTATCGCGTTTATTATATGTTTACGTTCCTGTGCGTACAGTGTACTATTCGCGTAAATGTAAGAATTCAAGGTTACATTAAAATATAATCAATGCAAGCTATACCCACCATCCGGAGAGATGCAACACGTGACGCCGCGCGGATGAAGTTGCAGACTCGGCTAATCCAGATTTAAATCCACGTGTCGCCAAATAATTAACGATCTAGGTACACTAATAATGTACAGTTAAAGCCAAGCATGTACGAAGTGACTACATAAACTGTACAAGTAATGTGTCCGCTAGGAATGCGAAATAAAAAGTGCAATAGTAGTGCATTAACAGTCCGGTAGGTCGGTAGATGTCGCTAGCGGTTGGCGCGGTGCCAGCGACGTGCGCGGGAGTTGGTAGGGTTGTAGGGGATAAGAGGTAGCGAGGGCGGTTTATCGGGTGTGTCGCTAAGGACTTGTTAAATGTACGGATACAGACATTTTATGGTCATGGGTTTGTCTGATGAATGAATCTGATGTTTTTTTTTTATTACATTATAGTCAAGAATTTGATCTCGATCTCACCTGATGATAAGTGATGATGAGATCTACGATGGAGCATACTTGCCTAGGTAGGAAGGCGGCAGTAGATCGAGACGCTACATTCACTAGGCACATGCAGCGCAACTGATCTGACCCGCCATCCATAAATGGTATACACCGAACATCATGCCGGAACACGGCTAGGCCGCTTGGCGACATGGCTTTGTTCAGTGGGTGGTGACTAACCACGGCCGAAGCCTACCACCAGTAAAATGTTAAGAGAGTAAACATTTTTTTATGAGCTGTCCTTCCCCCCGTCAAGAGTTAGGAGTAAGGCATCCGCTTACATGGAACCGTGTAATTTGTAATCGCCTGTCACTTCTTTACTTTATCCATGTGCATTGTTAAGAAGCCTATAGCAATTAACGCAACGACATGTGTAGTACATTATGCTAGTAAATCTGTTCCACTGTATGTATGATCATAGGCTAAGTGTATCCTTACATCAGCCGTGCGACGTCCGCCGCCACTCGCATGCACCGGCTTCCTGAAACCCCATAGTAATTTCGCGTGCTCGCTTTTCCCTATCACTTGGATACCACAAATCGCTATCATGCAATAACTTAAACCGCCACGATTTAATTTTATTGAGGTGTAATGCCACTTATGCGTGCGATATAATACTTTAACGGCCGGTATCTATATTTAACTATGCTTGTTCAATTTGTAACATCTTGTTGACACCGTCCGAGTATTTCCTCGAAAAATACTCTAGTTCTACGGAAAACATGTTTTTCTGTTTATGCGTGCATTACCGAAATTCCGATGTTTTTGCTGAACGAGATTTGCGTCTAATGAAAACAAGCGGTCATTGGATCAACATACAGATCTTAGACTTCTCCTACGATATTTTTTCCAACGTATACGATCATGTTTCTGTCAGATTTTGAAGCAAAATTGACATGTTTGATTTGTCTCTGTCCATAACCACGCTTGTAATCTCCGAACGAGAGGTCAAATTTGCAGTGCTTGCACCGACATATCGCTGGTGGTATTTGGTCCCAATGTAATAAGGGGCGAGCTTATTATCATTGTACCGGGTATACTCACCAATGCATGGGGCGGGGCATTCACCACTCTGGCCTAGTAGAGGCTGGTAATCTTTACTCGGCATTCGAGAGACGTGCAGGTTTCCCCACGATGTTCGCCTTCACCGCAAGTGATGATCATAATTGAAAATTGAATTCGAAAATCCTGGAGTTGCGAAGTGAGGTTTGAACCTGCTCACCTTGTCTTCAAATTGAGCGTTCAACCAACTTGGCTATCATTGCTCTATGTGCTATCATTGCTCTATGTATGTATGTATGTATCTAGGTACCTACAAACTGTATGTACTGTAATTTTCCCACCACGCGTCCCGTGATCGAACCAATGATTTTTATTATCCGCGATGTGTGTTGTTTGTTTATAAAACACGTCTCCGAACGCACGCCTTTTTATATCGGACGATTTGTATTTCGGGTGTACGAATCGTTTGTCCAACTAATATTAGGAGGAATCACGTGAGGGTAGTATCAATTGATCACAATTGTATTATGATATGCATATTTCTGCCTATGATGCTACTCCGTCGATCCGATTTTATACTCGTATGTGGTTGATTTTAAGTTTTCCTTTGTCATATCGCTTTTGACAGAGTAGCCGTGGTCGATATGGAGTGGTCATGGGCAGATGTAGCGCACCGCACGATGTCTAGTCATTTCTCTCTCTCTCTCTCTCTCTCCTTCTCTCTCTATCTCCCTCTCTCTCTCTCTCCCTCTCTCTCTGCTGGTGCTTGTCGTGCTCGCAATGTAAAGGTCCACTTACTCAAGTTTTGGTGGTCTATCGCATGATAGACCTTCGCGGATTGGACACTTTGTTTGTGCAACAGATTTGTAAAAGATGCTCTTTAAAGTCATTTTCCAAGTATAAACTTACTACCAAATTAATAGAAGGTTTACTTAATCGGCAATATAAATATTTTTTTAAAAGAAGGGTGGTCGGTAAAACCATTTTAAACACATTATAATTTTACATGAATTTAATGGTTATTTTTTTTATTCTCGTATTGATTTTATTAGTCTGCGATTTTAAAAGGTTAAGGAGTAGAACATACAACGTAATGCGACTATGTTATTAATACCTGTATAACGCTCTTGTATTGAACAATCTGAGTTTTGCATAATGAACTAACATGGTAATATTTTGTGAATTATATCTTTAAAGCTGCCCATTGACCTCTTATTTTAGTTTTAAGCTTTATTTTGAAATATCTCGGTTAGTCTGGTACCATTAAATAACGATTTGTTTCGCAAATATATTATAACAGTAGGTATCTATTACACTGGCTACCGTGGCTACTTTCCCAAATGGATTGTTGTCAATCAAATCCCCTTTATCAGCTGTTATCAGAACAATAGCGAAAGTGCTTGTGTTGTCTCAAAGTGCGTCATGCCAAATAATCCCTAAAACTAACAAAACATATTAATATAGAAAGGATGACGGTTACAAGTGTAGGATGGGTAGGAATATATTATAAAAAAGGCGTACCACCATAGCCTAGGATAGCCAAGAGGAGAGGAAAGAGATGGAAGTCTTTACTGAAGCGTAGTGGGACTTAATAGGCTGAAAAGAATAATAGATAAGTGCGCAGTAGTCTCCACACGCTCCTGCTTAGTGACATAAGAAAAGAGTGAGATATCAACACAGTCTTCTTCTGCCACAGTATCAGCCATCTTGATTAAATCTCTCATACATACATTGATGAATGTATTAGCCAATCAGAAGCTGTCTATTGTTCAGGGTGCTTCAGACGTGGATTCTATTCTAATGTCTTCCCTTCGGAGTTTCCTTTCGTGCACTATCAAAAAGCCAGTAATTCTTGACTAATTGTTTTGGACTGACTTAGTGACTCATTCGTCACAAAATCTTTAAATTGATGAGACCTACAGACTAAAAACTCGGCATAGGTGTTACTCTAAGAATCCTCTTACTGAGTAAATAGTAAATTCTGCGAGCGATCGGCGACGCGGGGAAAATCTAGCTAATTTTGATTTCTTAATAGAACATGACACACACACATTCTCGGTGTTATGATTACGTCAAAGAGATGTAAGAAGACACAAAGAGGCGGTTCGGTATGACTGCCGCCTGACGTCAGCAGCTTTCATCTTTTAAACGCAGTATCTTTATTAATATCTGCTGTTTCTCATGAAATATGTTTACTGTACTTTTATTTCATAATTATTATAATATAGTAGTAGCTTCTTAGGTATCCAAGCTCCGCTAGGATTATAAAGTTCCACACCCTAGATAGATTCCTTACCGACACAGGGACAGAATTTCTAATAAACATGTATACTAAATTAGCAATTTTACTCTCACACGATAATTTGGTGAGTCCTTCGACCGTCAATCTCAATTAGAAGTGCCTTGTCCCAGTCTCCAGTAGGTTAAGTGGATTGTCAATCTCGAATGTCAGGCAGAGCTTTACATTTTAAATTTTTGTTTTTGTAAATCTCGATTGTGTTTTTTTCTTTCTGCTTCTAATGAAGCTCTTTCCGCTTACAATAAGATACCTTTTTTTATCACCTGGCACTATCCCGAACATTCCTTTTTTACCTTTTATACATTATTTATCATCTGACTCATGTAGCTTACTCGTGACGTGACTTTCCTATTTTTTGGTTTTAGGTTTGCTTCTACTAACCCCTTGTCAGTTAATTTGTTTAAATTTTATTATTTCTTCGATGTGTTTCCATTAAACTCTGAGTTCAAAATTGATTTAACCTACCGTACCCACTTCCACATCTGCGAATAACTAGACTATATCAAATTCCGAAACCAATTCTGTCTCGGAACCAATTCGCGGAACGTTCCCCGCCTCGTTCATGGTGATTTCATAACCAGATCTCGCTTGGGACCGGAAATAGACGTTGCAGGCAACGACGTTATAGGATATTTCGTCATTACCGAATCACCTTCACAAATCTTCCGAGCGCAGATGTGTTTTCTTTGGGAATATTTATATTTTATTTATGTGGCGATGTATATGTATGGTGGCCATGGAGAATACCCAAACCATATTATATAGTTTTAAAGCTAGGGCGCAAATTCTCCCAAAATGTATTCAATAATCGTATACCTGCTTTACTACAAATCCAACACAATTGCTGTGACATTGAGATTCAACGACCCGTCAAACAAATGTTTAATTTACACTAAACACCGGTTTACATTTAAACCAGGCACATGTAAACCAGACTTAAAACCGCCGTGAGCTTTCAAACCTGAAAACTAAAATATGACGAATACTTCCTTGAACTCTGTTTGATACAAATATACTTCAGTAAAATGATCAAAACGATCTTCTGAAAGATATTCCGGGAGGTAATATCTCCGGATCCTTTGATCGGTTGCCAATATTGCACAAATATATACTTACACTGAAAAATTGTTTTTAATTACGGCCCGAACTATCCTTGGGTGCATCGAAATAGATTTATATATTCATATCGCATTAATATATCAATTATATATATATGCTCCATCATCCGTTTGATATTATGTTATTATGGTTTTTTTAATTAATATCATCACGGGCAAAATATGGACGCGAGTATGTGCTAGTTAAATACTGCCCTGGATCAGATAAAATCTTTAAGAATATCAAATAGCGCGAATTGAAAAAAGGAACTCCAATTCAGGCTTTAATTATCCACAGGGATGATATCAAAACTAAACTCTGTCGAAAGGGTTGCTACATAATTCTGGTGATAAAGTCATTTTAAGAACTTACAGTTATTTTAATTTGAGATAAAAAAAAATTTTTCTTCCAACTTATAACTACCTTAACTACGACACATTTATTGTTTACAAAACATTAAATTTGTTCTACCTTGATAATTGACTAGAATGCAAAAGCAGTCAAAACGCGCGCGGTTTTCAATTTCAAATGACGGCCATGTTTGAAAGCTGTCAGTGTGAAATGCATTTGCGCGTGCGACGAGACGCGATCCGGTTAACAGCAAGTAATACATCATTGACCCATTGCCGTCTATTCTCGGGTGGCGGGCCGGATCGCGTTATTATATATAAACAAAAAATATATTTTATTAGGGACAAGATTGTGATTTATTATGTGGAAAAGTTTTTATATTTGATTTTGTACTTTCCAGGTTAGGAGTTTAATGTATACTTGTATGATTTATTGCGGCGTAGTTTTACTAAAACGATTAACTAAAAAAGTACGCAAATTTGTAGTAACGCCCTGCCGTAGTTGGTAGTGACCCTGTTTTCTGTGCCGACGGTTCCGGGTTCGAATTTTGGTAGGAACAAGCTTTGTGTGATAAGCACGAATGTGTGTACCCGAATTATGGATCTTTAATATCTATATAAGTACTATATACTAATTTCGCCCCCAGTCCATTGTACGGTACCCATAATACAAGCGTTGCTTAGTGTGAGACCGTATAGTTAGTGTCTTCGTCTGCCGATATTATTTTATTATTATATATTTAATGAAATTTACAGTAATCAACTAGCATAGGCCCTTAAACCAACGCAAATCTTCGTTTTGAGCGGGCGTGTGACACCGTGCGACACCTACTTCTAGGTGAATTTTGTTCAGTTTGCATTCGACCTCTTTGGGAATAGTTAAGTAACCCTGTCTACCCCTGCATGAGATGTTCGTGATGCCAGAGTATTTACGGCAATTCGAAGTATCGGGCTGCCATAAATCAATAGATCTATAACGGTGTCAAGTGTGTCGCGGAAGTCACTCGACGCCGCGCGAAGCCATACAATGCGAACAATGATGGTTATAACGTTAGCGCTGTGACGTCACAGCTTTTTATATACATATAAAAACGCACATATTACCGCCATGTACAGACATGGGGAAATGGTATTGAAAAGGTTTTATAAAGGTTGACGTGGCTCTCCTATTATGTGTTAAACGTTTGGATCTGTTAAAGTTAATTGTCTGTCGCAGCAAGCATCTGGTTTCTGAATTGGCATAGATTACGTTTATAAAAATAATTACCCGTAATGGAAAAATGTGGTTATCACAAGCCCTATCCTTAACAGCTATGTTAGAAAAGGGCTCGTGTAAATAGTGTCATGCCGGTTGATAAAAAAGCACCCGAGACAGACAGCTGTTGACGTAAAAAGGCTCTCCTGATAATTATGCGAGTGCCTAAAGATTGCTATTCCAAATCCAGAACGAGTTCAGCGCTATAGGAATTCTAACTTAATGCTTGTCGCTCAGCACGTTATGGAGAGCTATATGCTTTACATCAGTCATACAGTCGACATAGCTTAGCTTACTGAGCTGAAGTAGCAGTGGGCTAATCACGTTTCTCGAATTCCAATAAAATGTTTGGATTAGAAGTAGTCTTGCTTTGAGACCATTACTAAGCAAATGTAGGAGGAGTGTCGATCTGCGTAGAGTGGCTGGCAAAATCTGGACGCAGAGAGCTGAACAGTTACTTTAGTAGAGCCCCGTATGTACTAAGCCCAACAAACTTGTGCCCAGGGGAAAGGAAGACAAGCGAACATATTAAGGGAAGATTAATTAAATGTAACAGTAAGACCATACTGGAGAAGAGTATCTTATATAGATCTCGCTGAAGCGAGCTTGAGGAAGCCATTGCCAAATGGCACTGAGCGGAGGAGACATAATTTAGGAATAGGTTAAAAAACATTGTTAAATCTTTTAGCTCCGAAATAAATCCCTTATATTATTATATGTACTAAACTTTTCGCTCGGTAGTCAGCTTTGTCCAGCAGATGATAACAACAAGCCGATGACGATAAATTAGGATTTAATGTTTGTCATTACACCAACGAAAATACAAATAGTCCATCAGTGTGTCCATACGACCCCATTAACCTGCACACAGCCGGCACGCGTCATGCCTCCGCCTTCCACACATAAAGCCATAACTGGGCAGTCGCAAGCGCAAACATACAATATAACATGCGAATTATTGTTCGGGGCACCATGGGTGTCGCATTTACTGGGACAGGTTTTTGAAAATTTTGTGGGGCTGGAGACAACGTAATGTAACCAAACTCTCCTGAGCTCAATGCCCACTATGGCAATTGAACTATTAAAGTGAGCCTGCTCCTAGCACGAGTTGGAGGGGCTAACGGGACTCCTAAATATATGGCAATCGTACATCACTAGTAATATTTAAATGAGTACACAAAATAAGTGTTAAGACCTATGGATTACTCAATATAGATAATAATAATTTGCCTTTTTAATATCCCACTGCTGGGCACGGGCCTCACCTCAATGCGTGGGCAATCCAGGGTATAGTTCGCCATGGCGGAGAAATTAGATGTATGGACTATATACGACAATAAGTAAGGTTGTCTCGGACATGTAGACATGCATGTTATCGTTTGATAGTGAGGTTAGCACATTTGAAATGCAGGAGCCTTGCGCTAGGATTCTAACTCGCGCTCTCTTAACTCCAAGGCGTTCGCCCAACACGGCTACTGCTTGTCTTCATAAAATGTCCCGTTTCACACTTAAAGTCAATGTCACCCTCTCCGACTTAGACGAACGGCGTACATCTTTTATGTGCGTTCTATTTCCACCGCTCGGGGTGCCGCGAACACGCCCCGTGACGTCACCAGCACACCTTGCACCTCCTCGCAGCGGACGCTGTGGGCGCGGGAGGGAGGGAGGGCGAAGATTGATGATGGAATCTGAAGGGATGGTCCGGGTTTTTTTTGGCAGATGGACACTGACGATGGCTCGTGGGTAAATTTGGGGACCAGCTAAATAAAGCGATGAACCCCATTTGATTTATAATTTTGGCCGATTTTTATTAATTTGGTCCCTGATCGGTTAGAGTTGATTTTGTAAATACTACTTTAGAAATGAAGGCTTCACCATAGATCTATTTGAAACGGTAACCGCTTTGAAAAGGTCTGTAAATTTGTTATTTTGTGCGAGGGGTTTATTTTGTTATTTGAATTATGTTGTGTTGTTTGTTTCGCGAAAAGTAGGACCAAGATAAAAACTTTGGGCATCACTCAATGACTTTATAAACGAACACCATTGGCAGCACTAGTTTGAAATAGCAAAATGAAAAGCATCTATCAAACGCAACAATAGGCTTAAAGACAGAGAGAGAATTGGAGCTATTCACGTCCGATTTTTTTTGTTGATGTCAAGCAACTATAAGTTTTCCATATTTAGGTTTTTTGAAAAATGAATCTAACGATAGGATAATCTCATATAAAACCTAACCATACGCGACGAAATGATAGCCTCCTCATTCTTGAAGAAGTTTAAAAAGTCATTAAGTATCTTGTCAGTAAGAAAAGACAGTCGTAATTGTAACCCGGAATAATTTCGCAACTGTTTAGGTTTTTAGCGTCACATTTGACCCTCAAACGAGCCATTGTCCACCCTTTCATAACACCAAACACGCTGTATAAACGATGTATAGTATGTTCCATAAACATTGTGCCGCTTGCAGGCTGCAGCAGTCGGCCCGCGGCGGTCGTACCGAACGTACGTGTCATACGGTAGCTAATCGATTGTATCGATAATCGAGTAATGAGTGAAACTGATTACATCGATCTCGAGTTTTGAGTGAACGAGAAAATAGTTTTTTTCATGGTATTTTTATTATTTTAGTGCTTTTGTGTTTATTTTTATACGATATTGTTTTTTTCTTATGACAAAGTTCTGTCCTAACGTAATGTCATCAATGTGTATATTAAACTAGAGTTCAAAGTTGACTACGAAAACTACCCATCGTTCGTGTATGCGGTTATCCTACTGATATCCAATTATGGTAAAAAGTGCATGTTCCTAGTCTGTTGTCAACTGTCTCTGGTCGGCTCGTCGGGAATACGAGAGTTGAAAAGAAATATTTTCCGAGAATCTACTACTCAGTGTATTTTCATTGAACGCCATAAAGCCTTGATCTTTTTGTAGAAAGGGTCCGTTTCGAATGCCCCCTCATTTGTCAGAGTAGAAAGGAATAATGCTGTCGATGCAGAAAATGAGACAGAAATATCGATATTGAAGAATAGTCGTGTCGGCACGTGATTACGCGATAAGCGATCGTTTACTTAATTCCCAAATATTTGAGTGACACTAATTATAATAGCGGTAACAACACATTAGTTCAAATATGTGTGTCGCGGTGACCGGACGAATACCCTACCTAATTACAAACTTATTTCTCATATTGATGCGGCCATATAGAGATTTTACTACGTTTTTAATGGCTTTTACCCGCGCAGCCATCTAATTAGCTCTCCAGCTCGACCCTCAATAGCCGATACCCCACTCTTTACCCCGTCTTAACTATAACCCACACATCAGTGAGGACCCAGTTATAAATTAGTTCACTACTTTTTCCATGAGTCCTATTTTCGAGTGTAATAAGTATATTTAATTGTTCTCTTATTGTTTTGTTTTTTAAAAGTAACTCATACGTGTCACGACAACTGAGCCTCTAATGATGGGGACCCCGAGTTGTTGAATACAATCAGAATATACAGTTCACACCTAAATGCGATAGGGTGCCGCATAATTGAAACCACTATATTGCCAGTAACACAATAGGTGGTAATATTCCTGGCAGGTAAGTCCCTCGTGTTCCATGCCTTTTAAGACATCAACAAAATACTTATTCAGAACTTTGCTAACCTAAACCCAAAGTTTTTCGGCGCAAGAATTACTCGTATGCGAAATGCAGCGATGAGCTGGCCGCCTGGCCATGACGCAACGCCGCAGATCTGAGTGTTCCAACAAAGAACGTTTATAGCGATCCTAGGATTTATTACCTGTTGTTGTTTCGTGTTATATAGCCTGTCCACCCACACGTTGCGGGGCGTTCAACTTGCAACTTTAAGACTAAGGACATAGAAACCAAAAACGGAGCGTAGATGAGCAGTTGCGCTTACCAGCTCGACTTACAGACAGACATTTAAATAATTTGTGATTCTCTTTTTTTGAGATGATGCCTGGTTTTATCCGTTTAGTCGGCGAAAGGAACGATGTGCGGCTAGGCGTCCCCCAAAATCTGATTCACAGGCTCTTTAAAAGCTATGTGCTCCCGTTCCTCATAGAGTCCTCGTTCTCCTTGATCGGCGTTGGATGTGTTGAAAAACGAGTATGAAACGATTTAGTGGAATTAAATAACCACAGGATGTAAATTTTTTAATATTGATATAGCCCTTAAACTATAAGATATCTTCTTCTTTTTAAACGAAATACCACTGACTGCCTGTCTCCCTTAACATTCATTCACCAAAAAAATTCGTCACACGTTCCCGGTTTGCCTTCTTTGTGGTCGCTAGAGTTTGATTCTTGCTGTACGTCGTGAAGAACACTTGTACATCGTAACATAAAGCCTATGACGTAGTGTGTTCTAGGTGAACAGCTAACCGTTGACGGTCATGTGTAAATGGCGGATAATGATACAGAACCATATGCGGTGGACAGTATTGCCAGCCGGCCGCAACCTGATATAGGCTTAAACCTATGCTAATTGCTTCGTTAGATGTTATAGGTTCTGCCATTAGGATTATAAACATTGTTTATACCTCATTGCTGTATTTGCTCCAATAAAACTATTGCTCCGAAGTGTAGGCCACGCCTGTATTTGAAGACGATTCAGGGATCTAAATACAATGTCGACCAAACAAAAATCTCGTCATAGTTTTAACGTCACGAACTTGATTCCACAAAACGGGTAGTTGAAATTATGAATACGTTCATTTATCCGCCAGATAAAAGTAAAAGTTAATTTGGCTGACGATTAACATGCGCGGTTATGTTAGAAAATAATCGAAAGTGTGGCGTTTATACAGTAGTATAATATGTACATTAATGAACTATTTCTACTTGAAGAGGTTATGAAGTTTAAATTGAGAATGTTTCCACCCGTTGCTCCGCTACTATAGCAAGCACTGTGGTGCAGCCATTAATGTAATTAACGCAATGGGTGAAATTATGAAGAATTAGCTTGATATTCAAGTTTTCTCGGTAGTGTAGAGTAAAAAAGCACCACTAGCTCTCCAAGTCAAAGGCATTTTGGTAGGATAATGTTAAGTTTTCCCGCAAACAATGACCCAGTTTTGGTCTCGCCCCTCAGGTCCTGACAAATGTACTCCTGAGGAACATAGACCGCGAGCGCTACTGATAATGCAACGCGCGTTGCCGAGTGTTTGACGAGTATTAAATGTTTCCATCGACACGATAGAAGTAGGCGTCATAAAAAAAACAAGGTTTTAAAAGTAATACTCATTCATTTGTGGTAATCTACAATCTCGCGTGTCTCTAATCCTTGCAAATTGAATTACATTAAGTCGACATGACATTGTGATGTCGCTACTGTTAATTAATGTGGCTTGTATAATTCTATGCTTTTAATTTTGTACTTGTCTAGTTTACTTATAATTGGCTTCAGCATCTCATGTCAGATGTCGCCAGCCCTGATACTTACTTCTGTTTATATTATTTGTAGAAAAGGTAAATTAACGTTTTTTGGCCAATAGGCTTATGATATCAGGGTTGCTTTCGACAGATTTCACCATTTCAATATTCTTTTTATTACTGTTTACAAGAATACTTGAACTAGTTCTAGGAGTCAACGTAATGGGAATAGGTACTAGTCCGTGCGCTCAACACGATTTATAGTAACTGTATTGACGACGGTTATGTGATCAGTTAGTTACAAGTTTACAACAACTAAATTTGCCACATTCAAAATTATAGCTTCTTTGTAAAGGGCTGATGTGATGTTTACCAGCAGATCTCTCTCGTTCACCCAATCTCAGTTTTCTTTTGCCAACCTCACCAGTGATAACCTGAAGATGAACATTGACAAGTGACAATAAACCTAAACGGTGATTACAATAAGTGCATCAGTTTGGTACAATAATGGCGACTCCTGCGCCGCCTCGCGTGTCGCGCAACGTGTCGCTGCCGGCCGGCCGACAGCCGCCGACCGTGGCCATGCTGGCGCGGAGAACGCTCTCTGAAAGGTACCAGTATTGAGACTTCCCGCCCATTATCTGCTATTTTTAAATAATTTCGCCGAAAAACTGTCAAATTCACTTTTCTTATCATCATTATTAAAATATAATTTTGAACATGTTTGTTGATTTCTGTCTTTTAAAACATCTACACTAGGTTCTCCTTTGCGGGTATAGCATATTATATTGGGGTTGGTTTCCAGTGTACCCTGATTATGTACGATGAAGTAAGGGTATTTGTCAGTTATTTTTTGTGGAGGGTTCAACTGCCTGAAACGACTGTCAAAGATTGTAGGATGAGAACCAGGACCGCCAGCTTAATTTGAGCTCAGAAACAAGAAAGATATCAGATTTGTTCACCCATCTAAGGTCCGACCGGGCGACGCGCCGTTATATCGGGTGTTTTGACTTACTAGGAACCTCCTGATAGAAAATGAATATAATTTTTCGACAGACCGAGCATAGTCCAACATAGTTCGTTATCGCCCTCCAGCCGACAGTCACGATAAACGCGAGTAGAGCGGCTTTATCGCTTGCACTTGTTATCCTGCGCTTGCGCTATGGTTGTTTCAAATCACAATTCCTGTTCCTAGGGGACACAATTGTGGACCCGCTGAGTTTCTTGCCGGATCTTCTCAATTGGAGAACGCATCCCGATATGATTGTGGAGTTTGGTGAAAAAAAAAAACAAATTTGTCAGTACCTTGTAGATCTCTCCAAATAAATGATTTCAATGACTTTGATCCTTTGGTTACTCTCATTACGCATGTGTTTGGTGGTGCCGATGTTCACGGCACTTTTACATAAAAAAGAAGTATTTTTTTAAACAAAATACTAATCTAATATACAGACGATCCCTCAAATTTATAGACGTTTTATAACTTTTATCAAGCGTATAGTGAGTCATATTGAGCAAGCATTTTGCTTTGCGCAGTACTATATGACGTTTGATAAGGTTATAGAACGTCTATAAATTTGGGGGATGTCCTTAATGGATACAAAAATGTATATATATACCACATAAGCTTTAAAAGTCGAAGTTGTTCCTAATTGCATCTAAAACTCAATTTAGAATTCCGCTCACGACATCAGCAAGCACTCCCGAGTGACGAGTTCACCAGTAGAAGTTTCCCTCCGATGTAGCACAAACTACTCAACATCCATTACTTCAAATAGGTCTCCGACGTATTGGATGAGGGGATGATAATTAAACATAGTGATTGTGGGAATTTAATATATTTATAGTATATACATATATAGATAGATTTAACTGTGATTAAAAATGTTGGAAAATTCCCAGGGTCGTGTTGTAAAAAGTAAATGCATACATTACACAACCCTTTGAGGTATTCCCCGCTGCGGTGGTTAAAAGATCATCTTTTTAGTAATATTGATTATGTGAACTTAAGATAATGATAACTTAATATTCTTAAGACCGTATAGGAGATAAGTGTTGAGTCCATCGCCGCAAATATGCAGTTCCTTTGAGATGGTCCAACGAGCCCTTCTTACGAATTCCACAGAAAATCTGGCAGTGTTTCTATTGTGAGCCGTATAAGTATTCTTCTATATACCCATGCTTATGAGACTTTTATACCTCTAGAATATCAGTATACTGACTCATCATCTCCAATGTCATAACATTACAATCACAAACAATCTTCAATCAAATGCAGTATGATTTCATAACTCGCGCGTCGCCCGCCCGCGCCGGCACGGAATTAGCAATGGTTTTACTGCTTCCCGGCGATGTTTGGACTTGCGTTTCCTTCTGACCTTTGATCGAAGCGGGGACCGAGTTTGTTGCGTATTTGCACTGGTTACTGGCTTTTTTTTTTTTTTTAAATTCTGTATGTCAGGCCTAATTGAAAATGATGAGTTTACGCATAGAGGTTCTGACTTCCAGTCATTTGCAACCTCTTTGGTGCAGTAAGACCTCCACTACTCCCATTCATTTCTCAATTAGTCCACCTTGTGGTCGCCGTTTTAGATCTTCGAGCTATGTACCCCGGCCGCTACTTCAACTCTGAAATCCTAGTGCTATATCAGTTACTATAGTTTGTTAACGGATTAAACTCTCCTGATTCTATGGCGTAGCAAAATCACAATCATACATTTCTCTTACAAAGACGTATAGATAGACGCCTGAGCGGACAATATCACGGTTGAGGTCGACTGGTCTGAGCATTTGTGACGAACCATCGTGAGTATTGCGTGTATAAACCAGTTATATTGATTCTAATCTATTCCCTCTCCCTCCATCAGTGACCTGGAGCCAGGCGCGGCGACAGCGCCCTCCGGCAGCTCGAGCAGCTCTAGTTTGTCTTCCAGGAGCAACGAGAGCAACACAGTCGCTGCTGAGCAACAGGGTAAGTAAAATAATAGCCCATGGAATTATAGAGTATAAAAAAAAAATGTCTTGCCTAGACCTCCCGGACCCTCCGCAAAGAATCTGGCACCTCACAGTAGTACAGTTACTAGGCTGTACCATTGTTCTGTGATATTTTGGTAGGTATTAAAATTATGATGTGTCCTTAGTAAGAGTATTGTTCAGCAAACAGCCACCTAAGATAACATTTGCATAATATTCCACGTTCTTGTGTTATTACTCTAGTTTCCATTGCTCCAGCATCCCAATCCGATTGGTCCGAAGAGGAGGAGCCCCTGGCTGCGCAGTGGGCGGAGAGCCTGCCCCCGCAGGTGTTGGACTCGCTGGTGCTCTGCGCCAGGCTAAGGAAGCGCCAGGAGGTCATACACGGTGAGTACACTCGGACATAATAACCTTTGAATGGGTGGAATGTGGCCGAAAGATTGACCTTTGTATCTTGGAATTGGGAGTGCAAGAGTCATTGACATTCAACCATGAGTCAATAATTATGTTCCTTTCTTGTAAACGACGTGCGAAGTCCGCGAATCCGCACTGGGTCAGGGATATGGATTACGGAATATCGCATTGAAGGAAGAAATCAAATAATTGATAAACGACGAACACACCAACTGCATGGTCCTAAATAAGCAACGCTTGTATTATAGGTATTATAGAATCTACGATGTCCTTGTCTTGAATCTACGATGTACTTATATAGATATGAAACATCCACGACTCGGGTACAAACATTTGTGCTCTTCACAAAAAAGATGTTGCCTACCGCGAACTTCAGCACTGAAAGCAGGATCACCACCTACTGTGGCAATCAGGTCGTCATTTGTAACATTTGGTGGTGGTGTCGCAGAGCTGATAGTGTCGGAGGGGTCGCACGTGCGGTGGCTGCGCGTGCTGAGCAGCGTGTTCCTGCGGCCGCTGGAGCGGCACGCGCTGCTGCTGGCGCCGGACGAGCTGCGCGCGCTGTTCCCCAACCTGCCGGCGGTGCGCGAGCGCCACGGCCGCCTGTACTCCGAGCTGCGCGCCGCGCGCGCCGCCGCGCCCGGCCACCTCGTGCGCATCCGGCCCCTCGCCGACGCCGTGCTCAACACTGTGAGTCTATATCTATACTACTGTAGGCACGCACAATATTCCTTATACACCATAGCTTGGACTCTCGACGACTACACGTTTTTAGTGCCACTTCGTGCGACTGGACAAGCAGAATGATACTGCGCAGGGGCACAATGAAAAGGAGATGTGCGGTTTAACCGTGAAATACTGCTGGACATATGGGAGGCTAGGGGAGACCCGATGACTCTCACGGTCCTTACGTTCACATAATTTTTGGCTGGAATTATCAGTTTGTTTATAACTGAGCCCTTTAAAGGTTGGACATGGAAATAGGAGCGATAAAAAAAGGATCTGTTTCACTACTTTTACCTTTCTTGATAGCGCACTGCCGGCTGAGCGAGTATTTTCACGATGTTTCTTTAGGTTAGTTGGGTAGCTCGGTGCAACCTCAGTTTTTACCCCAAGTATCTAGTTGAACCTGACGTTGACGTAATATACAGCCGGACCGACAGCGCGAACATTTACTTCGGGCGATCTGCGTAATGAATGGCTAAGCCTTCGCAAAGCTCCTGAGCCAGTAAACGGCTAATCCCTTAAATCTGGATGGGGCCTTATTAGGTTTTGTATTCCCAGCTGGGCGAGTCTGGGTACGCGTCGTGCGTATCCAAATTCTGCCGCGGACAGCGCATGGCGCTGGAGGCGCTGCGCGAGCGCCGCCGCAAGAGCAAGGAGCTGCACGCCTTCCTGGCCAGCAAGGAGCAGCTGCCCATCTGCGGCCGCCTGCAGCTGCGCGACATGCTGGCCTGCGTGTGGCAGAGGTAGGTAGGTGGCGTCGCGCCCCTTGGAAACATGGTGTTCAGGTTCAAACCCCAATTCATATATCTGGGATTTTCATGTTCCAATCTGATTTTCAATAATGATTATCACCTGCTGTTCGTTGGAGAAAAGCATCGTGGAGAAAGACGTTCACTGCTCGACATTGGCCTACACTATGACTTCCACTTATCACGGTCCGCTACTCACATGACGTCTTCCTAAAACCTTTCTGCCCCAGTTGCCATCGGTTCATCGAGCTAGCCACCCATGCCATTGTGCACCTCTGTCCCTTCGAGGTGTGGTTCCATGTAAGAGCGGTGGTGTGTCCCCAGGTTGACGAAGTACCAGCTGTTGCTGGAGGGCATCCTGAAGACGGTGGCGGACAGCGACAGCGAGAGCGACGAGGACGTGGCGCGGCTGCGGCGCGCGCTCGACGTCGCCAAGGACGTGCTGCACCGCGTCGACACCGCCATCCGCACCGCCGAGAACGAGCACAGGTCTGTACCCCTACATCCTAGTAATAATAATATCGTTACTTCCCAGAACATGATACTTATTAGCGACCTTATCAGATGGTGCGATAATACAGAATGTTGTTATATATTTTTCGAAACCATCGGGTATAATTTTTGGCTATAGAAATTATTTTTTCCAAAATCTAATGATGCAGTTTTGGGTCTAATATTTTCTGCTATTTCGTTTAATTTTGATTATTATTATGTCTCTCTCCACGCGGGCTATACCAGGACCTTTGGAAGGATTGCGCAGGGACATGGGTCCAACACGTAAAGGTCCTTTTGAGAATTGTAATGTTATGTTAGCCACCTGCTGGGGTTTACTGCTGAATATGAAGCATTAGCAGAAAATCGATTTCAGCAGTTGTAAGAACTTTTGCAGGTATATGGATAGATAATTGGGACTATGGATTGATGTTTGGATGGACATGGGATAGGACTATTAGATGGGTTGCGGTTGCGGTTCGCTCTTTAGGTGGGCTCCGTAAAAAGGCCGTCATATAAGACGATGGTGGGGCAACACTGGCGCGATCTGCACATGGGTGAAGAGAGGTGTGCTGGGTTTTCTTCGTTGGTTAATCGCGGCGTTATGCCCTTTACAATTCCACCCCTGCAGCATATAGCTTCAACGACCCCCCAAATTGTATTATCGTGTCATCTATTGTCATAGTGGGAGGTTATAATGTGTGGTGTTGGCAGGCTGCGCAGCATCCAGAGCAAGCTGGAGGTGCGCGCGCCGGCGGAGTGGGAGGAGCTGCGGCGCCTGGAGCTGGCGCAGCACGAGCTGCGGCTGGAGGGCGAGCTCACGCTGCGCCACGACTCCACCAAGCGCGTCAACGTGCTGGTGAGTGCACTGCTACTGCTGCACCCAGAGCCAGCTGCAGGTGCTGCGGCTGGAGGGCGAGCTCACGCTGCGCCACGACTCCACCAAGCGCGTCAACGTGCTGGTGAGTGCACTGCTACTGCTGCACCCAGAGCCAGCTGCAGGTGCTGCGGCTGGAGGGCGAGCTCACGCTGCGCCACGACTCCACCAAGCGCGTCAACGTGCTGGTGAGTGCACTGCTACTGCTGCACCCAGAGCCAGCTGGAGGTGCTGCGGCTGGAGGGCGAGCTCACGCTGCGCCACGACTCCACCAAGCGCGTCAACGTGCTGGTGAGTGCACTGCTACTGCTGCACCCAGAGCCAGCTGGAGGTGCTGCGGCTGGAGGGCGAGCTCACGCTGCGCCACGACTCCACCAAGCGCGTCAACGTGCTGGTGAGTGCACTGCTACTGCTGCACCCAGAGCCAGCTGCAGGTGCTGCGGCTGGAGGGCGAGCTCACGCTGCGCCACGACTCCACCAAGCGCGTCAACGTGCTGGTGAGTGCACTGCTACTGCTGCACCCAGAGCCAGCTGCAGGTGCTGCGGCTGGAGGGCGAGCTCACGCTGCGCCACGACTCCACCAAGCGCGTCAACGTGCTGGTGAGTGCACTGCTACTGCTGCACCCAGAGCCAGCTGCAGGTGCTGCGGCTGGAGGGCGAGCTCACGCTGCGCCACGACTCCACCAAGCGCGTCAACGTGCTGGTGAGTGCACTGCTACTGCTGCACCCAGAGCCAGCTGCAGGTGCTGCGGCTGGAGGGCGAGCTCACGCTGCGCCACGACTCCACCAAGCGCGTCAACGTGCTGGTGAGTGCACTGCTACTGCTGCATCCAGAGCCAGCTGCAGGTGCTGCGGCGGCTGCAACGTCTACTCTAATAATGTGCCGATAAACCTCATCCAATACTTTATTTGAAAGATATTACTCACCTGATTATCCTAAGGTTCGCATTCACAATGTGCTGATAGATCCTATCCGCAACTTATTTGACAGATGGCGCATTGAAATTTTGCAAATTATGATATTACAGGCTTTGGCTCCTTGTGCTTATTAATAAGTTTGTATAATGAAATACATATGTAGCCCATATAAAACTGAATGAACAGTACTGCAATTTTAGTTTATTTTAACGACATCAAGACACCGCGCTGTCATTGTTATTCCTATTTATAACCTCCGCGGTGCGAGAGAGACAGTACACGCTAAAGTTAGCGTAACGCGTAAATAGTTCGCTGTTGAGCTACAGAACTGTTCCTCAAGCACAATCCATTTTACGTAGCACTTCGGTAACGTAAGCCCATTCCATCCCTCTCACACCAAACATTTCATAAATAAGTATGACAGTGACAGCCTGTTTCTTGATAACGTTACGAGTAAATCAGAAGTTGCTGCTTGCCGTACAGAGCAATAACTACTCTATCAACACGGCTACACGGTTGTCTTTTGAGGCAGCATTTTAATAGTTGTTTGTTTGTTAGGCGCTGATGCTGGACGACTGCCTCGTGCTGCTGCAGCGCGAGAGCGACAAGTTCGTGCTGAAGCCGATCCCGCAGCCGAGCCACTCGCTCATGCTCTCGCCGCTCATCAAGTGGTAATCACATATCCACCCATACTATATCATATCGCCAGACGAACACACCGACTACACGGTCCCACACTAAGCTACGCTGTACAATGGACTGGAGGAGAATCCAGTATACAAAACTTACATATATATTAAATGATACAAATACCCTTATTATATTTATATATACTATTACAAGGCATCAAGCTCATTATCTTGTCAGTCACTTTCTGCGTAGATCGGACCGCAAACAACGACTAAATGTGTATGAGGGTACACCAGTTCAAACTATGACACTAGGACGTCAATCACCACAGTCCTTCCGTGACTGTGGTTGCTGTAAAGCAGCCGAAACGTCGGGAACGTAAAAACATAAAATAAGCGCGATAAAATCCGTAAAAATTGTTTAATTTTAATAAAAAAATATGTGGGCACAGATGCGGACAGCACGACCTCAATCTCTATTAATTTCGAAAATCCCTCGATCTATATGTTGAACGTTATTCCCGCAGGGACAAGGTGCTGTTTCGCGCGAACGCGGCGGTGCGCAACACGTTCTTCCTGATGAACATCAACGGAGTGCAGATGCACGAGCTGTCCGCCAACTCGGGGCCCGAGTACGCCACGTGAGTCCCGCCAGTCCCGCCAGCCCCACCAGTCCCACTGCTGGGCAACACGCCACCACATGTGGAGGCCTATATTTAAAAGAATGGTATCAAAACGAAACGTGATATATAAAAAAATGTGTGATCATTGAAATAAAAACAAATACATCGTAAAACTTACAAAAAAAAGTTTTATCGAACGAAGCCGATATATGTGGGACGTTTCACATATTATATAAAGTACTTGGATGGCATATTTGATCCTAGACTAGGCCTAATCTAATCTAATCTATCAGCCGATAGACATCCATTGCTGGACACAGGCCCCCCAACGACTCCCACACATCCCGGTCCTCCGCCACTCGCATCCCCCGGCTTCCTGCGACGCGTGTGATGTCATCAGTCCACTTTGTGGGGGGCCGTCCTACACTTCGTTTTCCGATTCGTGGTCGCCATTCTAGAACCTTTCTGCCCTAGACTAGACCTATGTCGAAGGTATTTGATGTGGTACTATGGCATGTTGTGAGCGGTGGAGCGTGTGCGCAGGTGGGTGAAGTACATCCAGGAGGCGCCGCTCGCGAAGCTGACGGAGCTCAAGTCCAGCATCACGCCCGCGCACCAGCCCAGCCGCTCCACCGACGACTCGGGTATGCTGCTACTACTGTCATCACTTAACTTACTTATAAATCTTCAAATAATAATAGTACCAGACCTTTTAATGTCCCACTGTTGGGCACGGGCCTCCCATCAATGAGAGGAGGATTGGGCTATAGTCCACCACGCCGGCCCAGTGCGGTTTGATCGTTCTTTCAGACATGCAGGTGGTCCCTCTCTTAATAATTTACTACAATAAAAATTCTAAAAATTTACACTAATTGTCATAAAATGACCGCAAAACACTAGTTGCATAGCGTGACGTCACTCGACATGTTTCAGGTATAAACGTGTCTCGCAATCCATCGGACGCGTCCGAGAAGTCCTCGTCCACGGCTCCCGACGAGGCCGCCTCGGCCGAGCGCGCCTCCGCCGAGCGCTCCTCCGCCGAGCCCGAGCCCGAGCCTGAGCCCGAGCCCGAGCCCGAGCCCGAGCCGGAGGACTCGCGCGAGGATAAGCGCGAGCCCAGCGTCGAGGAGGAGAGGCATGAGCCGGAGAAGGAGGTGGCCGAAAAACAGGAGACACACAAGTGAGTTATATGAGTATAACGTTGGATGAACGAGTATTGACGTTTAAAAAGCATATAATAAAAAACTTGAGAGGTGTCAAGGGACACCCGGATAGAACGAAGTTCCTTTATTATTTTTTATTATTTATTATGTATAAAAAATCAATAATTTTGGGAAACAAAAATACATCGCCCCCGGGTGGGCTCGAACCACCAACCTTTCGGTTAACAGCCGAACGCGCTAGCCAATTGCGCCACGGATGCAGTTAAAGTCAAAGTCAAATCATTTATTTCGTATAGGCCTACGGGGGCACTTACAAATTGTCATTACATTTTTTTTTCTTAAGTCTACAATCGGATCGGAACGCGACCTCAACTGAGAAGATCCGGCAAGAAACTCAGCGGGCTTGTCTTTTTTTTTAAATACATTATTTTTACAATATAAAAGTAAGCTCCAGTGTGTTGCCATGCGAGGCGCACACACGCTACACTTTAACATTATATATATTGATATTTGAGCGATCAGTCCCAGGCTGCTTTATCATCCAAATAATCCAAGATCCTGTAATAACCCTTACGACAAAGATTACTTTTTACAGTTGTTTTAAACTTATTAATGGGCAAATCTCGGATTCCTTTGGGAAGTTTATTATAGAAGCGTATACATTGCCCCATAAAAGAATTATTTATTCTGTGGAAACGAGTGACATGCACGGATAGTTTGTCCTTATTACGAGTATTTATAACATGAACATCACTCCTTTTTTCAAAATTATGAATATTTTTCTTAACATACATTAGATTTTCATAAATAAATTGAGACACAACAGTTAGAATATTTATTTCTTTGAATTTATCCTTAAGGGAGTCTCTAGGACCCAAGCCATAAATTGCTCGTATTGCCCTTTTCTGCAAGATGAAGATAGTATTAAGATCTGCAGAGCAACCCCAGAGCAAGATGCCATAGGACATAACACTATGGAAATAACTGAAATAAACAATTCTAGCTGTGTCTATATCCGTTAATAGTCGAATTTTTTTAACAGCATAAGCTGTCGAACTCAGCCTTCCAGATAGTGTTTTAATATGTGGACCCCATTGCAATTTAGCATCTATGGTAATACCGAGAAACACTGTTGACTCCACAAGGTCCAAATCAGTTCCATTTAATTGTAAATTGGTTCCAACTTGTCTCACATTTGGTGTTGAGAACTTTACGCAATTAGTTTTCTTCTCATTAAGGAGAAGATTATTTATAGTGAACCAATCAACAACTTTAGCGAGTGCATTGTTCACATCGTCATATTTAACTAACTGTCTCTTGAGTTTAAAAAGCAGTGAAGTGTCATCTGCAAACAATACAATCTCGTGATTATTCCCTACATAGTAAGGCAAGTCATTAATGTATATTAGGAATAAGAATGGCCCTAATATCGAACCTTGTGGAACGCCCATTGACATTAGAGAGCCGGGCGATTTTATACCATTGACATCGACCTTTTGAATCCTTATTATTTAAATATGAAGTCAAGAGGTCAAGAGCCTTGTTCCTAATTCCGTAGTGGTGCAGTTTCCGGATAAGTATTTCATGATGGACGCAGTCAAAGGCCTTCGACAAGTCACAGAACACACCTAAAGCATCCTGGGAGTTCTCCCAGGCACCATAGATGTTCTTTATTAACTCCACACCCGCGTCTATAGTTGAGCGATTCCTTGTAAAACCGAATTGATTTTTATGAAAAATCTTGTGGTCATTAAAATGACATAACAACTGGTTTAATATGATTTTTTCAAATATTTTGCTTAATGTAGATAGTATTGAAATAGGTCGAAAATTTGATGGATCAGTACTACCTGATTTGAACAAAGGAATCACTTTACTATGTTTCATGAGATCGGGAAATACACCACTTGCAACACAGCTATTAAATATAGCTGCTAAGTTGGGTGCAATAATATCTATAAACGCAGAAACGGTCTTTACTGAAAGCCCCCATAGGTCTGCTGTTTTTTTCACATCTAGACTTTTAAAGCTATTTACTATGTCTTTACAACTGACAACTGAAAATTCAAAAGCTGTGCTACATTCCGTTACGCTTTGTTTGAGTAGGTACTCCGCAGAATTGGAAGACGATTTTAGAGTTTTGGTTGACAACATGGGTACATTTGTAAAAAAATTCTCAAACTCAGTCGCTACTTCCAAAAGTTGTGCAATGTCTCGAAAATACTGACCATTATGTAAATGCAAACGACAAAGATAGCAAACTGGCATGTTTTTGAACTAGGTATCGTTATGTTTTTGGGTTTTATATAGTAAACTATACTTTCGTTTATTTATGTTTATTTTTGTCAGCGATAGATGTCGCTGGCATGTTTTTGAACGAGGTATCGTTATGTTTTTGGGTTTTATATAGTAAACTATACTTTCGTTTATTTTTTATGTTTATTTTTGTCAGCGATAGATGTCGCTAGCATGTTTTTGAACGAGGTATCGTTATGTTTTTGGGTTTTATATAGTAAACTATACTTTCGTTTGTAAAAATGTTTACAATTGGTCGTTACAACTTTTCTGCTTAATTTTTCGTATGATTTTTTTCCGTCTAGCCCCCTTTCGTAACGCGCGATAAGGAACTTCGTTCCAAAAATAAAATTTAAATTTAAAAAACCCCCGACAAAAAACAAAATGTAAAATTTCAAACAAAGTCAATTTCGAATCTTAACAAATATAATTTCAATTGCTCGGCAGCTATGTACCTAGTTGCCGAAATATATGCTGCAAGGAACTATAACATTGCAGCAAGAGAGTATCGCTGGCAATGTTGCCGAGCTATATTGCTCAGCAAGATTTTCAGCATCATGCAATTTCTATAGCCTTCGATGGTATGACTAGTCGTGTGCTCGATCGCGACCTAGAACAAAATGTTTGTTCATACAAACTTTGATCCCCTTAGAGATCGTATTTGCAATTATCTCTCCGTAGTGCACCTCTAGAGTACTGAAATGTGTTGTCTGTCGGACAGTGATAGGAATAGTATTGAATGTACGATATGGTATATGACTTGGTGGTGTGTGGTGTGTGGCAGGGTGCGGCGCCCGACGGTGGGGCGCATCAGCACGCACGGCGCGGAGCCGGCGGCCGCGCTGGAGCCCCGCCAGGCGCTCACCGTCCGCGCGCCCGCCGCCGCCGCCGCGCGCACCGCCACGCGCGTCTACACGCACCAAGGTACCGCCACGCACGCGCGCACACACACACACACACACATATGCATACACACACTCACACATGCATACACACACTCACACATGCATACACACATGTATACACGTACACATATGCATACATAAACACCTATAAATTCACACATACACACACACACATGCATACACAGACACACGCATACACCCATCAACACACAAACATACACACACGTGCACAAACCAAACAACATATGCAACCACATACACAAGACATACGCACGGGATATCGTTCTGCGTATCTTACAGAACACCAGCGAAACATACAATTTAATGAAGGGATAGCGTTCAACTGTCAAGGCTGGGGCTGCCAATGAATATTATTGGAATTCCCGCCGTCCCGTCCGCCTGTGAACGTGGATGTAACGCATTATCTCTGAAACTACTCATCCGATTCCTAAAATTATTTCACTATTGGAAAGCTAAATTATAATTCAGGCTATTTTTCATTGAAGTAGAAGCTAGACTGCTATAAAATAATACATGGGTGCTAGTGTCTTGCCATTCGAAGCGAAGCGAATACAAATTACACCCAATTTACATAGTGTCACAATACGCGGCCTTATCACTAACAGCGATCTCTACCAGGCAACCATTGGATGAAAAGAATGTAAAGAAATGGTTCGTGTAGTACATGGTTAGTGGTATGTGAGAGCAATGTAGGAGCGGCGCGATGGTCGGTGTCCTCAGAGCGCCTCCGGCGGCTGGACGAGGTGATCGGGCGCTGCCTGCGCGCCAAGAGCGGCATCGTGGCGGAGCTGCTGGGCGTGCCGCCGCAGAGCTTCGCGCAGGTCGCCGACCTGGCCGTGGCCGAGACGCTGGGACAAGTCGGTAAGCGAATACCACCCTTCATCACATCACACATACGGTTCATAGTTGTGATCGCATCTTTTGATGAGCTTTTGTCCGAAACGAGTCATATATTGTTCAATACGTGGGTGTATGGTAAATAAGCTCCATTTGATGGCTCTCCATACTTAGTAGTTGAATGGCTGTAGTTCTATCGTAAGCTAACGATTTATATAGTTCCTATATAATTCCACTAGATGGTGTTATTGCACACTAAACTTATTTTCTGCGTATTTCTTAATACACTAGGTGTAGGCCTCTGGGTTTTATTTTATGTATAGTCTGGTTATAAAAAACAATCTTCCCTCTCTTCTATGGACGACGTGCCTACTAAAACTCCATTTTATTTGTGAAATCTCCGAGTTTATTAATAGTAGCGACCGATCTAATTATCTCGAGCATCTCGTCAGCTCTATTAGATGATTATACTATGAGCAAACTGAAACGCCGGGAGTAAACGTCTTTTCGAAAGCCGTGTGAAGTTCGTCAACTCACGCAGCGCCAGCGAGGTGTACTATCGCCTGAGTTCCCCTCGCATTGAAGTGAAAAGCTGTGTTTTCTGTACACTGGCACTATGGTGTCTCGGAAATATGGGCATAGTGCTGTACATCCCTGCCTACCCGGTGCTGGTGGCCGGCGTGATGTAGTTGCGTGGTGTCGCAGACGTGTGCAGCGAGCTGGCGGCCAGCCGCGCCGCGCTGTCGCGCAGCAGCAGCGAGGAGGACGCGCAGCCCGCGCAGCCCGCGCAGCCCGCGCAGCCCGCGCAGCCCGCGCAGCCCGCGCAGCCAGCCCAGCCCGACGTGCACCAGCTGCTGCTGGCTGCGCACACGCAAGGTACGCGCAACCATGTTGCACAACATTACTTAAAAGTTAGCGTTTGAATGTGACGATGAAAACTTTTTTTTGATATTTACGTTTTGTGTTTTCAGATGTAAAGTTTCATGACCATGTTTTATTTGAACATTTTTTTAAAGGACAGCGAATTTTTCAAATCGTTAAAAAATACGTCAGCGAGCTGTTATATTTTGGATTTAATTCTGGCTTAGGAAAAATAAAAACTGATCTACTTCGTAGTTTGCTCTGACGTAGACACGGTATAATGCAATTTTCCGCCCATATGCGTGTGACAATGATCTGCGCATTTCGACTTTTATTTTGATGTGTGCCCGACCGTATATTAAAAAAAAATCCATATATATACAAATTACTGGTTGTTTCTGGAATCATCCTTGATCGGTGTTCCTGGAATTTTACTGGTAGTTGTGTCGTGTTGTTGCGATATGAATGTCTCGTTCGTTTGCAGCGACTCAGCTGATCCGCTCGCTGCAGCGCGCACTGAACGTGAACGAAGCGGCCGCGGTGGCCGCCCGCGCCACCGCCGGCGGCGGCGCGGGCCGCTGCGATGCGTGCCGCCGCCGCCCCCGCGCCGCCATCGCCGCCACCGCCACCGCGCGCAGCGTCGACATCGGTGAGACATGTCTACCACTATACACCACTATAGCCAGGAGGTTGGGAGATGTTATTGACCTCGTATATTGTTGTTCTGCTCTTTTCGCGTTGAATTTTCAAATCAATAATTATAGCAACAAAAGTTACATAATATCGGACCTGCTGTTACAGCGCCTTACGGGAATATAATCTACTATTACAAACATACCCTATATAAAAATTACAAGTTCACGTAAAGGTTAATTTTGTCATTTCGCATGCATAACATCATGAATTTGAGACTCACAGCGACCTCTATGATGGCATTGAGAACTAAAAAACAAAGCTACGCAGTTTTGTATGGCGATCGTCAATCCTATCTCATTTAGTCTGTGTCGTAAAAAAAATATACTTCATACAATCATTGTCAAAAGGGGTGCCCATTTGACATTTAACCTTAGGGTTCAAATTTCTATGGTATCCCTCCCTCGCACCTCTACAGTACTCAAGAGATATATGAAAGGTCTAGGCTGTGCGTTGTCGGTCAGTGTTAAGTATATATATAATTGTAATAGAATCATTCGAGCACATGGAGAGGCCGGAGGACGCGGAGTGGGAGGCGGACCGGCTCCGGGGCGTGGACGCGGTGCTGGGGCGCGCGGAGTCGTTCGAGGCGCTCACCGCCGCGGACCCCGCGCTGCTGGACGCCGGCCTGCCCGGCGACAGCGCCGACCTGCCGCTAGGTGAGGCCAGACAAAACACAATCATTGCAGGTCTCGTACACATTCTAGGGATGGTGAAGATATACGTGCACAATTCAATAGCAGGCCTAAAAACACTTAGTTCCAAAACCAGGTTGTAATTTACTTGAAAGTGTTTGGCAGCTTCGACCCGACCGACCGAGTTGCACCAGAAAGTCGATATTAAAAATATGCAAACAATCGTGCGCATCACACAAGAAAAACTACAAAAAAAAAACAAATGACAAATGAAAAAAGAACAATAAAACAAAAGAAAACATTTTCAAAAAAACCAAATGACAAATAAAAAAAGAACAATAAAACAAAAGAAAAACATTTAAAAAAAAAATAACAAATGAATATTTAAAAAAAATAAACAAATGAACATTTTAAAAAAAAATACAAATGCACAAATGACATTAAAAAAAAAGTCTGGTTTGTTTGAACACTTATAACTCGAGAACGGCTGGACCGATTTTCATGATATTTGATTTCTTGTATTTGTCTCCGTCCCGAATAGCAGAATAACTATTAAAAACATTTGAAACATTTGAAAATTGACGAAAAAATAAAATAAAAGAAAAACAATTTTCAAAAAAAAATTACAATTGAAAAACAAAAATATTAAAAATTCAAAAAATATTTGAAAATGAACAAATGACTTATTAAAAAAAATGGTTAGTGTCACTCAATCATTACGGATTATTCTGTCAATCCAGTCAGGACTCAGTTGAAAATTCTTTAATGAGAGTACTTATTAGAAAAATCTTTTGTGTGAGTATTATTATTAAGATGCCGCGACCAAGAAGATCTAATATTTCCCAACAAAGCCGTAATGCAATTAGGCTACGGAACATTGCGAATCAATTAACTGATGAAGAATAACAAATTACACGAGAAGAGCGCCGCGTTGGTGTGCCACGAAATAGGGCCCTACTTCCTGCTTCTCAAACACAAGAGCAAAGAGACGCAGCACATGAAACGACTAGATTAGAAATGAGAAATCGTAGAGCTAATCGCACAGATCAACAACGAGATACTCTTCCAAGTGCAATGGCAAATGGGTGGGTTAACTTTTATGATCTTTGATTTTTTTTAATTTGTCTCCGCCCCGAATAGCAGAATAACTATTAGAACATGGGAACAAATCACAAAAATAAAACAAATAATATAAATCATTCATTTTCTGACACATTTGATTCTGAGGCGGTACGAAGTTCACCGGGACAGCTAGTGATAGCATAAACAGCGAATTGACCTCCGCAAGCGGAGGAACTATCGCAGGAATATGGACAGATAAATGGGATTATAGATTGAATTTTGGATGGCATGGGATAGGACTATTAGAAGGATTGCGGACACCTGCCGTAATCATCTTTTATTTAATTGCTACTGGCAGGTGGCGACGTGCCGCTCTCTAGGTGGAATCTCTGAAAAGGTCGTCATTAATTATTAAATTATCGTCGAATCCAAGTCGTATCGTAGACGTACTGGAGTAACCGACATAGCTCAAAGAATTTCCAAGTTGAAGTGGCAGTGGGCGGCACATAGCTCGCAGAACCGATGGCCGTTGGGGCAGAAAGGTTCTAGAATGGCGACCACGAATCGGAAGACGAAGTGTAGGACGGCCCCCCACAAGGTGGACTGATGACATCACACGCGTCGCAGGAAGCCGGTGGATGCGAGTGGCGGAGGACCGGGATGTGAGGGAGTCGTTGGGGGAGGCCTGTGTCCAGCAGTGGACGTCTATCGGCTGATAGATTAGATTAGATTAATTATTAAATGAGTGGTGCAAGTTAGAGTTGTGGCCCCGGTGTACAGTGTGTCGTGTTGTGCGCAGACGGCGGCATGGCGTGCGCGGCGCTGGCGGCGCAGCTGGCGGGCGCGGCGGGCGGCGTGCAGGCGGCGCTGCGCCGGCTGCTGGCCGCGGCGCCCGCGCCCGCCGCCGACCAGCCGCTGCGGGAACAGCTCGCCGCGCTGCGCGAGCAGAACGACGCGCTGCGGGCAAGACACGCCGCCGGGAACGGTCAGTACCGCCTGCTATACACGTGTAACGTCGACGTGGATCAGTATGGGGAGCGAAAAAACGATAATAGATGGAAAAATATGTTCTCGAAGGAACCGTGTCGTCGATTTTAGAAATGGCTATAATTGCATTTTTAGTTGTTTTTTTTAAATAACTCTTACGTCAATCGGGTATCGAGCCCGCCCCCGATTCAAAGCCTTACGAAAAGTCTTGTATGGACGATTCAATTATTAATTGAAATTCGCATTATGTAAACACAGCGAGTGGTCGAATCGAAGCATTCCGTTACGTAGTCGTATCGAATCTTCGATTCGGTTTTAAAGAATGATACTAAAAAATCACCGTCGTAACGAGACAGTTTCCAGTGGAATCGATTCGGACACATGTTGACACCCGTTGATCATTTTGAAAATGATACAGTATAAATAAAGTGATTTTATTAAATACAATTTTAATTTACAGACTACCAGATGACAGATGAGATACCTTTCTCTAAAGCAGGCGCGGATCCTTCTATACAGGTGAATATACATAATGCTACCACCACAATATCTTAGGCGGTAGTCAGTAGACATACTGAATATTTGAACACATTTAAAATATGTTATCATACCTATAGTAGGTACAATAGCAGAATTATGTAATAAAAATAATATTAGCTTCCATCAACGCGACTAGGCCATAGTCCATCCCGCTGACTCAGTGCGGGTTGACGGACTTCACGCGTCTCACAAGAGGTTCTCTGAGACATGCACACTTTCAAACTCAAACGGAGCAAAAAATGAATAACAATAATATATTTTATAAATAAGTATGACAGTGACAGCATGTTTTATCGATGCCGTAACGATTACTTTAGAAGTTTCTGCTTACCTTGCTGAAAAGCTTACGAGTGAAACCGGCCGATGAAGCCTATATATCAATAAATTATAATTTTCGCTTTACCCTCGATACGACTATTCTGGACGACCGAATCGCTGACACATAAGGTTGTAAATCGGCCGAGCGGTACGATTTCATTAATGTTCTCTTGTTTTCAGGACCAACCCAGTAATGGGGGGTGATCTCGCAAAGACGCGTGATATAAAACAGTATCGAACTGACTACGGCGCGGCGACGAGACGACACACTAACCACTGCACCATAGCGACATTAGGCATGGCTGGTCCAAACGGGGAATGAAGGGGCGACACCGCGACGCCGCTGCGACATCCGTCAACTTGTAAAAGCTTTATAAAAAACGGTCCAGCATTTATGGGATGTCACTTGTTCCATTTGTTTTTAAATAATCGATATTTTTATATTTTTTTTCTTCGTTTGTAACCCCGAAATCGAATACCGCGAAAATTGTATATTTTGTAATAATAATTATTATTATATTATTCTTTTGTCGTATGTCCTTAGCATTACATGTATAAGTACTATTAATCAATTTAGTATTAAATTAAAAAAAATAGATTATCTGCTGTTGTCTTTTAAATGGAAGACCGCACATAGACAAGCCGCTCGATCGGTTCTCAAGAACTGTGGAGTATCTCTAGTTATCATCTCATATTTATTTATATTGTAATTACTATTTGATTAGCCCTTATAAACATACTTTTGGGCGCAAACTTCCCCTTATTTCAATAGGGGTACAATCTAATCCCCGCTAGAGTGGCGAACTTTATGTCTCTACAACTGTTTAGATTTCATAAACGTAATTATTATATTCGTAATCGATCAATGTTACTTAGCCATCTTCGGCTCACTTAGTGACGCTTTAAGTTAGAAGACTTAGGTTATGTAGCGGTCCTATAAGTAATTTTAGCGACCCTAATAATTAAATGGCTTTTTGAGTATATTATACCTAATTGTCTTATTAGTCATTTAGCAACCACTATGCTAATTTAGCGGTTTTAACGGTAATTTAGTGGCCCTTTAGGTAATTTACCGGTCTTGTCCGTAATTTAGCGGCCCTTTAGGTAATTTACCGGTGTTATCGGTAATTTAGCGAGCCTTTAGGTAATTTACCGGTCTTATCGGTTATATGGCGACCTTCCAATTGACGGCCAACAGTGTATTATTCCATACGCAAGCCATATTGTGATCCACGTGTATTAGTGTTTTAAAATAAAATCAAATGTCATTCGTTCGTTCAATGTACTGTATTAATGTTTCCACAAACTTGTAAGTTATAGACGTCGATGTAAATAATCTTAGCCGCGTTTAGTGTAAGCGACAACCATTATGTATGTTCATTATATATTATGATTTGTGTATAAAATGTATGTTTTATATCTGTCTTTTTTATTTTGTTGGCACACAAAACCCGCTTTAAATCAAATCAATCTATTTTCGTTATTTTAGCCATATTAATACCTCGCTATTTATATATCTGTAATGAAATACATAACAGGGCACAGGCCTGACCGTACACTTATTACTGCAATTATATAATATTGACGTTAAATCAGCGGATTATCAGTTTTGTATTTCGGTAAGTACCGGTAGTAGATATTCATAATTATTCCGACTAACTTGTGAGCTCGGATCGTATTAATGTTCTCCGACATCTAGGCTTACCCTACAGAACGAATCGGAACATTTGAAAGTCCAAAATTAAACTACGCTAATTGAATGTACCATACATTATGGACTAGGGGCGGACCCAGCATCTCTAATGACCCTCTGAACACGACATAGTCGTGATGATATGTGTATCTGTTCATGTGCACACGCAGGCTAGGCGAGACCAAAATGAAACCCATCCATTTACATACTCTATGTATTTGTATAAAATAACACTGAGCTTCTAGAAAATGTATATTTGTATGCTTATTATTGTATGTATATTGCAATAAACATTATTAAATGATTAAGACTTTATTTATTTAAAAACCTATCCAGAGAAGACCTATAATACATACCCTACCATTAAACGTGCATCTAGATTGTGGCCGATTGACGTCGATCAGTCGATATTTATCGCCTCAAATCATTAAGGTACCTTAGCTATTCATTATTTGAATAGAACTCAAATAATATTGTCATCAATCGACGTCGATCGTCACACTGGCTCAGTGTCATCGACCGCAATCTAGTTGCCCCTTAATAGAGGTACCGAGAGGGGAGCTTATCTCTATAGAAGGGCGTGAATGACTATTACTATGACAGCCACCGAGGCTACTGTCCTGCCCGCTGCGGCGACCACGGCGGGGGAGCCAGTTATATACTCGTTCATATGGTCAAGTACCGCTCGTTTCGTGGCCTCTAATTCTTCCGTCTCACTATCGCCCGTTGGCCTGGAAATTATACATTTATTTTATAAAAATAACTTTTACACTCTAAAATCCTGCAACACAGTCCTGGTAACAGTTTCTCTGAGAACAAGCCAGCGCCTTCCATTGAAGTGGGCTGGTCACATCTATTTTGAATAATATAGATTGAAGAAGAATATAGATTGATCTACTCCGGTTTTCATTGTATCGGTCCGGGTTTCATTGTACAGGAGCTGGGAATAATTTTTGTTTTACTAAAACGAATGACTGAATTAAATGTCTTTGTGCTTTCTTTAAAAAGCATTTGTAATGGTTTTGTAAATCACCTTTAACGCCTTCGTTACATTTTTATCAATTGACTTTAAGGACAGGGCTTGTCTTGGCTCAGACAAATGTCATTTATTATCTATCTATTAATTATTTACTTTGGTTAATTCAAATTCAATAAAAGTTGATAGGTAGTTAGGTATATCTCATTACCTATAGCGTTAACAAAATATTGCTATTTTAGCGTCTAAATTGTAGTTAGTGCTCCCCGCGCTAGAAACGCAAAATGTTGCCCTTCATATGATCTACAACCGGTAAAAATCAGTAACAAAACACTAATATAAATTCACGGTAGGTATCATTTAAGACGAGGGATTACCTTATAGCTCTGCAATGTGACACGCCGGGCACCACATACACTGGCGCGTTGGACCTGCCGTGCGTGGCGTTCGGCCCCATCGGGGACCAGGGGTCGTGGCCCCCCGCCACCGACACCACCCGGTCCGGCAAGTGAGTGAGCCCAGCGAAGAAGAGGTTCGTGCGCTCTATCCCTTGCCTCAGTCTTCCCTCGTCGAAGCTGTAGGATTTTATCTATTTACTAAACTAGCTTTAGATCGCGGCTTTGATCGCGCAACCATCGATTTTGATATACTGCTTGACACCCAATAGTCAAGGCATGATGACAATAATATAATATATTTAGACGAACTGTACGGTCCCATACTAAACAATGATTGTATTATGAGTAGCGTACAATGAACTGGGGCGATCCCAGTTTAATAATTACGTATAGATATTAAACATCAATGTCTCTGCTACAAACATTCGTGCTCATCACACAAGGTTTACCCATACAGGGATTCGAAACCGGGAACCTCGGTACAGAAACCAGAGTCACTACTATACTGTGCCGACTAGGTTGTTGAAATGATTGATGATACTGCTCTACTGAGCTAGCCAACAGTGAAGAACCCCGATAAAATTAATCACGAGTGGTCACTTACAATGCAGAAAAGAGGTCCTTGCACATCTGATGGAAGTACTCCAGGGGCACAGTGGACAGGAAGGGCTGCCGGCTGCTGGTCGTTGTCTGGTACCAGCCGAACTCCACGCACGTCTGGTACGTCCACAGCCGCACTAGGAATACATGAAGAAACATATTAATTTTTGTAGGGGCTACTCTTCGGAACTACTTATCCGATTCTGAAAGGAGTGATGCATCTGCCTCATGATGCAGAGCAAAATCCATGGCTGTGCGGGCAAAGATCTTTTAAAAAAGAGCAACCATGGAGTTTCTTGCCCGTTCTTCTTCATAGAAACGACATTCCGAACGGGTGGTAAATTTGTACTTTAGCATTTTGTAACTATTTGACGATTCATAAGTACTATACTTAATGGTTTACATGAATTTAAAAAAAAAATGATTCTGAAAGGCTAGTAGAATTTAATAAAAACTTATATTAATTTAGGGGTTATACCCATATCTATAAGCCCACTAAGCAGGCTGAAAGACCTATGTTCATGATAATTTGTCTGCAGTCGATGTAACAAAGTTAATAAGCGACTGCCGAGAATTTGCAAATCAAATGCAGCAGCCGACGACACGATGAGAGTCACGGACGAATACGATGGCGAGCCGACGAAAGGTTACATTAAAAAATAGTTCATTTAACTCGAAGGCATCCCAAGGAAAACACAAAATACTCCATAGAAGCAAATAGATTTATTTTCCTACTGATTCATGAGTTGTTACTTGTCTGTAATAACTTTTGAGGAGCGTTATATTGCTGTAATGCTTATCCGCGACGTTCGGGCAAAGCGAGGAAATACCGAGATCTAACCAACGACGTGATAAATCACCATCACGCTTGTAATCCCCGATGGTGGGCAGAGGTGCACAGCAGTGAAGTCACAAATGCAATAGGAGGCGAGACTATTGCCATTACCACGGGCACACGTCTCCTTAATATGGATTTAAGCCATAGTCCAAGATTTGGTAACTTCACATGAAAGATGTGCAGGTTTCCTCAAGATGTTTCCTTTCACCGTTGAGCATGTCATGAGCTGGTGTTTAAACGAGCACACCTTGTTTCCAAAACGAGGGTTCTACCCTACGAATAAAGATACTTAATAAATAGCTCGTTGGTTCTACCATCTTGACTATCACAACTCCCTAAACGTAAATGGGAAGTTTCGCTCCCTCTTTTCGACGGCATGCTAGACAATGATGCTTGCAGTGTGTCCCCAACGTCTGGCGGTTATCCATCCCAGCTCGCGACAATTAGCATTGCATCTACAATGCAGATGACCCCCTTACAACAATAACCTATTCATGGTTTCTGCGCGGCTGCAAACGGGTGGCTCGGCGAATTCTCCCTGCCTATAGCTTTCCTTTTGATGGTGTTTGGTATTTTTAGTCAGATGGTCCGATGACACCAGGAAGGTGGCTAGTGGATGTTGGACTAGCTAGACCAACACAGAAGCAACAGGAATGGCGTGAATTAAGAGAGGCCCTGTACCACAGTTTTACAATGCATAAAATCTGTGTGTTTACTCAGCAATCGGTAGACAGATACTGATTGAAAGAAAGTGAACAATTACCAAAAAATTGTTGATTATTATACTCACTGACAGCGTCTGCAGAATCATAACTGGTATTCGTATGAGCAGCCACTACTTCGGAGTACCGCGACTCGATGCATGGCTGAGTCCAGGGTTGAGCAGTGATCCAGTTGGATAGTCGGTGTACTGGATTAGCTGTAAACAAATTAACAAGTTGACCTAAAACGAAGTGAGACAACATGAGTATACCGCCGACGAGTAAAGATGAGATACTTACGATGATATACGATTAGGATGATGAGGTATGGCGTGGTGGGGTGAGGTATGATGAGGTAATTTGAGGTACCTTAGTCCTCACTCATATTCCTTATGTTTCTCAAGGTAAGGACGGCACTAAGGCACTAAGGTAGATCGAGGTGAAACAATATGAGGTGCGATGTTATACGATAAGGCACAAATATGGTAAGGTACGGTGAGCTGAGTCACTCACGAGTGGTATCATCGGTGAGCACGGCGCAAGCATCGGGGATGTTTCCGGGAGTGGCGTACTGCACCAAGTACGCGAATGTCTCCGTGATGCCGAACCAGAAGAAGGTGGCCAGATCCATGGTGTTGGTCGCGTCGAGTGGTGTGCAAGTACTGGAATACATGGGTTATAGGATAAAACTACTCATGACTCGGTAATACCCAATCAAGGGGAAACTACGTGAAAACTATTTACAAAATGATCCCCGTTGGGAACCTACCCTACTATCAATTCTACAAGAAGTTAATCAGATGTCGTGACAAGCCATACTTGAACATTTCCGTGACATGAGCGGGTCCGCCTTCCTGCGCCAGGAGCTCCACCATCTGTTCCATCGCTTCTTGCACGCTCGACAAGCACTGCTCGCCGCCCTGAGAGCGCAGCGCCTCTGCGATCACCTCCAAGTATTCTGCAAGAAGTAGGCATCTTCTTAAACAAATGGGTTATAGGTCATCTTTTGAAATAGCTGATGGTTGATTAACTGTATAAGTATGTTGTTTATTCTCTCTAACAGATTAGGAAATAATGACACCAAATGGAAGAAATAGGAGTCTTAGTTTTCAAGGCACACCAAGGATTTAGGATTATGAGACATAAATACGACATGGTGCACGTGAGTGAATTATTATCTTTATATCTTCTTCTCTTCCATTATCTTTCAAACCACTGATATATCGGAAGGGAACTCCATATTGAAAGAAATTCCTTAGCTGTTGTTCATACCAGGGAAGTCTTCCTGAGCGTGCAACGGGCCGCTGTCTGAGAAGGCAGCATCCACAAGGTGAGGATACGCCATCCTCATCCAGGTCGCCATGCTGCCAGCATAGGAACATCCCACCAGGGCCACCTTCGCATTTCTGGAAAAAAAATAGCTTTATTTAACTGCACATTTAAACCTCTTTACTTACAGTTAATGTAATGCCCCAAGAGAAATTGGATAACAAAATATGTCAGTAGACAAGGTACCTAGTTTTATACGGAAACGTTTATATTGGGTAGTAAAACAATACTTATATACAATCAATCTGGCTACTCTACAAGCAAATGATTCAGCCGAACTATAATTATTTAAACCCGCAAACCTCAGTCCAGTAAACAGCTGATAACAAACTTGCGTAGAACAACCGCAGATGAGCGCCATTACAGGAATATTACAAGTAACATCGTTCTCCTCAGTACGTCATCTTAAGTTATTTTGAGACTAAAGGTTTAATTTGATTATTTCATCCGTTTTGCGTAGTAAGCTTGACTAGACGTAGGCAGAATAAACTATTGTAACCGGTGGTGATTTGGTGGGTTTCTTGTAAATGAATGGAAAGATCCTCATCCAACGAGCTGAAGTCCTCATCACATTACCGTCTACTGTCAGGCGAAAGCCCATCCTAATTATTATACGCCAGGTAGCTGAGTCTTCGGCTCCTTGTATCCAATTATCCACCACCACGTTTATTTATAGAAGACTTCTATAGTCTCTTACCTGTACCTCCCATTTTCAAACAGATCACTCTTCACGTATTGTATAAACTGGGCTAGGTCTGCCAAGGCTTGGTCTACCGTCAGGAAACGAAGATCAGACACATTGGTGTCTCTGGAAGTTAAACAGATATTATTGATGGATGATCAAATAGATACGTAGGGGGCTGCTGACGCACATCACAAAAATGATTAGGTACCTACTCAAAAATCGTCGAGAATTTGTAGTCATATTGTTATTTTTGTGATACTGATATTATATTTTAAAATATCTTCATAATGTTCTGGCGCTCGTTATGACGTCACAGGCCAGCACCCGCCAGCACCCGAGCCGCGTCGCCCGACCCCTCAGGTCAGTGGCGTAATGGCCAATTAACCCTCACGTATCATTCGTCATACGAACGGTCGAAATGAATTAAGTGGATTTAGTTTATTGAATTATGAGGTGTTACAAGTGTGAGAACAGCGGCGCCAGTTCGAACCCACTCATATTTTAACTCTTATATAATGAAGCGCGTTGAATGCCTTTTTCTGTCTGTCTGTAGTAGGCATACTTCACAACAAATAAACCGAGTTTAAGCCTAGTCGAAACGATAGTTAGAGAATGGAAATAAGAAGACGCCATATGCATTCATCTATGCCATCCTTAAAAAACAATATTATGTGTTGAAGAAAACTAATTTTACGGATTTTATCACGTGTATTTTATGTTTCCGACGTATCTGCTGCTTTACAGCAACCATGGTCATGGGAAGACCGTGACCATGGTGCTGTAAAGTGTGTGTATGCCGCAAATTAATCGTATAATCCTCTTTAATCCGAAACGGCGCTTTATAGGACACCTTGTGTCTGTAAATCAGCGGATTTATTGTAAAAGAGCGGAATCTAAAATACAGCTGCGACACTAATATCTCGTTTAATATAGTTTTTCGTCGCTTAGTTAATGAGTCTTAGTGTTCTAAATTCTGAATGGATTCAGGTTCTGAATCGGCCTGCGGGGGTTTTGCGTTATTTTAGTAATAATAGTTTCTAATTGTATTTTTTAAGATAATGTTTCATACCTCTTTATATTAGATTTTGTACCTACTAGCATCACATACCTACGTAATTACTCATCAATTCTGATACTCCCATGTTATGTATATATTACGTACCAAATATCGGTGTATGTTGCTTCAAGGCTGTTTCTAAATAAAAAAAGTTCAGATGACGCAATAATGAATGCAATAACAACCCCAACTTAACCCTCACTTAATTAGCGTAATAAGTTAATTAGGGTTCATTAACTCTGCCGACTGCTCCGTGATCACAGAATTCACAAAGAGAATATGTTAACTACCCTCGAATCATTCTATACTAATGATGTCTACCCTTCAATCCTTACTAATTACTGTGATTAAGTCATCACCAACTTACCAGAGCACAGTACAAGCCAAAACCTTCTGTAAAACCACCGCTATAAAGTTCTACAGATATGCAAACACAAATTTGTAACGAAGCTTTTAGTATGCATGAGCGGGGAGGCCGTATCCTAATATTTTTCTGGAATTGAAGTCGGTAGTGCAAGTCGTTTCGGGTCCCGAAGGAAACGACTACGATTTGTTAAGTGTTTCGCTTTAATGCGGCTATTATATGATTATTATACGACTGTTATATCTGAAGGGCTGGACAGAATAGGTTGTATTATTGCACCATCCGAGAATACTGCTAATATTGATCAAGTTCTGGGAAGTAATGGCATATGACAAACTAAATAAATATCACTTTTTTAGGATAATACTGCTTTATTTTTACACACAAACTTTATCCTTATTGGTGACAATATCAGATGGCGCAATAAAACATATTGTTTTTTTTTCAAAATCAAATGAATCAATTCCTGGCTAGGAAAATTATTTTTCCTAAATCTAATGATACAGTTTTGGTTTTTACCAAAATCGGTCTCGAGAGTCCTTTCAGTATTTTTCGCTATTGCCTATAGTTTCAGATTTGGCCATTCACGCACACTTGATAAAATCACTCTGTATATAGAATAACAGTATAACAATAATGTGAAATATTTTAATAGCTTGTAGCGACCTTTTAAAACCTCGCCACAAGAAACATGTTCATCGCGTCAATTAACAGGTGGCGCTGCATACGACGCCCAAGAACAAATGACGATGCTCAATATAATTCTGAAACGCACTATGAGAGTTTTAACAAATCGTACTCATTTGTACAAGAATTCGCCAATAACAAGCACGGGAAAGTTGTAATGATAATATTATAACAAAGGAAAATGGTAACAGCACCTAAACCTATATCCACGTATTTACAACGTAGTAAATACGAATTCTATAAAAGAATATCTTCGTATTCCAAAAAATAATTTCAGCACAAAAATATCCACAAAAATCTAGGCTAGTCTATTTTCAATATGGTGTCAAATACAGGCGAAGATAAATAGTTGTATGCACACGACGGTAATAAAGAGGGGCTGGCAGGGAGCCAGGGTGCCGCCGGGGAGCATATATCACTACGCTATTGTAGTTTGGCACTAGCCTTTTATGGCTGACCGGTGGAACGATTATTTTGTATACCAACCAACCTACCCTGAACGTTGATGGCAATTTAGGAGTCTAGTAATTAGACTACACGTCTGAGCAGACTCACGGAGTATACTGATACTAGCACTGATCCCTACTAACACATCAGTGTTGCATTTTGAGGTGTTGTATGACAGCCTTTTATGGGCCCACTTATTGAGCGGAAATCACCTTCCAATGGTAATTAGATGGAAAGATTATATGGCAGGTGTCCGCAACTCTTCCAATAGCCCTATCTCAATTTTAAACTATTGTCGCAATTGCCTTCCATATATCCGCAATAATAATAGAATATAAATCCTCCTATTTTTCTTTTGATTAATTTCGTTGCGGGTCCCAAGACATTAGCCTTTCCGGGTCTCGCTGAGGGTCAAACCCCGGCGTCCTTGTTGGTCACTGCTGTGGATCATGGCTTACAGGAGTAGCAGTGTTCGGAATGTGTGGCGGGTCTCGTCCCAAAACAAAATACGTTCAATAGTTCCTCAACCTGCTGAGGTCAATTCGCTTTTCATGTCCGTTATTTTTAGCGAGTTCCCTCAGGAGGGTACAATAACGTAGCTTTAAAATTATCTAAATAACTTCTACGTGTCGATTAGACCCGTGTCCCCACGCAATCGTTCTTAAGGACCGGGTTTAAGGCATGCAGTCCTTACTGAGAAGAATGCCAATACTAAGAAGACAAATACGTAGCAATGTAATATAGACCCCGGTTTGGGAACGAATCTATTATGTTTTGGTTGTCTGTGTTTTAACCATAAAGCTGTAAGAATATATACTTACGCCGAAGGCCTGGTCTGTCCGTAGTACCGGTGCTCAGTGTAGAACAGGCCGGCGCCAACCAGCTGCGCCAGCTCGTACGCCAGCCCGGCCGTCGTCCATCCAGGGGAAATGGACCACTCCCCGCCCACGAAGATCACGACGTGCTCGCCAGCAAACTGACTGTTGTAATAGTAGCGCTGGGGATCATGTGAAATAATATGATTTGTATGGATGGAGCATGTTATTTGATGGGGTTTATCAGCACATTCTGAAACAGGCTCTTAGGAAGCCTTTTTTTTGCGTGGGGAAATCTTCATTGATACCCGCAAGACCCGAGGGAGGCAAGCGGGTTATGCCGGACTTTTACCGACTAAAACCCCACGGTGGTCCTTCTCCCGCCTTGTTGGGGGACGGGGGACGAGCTGTTAGGAAACCTAAGCCAACTAATTTCACATTTCAATAATATGTTATGATTAGAATGCTTAGGGTCACAATAATTTTAAAATGTTAGTTCACTCGCACAGAACTAGATGGTGTTGCACCCGAATTAGGGGTCGATATTTCTGTTTCCATTCAGCGTTGAATAGTAAAACCTCAACGCCTCGTCTATGTTTAAGCTACTATACAGTTTAAGTCCATTATACAAGCTGTCTCTAGAACTACTAGAATAAGACGTGTATACACAATGTGGCGCTATGTCTTGTAGAACAGTAATATAACTAAAAGAGAATTATATTAATTATAAGCTGAGATGCAAACGCGAGCGTGCTGTTCAAAGAATGACCGCCTTCAGACTGAACAAGGCCTCGCACACCATAATGACGTCAGGACTAAGCTGGGGTACTTTTTGCATCTCGATTTCGTAATAACTTCACGAATTTCGCTTACCATGGGGAAGGTGTCCATGTTGTATGCTTTGAAATGGTTCAGCCTGACGTCCAGCCAGCCCTCCACGGGTGTGCGCTGTGAGCGAGGCTCCGGCGGTGGGGGCTCCAGGGTGCGGAGCGCCAGGCACGGCGACAGCAACAGGAGGATCCAGGGAACGACTGTCGGGAAGGTCACATTAAGACAAATCCCGTGATACTGTTTGGCAAACTGATTCTATAGTATACCTACACGGTTGTATGAAAAAAATTGTTGTGTATGAAAAAATATTTTATTAAATTTTACCAACTTCTGCTGTCCCAATTATTTTCTTCCAATACAATGACCCAATACAATAATGATTCGGGCCATATAACAAGTATTTAAGTTAATTTACTTACTCATGTTTACCAAAACGCCGTTCCTTAATATCAACACAGCTAAATGTCTGTCTCCGAATGGCCCATTTAATTCTTTTATCTTTTGATAATATGGTAAACTTATCGGTAGCAGATGAAGAAAACAGTGTAACTCTAAAATATTATAAAATCAATGTCCCACACGTGTCTTGCCACACAAATCTCATTTCTTATTCGTAAAAGAAGACAAAACAAAACGTATAGTTCTCACATAAATACATTTTGGTTGTGATATACGTATTTATTGGATACTAGCTGTTGCCCGCGACTTCGTCCGCGTGGTATTTAACCAAAACTCAACCGTTGGCAACTGCCTGCTCGCGCGATCTGATCCCGCGGGACGCATTGCAGATTGTTGCTATCAAACTTAATCAGGCGCAGCGCTGCAACATTGGTTTTAATTGTTTTTCGAGAGATCCTATTTTTTTTTCTAAAATAAAAGTAGTAAGTTACTCCTTGTTACATCAGCTATCTGCCAGTGAAATTCCCGTCAAAATCGGTCCAGCCATTTCAGAGATTACCCGGAACAAACAGACAGACAGACGGACAAAAATTTAAAAAAAGGTTGTTTTGGTATAGGTACCGAGTATACATCCAAATGCATTTAGTAAAAAGCGGTTATTTTAATATTACAAACAGACACTCCAATTTTATTTATATGTATAGATGATACATTTTCGCATAGATTTGTGTGTTACTTTGATAATATTACTATCGTAAGTATGCACTGTACTTACTAATAAAATCATATAAGTATTTTGTATACAGAATTAACTCGAAACAAAATACAACTACAGCGGTCTACGTAAAAGAAAACTATAATTGTGTAACTTATACAACTTTAATTCCATGTTGCTATTGGCAATCAACGTGACAAGCCGCAATCAGATAACACGTAATCAAACTAATTTATATACTCGTACTCTCAGTAGAATTAATATGTTGATAACGTAAAATAATTAGTACATTTATGATTAAACTGTTCAATAGCATCTAATGCACAGACACACACTTTAGTTTGGTCTGGGCCAAGATCATTTCGTATGTTACCCTGGCCTGGGTGTCACTGGGATCGCCCCCAGTCCATTGTTTATTATTATTGTTTAAGGGGGAAGCTCAGGTCAGAAAATGTCAATGGTTTTTATTTTTTTACGAAAAATTTGGACATCTTTACGATGTAATTTAGTTTTTTGCCGCTACCGCTACTTTTACTAACTTTATGGTGTTGTATCGCTTTAGGTTTTTTTTTATATCTGGTAAAAGTTCATGTCCGCCGGCCGGCGCAGTGTGCTGAGGTCCTAGGTAACGGCGTTTCACTCGCCTCGTGCCGGTGTTGCCAGCCGGCTATTGTGTATGCGCGTGCGCCGCTCACGTACTGTACGTGAGTCAGGTACTGTCCGCAGCAGCTGTTGGTCGAGGACTTAGTGAGTACTAGATGTCCCATGGTCAGCAAACCTGATGAATGAAAGACAAATACATTTTGATTACAATTTCATGAAATGGTGAGATACATAATAATTACATCTCGCATTGATGGTACTTATACATGTATATAAGTTTAGAAGAAAGATAAAAGTTTGAATCATAAAATAAATACATTACTACATGTTTGGATAACCTATTGCTGATCGAATTATTAGACATAACAAGTAGAACACAATATATATAAACCCAATTTTAGGTCGTCATTGCCAGCAGAATATTAGATTATAACCTAACTAGCACTAGCCAATAAGAGAGTAGAAATTACTTTGAAGAAATGTATGATATTTATTGTCCTTGTCCGTCCTAACGGTGATGGAAAACATCGTGAGGAAACCTGCATGTCTGAGAGAACCCCTCGGACTTCACACATCTTTGTGTGAAGTCCGCCAACCCGCACTGGGCCAGCGTGGTGGACTATGGACTAATCCCCCTCGCATTAAGGGGAGGCCCGTGCCCAGCAGTGGGACATTAAAAAAGGGCTAGAATTATTATATGTCCTTCGCTCTTCCAGACTGAGGATGTCTGCATACAAGAAATAGTTAGGTGTACAAAACACAGCCATAAGAGTCGCGGGTCGCTTGTCGAAATGATTACACCGTGAGTAATGGTGACTCACTCACTAGCCGTTAGCCATGGCGCATGGCGGTGTGGTGGACACTCTCCCTTTAAACTAGATGTATACCTCCATGCTTACCCATAGGAAGACATAGTATGATCTTGCGATAAGCCATTCCCACACACAAGACGACTAATGGATCTTTGAATGAAAATCCCCGGATCCAGCAGTCAAGGACTCTTGATTAGAATGTTTAATATAATATACTTTCTTGTTTCGTTTTCAACTAGCGTGACACTGGAATTGTTAAATCCATTGCATGGCACCCCATATCGCAATTTTAACGTTGCTTAGTTTGAGACCATACGATTGGTGATATTCCTCTGCCCGTCCGACATGCAAAGACAATAAAAAAGTAAGCCTGTGTTATTTCTATCTATAACTTACTTCTGTAACTTAGATTAAAACCATAGTGTTTTCGGCTGGTGATATTATTATTAAAATCCGTCGGTACAAGCTCAACCAAGCAATCAGTTAAAGTTGGTCCGTGTCCCTTTGTTCTTAGTCAGTATTCTATTTAGGGCTCAAGTGATATTGGTGTGTACTTATGAGTAAGTCAAGTGACTCACGACTAATTGGTAATGGAAACATCGTATAGGTTTTTTTATGGTGGCTTAAAAATGTATTCAGGCATTGTCAATGTTTGCATATGATTAACACGTTGACTGCGTTAAGAGGTCTAAAAGATCTCTAACGTGACTTTCAGCTGGTGCGGCGCCGAAAATCGTGTTCTCCACCTCTGTGCGGGAGGTCGTAACTTCTTTATTTCTATGTGTTTGACAGAGACAAATATACATACCTACTTCCCGCTGCGAGTTTGATTCAATAATGTAATAAAAAAAATAGGAGATGGATGAGGTCTCTAACGCACTGAGTTGTAATAATATACATCTGTTGCGTGAGGAGATCTTTCGGACCTCCTAAAACACAGGCGTCGTAGACGCAAGGAGCGGAGCGCGGGCGGCGCGGGCGCCGTTAGCTCGCGCTCAGTGTTGTTCAAATGTCGATAATGTGTACCTGCGCACTCCATTTAAAAAAAATACGCTCTTATATTTTGTCAGCGTGGTAGCAAAAAAAGTCGTTGCACAGGCTGTTACAGTAAATTACGGCTCACATTTAGTAGCACAGATGCATCCAAAAAAACCAAACGAATAAATACACTATGTGTGCAATGCGAACAACAAATGTGGTTACCATGCTTCAATGAGGAACATTTTTCTTAAATATTTTTTTAGTCACTATGTTTATTGAAATAAAACTAATTTTATGGATTATCATAATTCATCATTCACGAAAGGACAGTCACCATGGTCAGTCCTCCCGTGACCATGGTTGCTGTAAAACAGCCGAAACGACGGGAACGTAAAAAACAAATAATAAACACGATAAAATCCGTAAGATTAGTTTTATTTAAATGTCTAGTATTCGCGTAAATATAAGAAATCAATATTACTATGTTTAAATGATTACTTCATAAAAAGTTAAGCTATCGATAACTGGGGTTTTATTTTAATCCCATCACTAGTCACAACCCAAACTGATCTATCTTTAGTTGCGATGCGATATTCAATGGATACCTAATTTTTTTTTCGTTATATCTCATAACCCACTTTTCACATCCCCATGCGTAGCAAACTTGAGATAGAACAGTTAATTCTCTATTTATTTACAGAAAGAACATAGATTGTATCTTATTTTTTGATAAAGATATGAGTTTTTTTAAAATACCTTATTTTACGAGATGGATTAGGTCTCATACGCACTAGAGTGAAGCTCGGTTAAGAGGTCGAATAGGTCTCTAACGCACTGGCTGAAAGTCCTCTGAAAATGGCACCGCACTCAACGTGTTAACACACTTGGATGTGAGGTTATCAGTGGTCCCACTACTCTTGTCGTAGCTAATATATAGCAGTCTCTGCGATCAGGTAGTTCAGAGTAGGCTGGCAGCCGACTCCATTCCAATTATATGTGTCGAGAGAATGGTCTCTCCATGTTCCTATAGTTTAAATGATTCTGAACGATTTGAAATCAATTAGTTAGGTATTGCTAGAGTATTATTTTCTAATAGGTACCGGTTCTGTTGCCTGTGTTGCTGTTGATAGGAATGTAAACTAAGTAGTTTCTTTTAAAATAAGGTAACCATTGAGTTTCATTCGGACTCTTTTCGGTAAAACCAGCGTTTCGAACAGCTGATGAATTAGGAGTGTCTTGGCTTAAAGCAAAGATACTTTTCGCGTTGATTTTTTGGCCTATATAATTAAAGAAAGATATTTTGACTTTGTTTAGGATACAGACTACTATGAAGATTACATAGGTATACATGTCCAATCCTAGTTGTTACCTAGAATGAAATTCCTACCAACAAAGTTCCCACGCGTAGCAATCCACTATTGTTCTGTTCAAGGATGCACTTCACACGTGTGGGTAATGGAAAATATTTATAATCTTGTTTAGATACGAGTGGGGTCCGCCCTGCTCTCGGTAGGGAATAGAAGCCCTACTACACGCTTGGATCCCCCACTAAACAAGGAGAGACAAGGATATAAGAAAATAATTCAGAATTTCGGCTCTGATAGTCTCTGAATGAAATGACTGGGAGGTCGGACAGACGGACAGATATGGCGAAACTTTAAGGGTTCCTAGTTTTACTACGGAACCCTAGAAATTAGATGCACAGCAACTGTCTCTTGTTTTGTTATCATTCTGACACTGATAGGCGTCGAAGCGATCGTGCAGAAACTGTTTTAACCGAATTTATAAGGACGTAAGTTCAGTCACAGTCATAAACCAGGTTATTGTTCTTAGCTACTCGATTGAATAAGTTTGGAGCTGTAAAAACTAAGAAGATAAGGATCTCTCGTAAAATTCACAAACCCCTGAAGAAACCATGAAATAAGTGGGAGACGTTCCTTCCACTAATTTTTCTATCACAGAAAAGCAAGTAAAAGAAAATTAATTTACCAACGTTTTAATTCAAAACTCCGGTACAAAGGAATGTTTATCCCTTTAAAAGAATATATATTTAAACAGTTCTTTCGTTCAAGAGAGGCAGTTTATTAAACCCAGCTCCACTCAATTAAGTCGCGGAGGCTTACGCTGTAAGCCTGCGACTGTGTTGCCAGGGACAAAGAAACTCCCATTAAAAATGTATGATGACATTCAAAAGTCACAGAAATTTCCCCGACTGCGGAAAAATCCAACGGGCAATGATTTTAATGCTGTGTATGCATAGGTCGTAGAATCAATGGCATGAATAAGAAAGTTTATCGAATTTTAGATAAAGAGGGACAGAACTATTCGATGAAATGAGACTCAGTATTAGCTGGCTGTATTTATCTATAGCTCCATCTCCCTCAATCGCGCCTCAGATCAGGCCTTGTGTTGCGGGTTTTTATTCCCTGATGGTGTCTTAAAGAAGTTCCATAAGAGTGCTCAATGGTGCTGAATTAAAAAATGATTTGCCGGTATGGGGGGGGGGGGGGGGGGGGGGGGGGATTGCCTAAGACTGGGGCAGTGATGACCACGAGCTGAAGGCGTTATATAAGATAGTCTTCAACGAAGTGGACCGTGACCCACGCACGTTGGTTAAACGCTAGGGCATGCGTGGCTGACAAACATGATGACTGATCAGCGAGGAAGCCCTATGTCCAGCTCTGAATGTATTAAAGTGATGATGATGATGAAATTCCATTACTGAACACAGCAATGTAAAGCGATATATTACTATTTATATTGAAAACTTGAAGAGGGTAGTCTTCAGTTAGCAACACTGTCCGAACGGAAGGGGTATGTGCAGGGTGCGGGGAGGGTGTACGGGGTCACTGCGTGCTCTATCCACCCCTTAATCGCTGGGATTTATGATGATTTGTTGGCTAGGGTTGTCACAGTTCGGTTATCGAGCTGACTCATTACCTATAAACATTGGTTTGTTTTTATTTGGGTAAAAATACTTGGTAAACGAAGTACGTATAATATGAATTCCGGGGACAGTAATTTAGTGTAGCTTCGAGAGCACAATATTATTTAATTGAAGTCTTTGACACATTTTTACTTAAGACTAGGTAAATAATATTAATAATGAACATTTAAAATAATTAATGTAAATGAATGTCGTAATATAACTTCTTCATTATCCCTTAGATAATTATAATAGCACAGTTTGTTGTAAAACGTGATCTTTCTATTTATGAAAATAAAAAACATAAAACACCCAGACTCAATAGTATACTCAGCTACATTACAACAACGAAGGTATTATCATCTTTTTTTTATTTTTTATTACATTATAGGCAAGTATTTGATCTCGATCTCACCTGATGGTAAGTGACGATGAGATCCACGATGGAGCATACTTGCCTAGGTTGGAAGGCGGCAGTAGATAGTGACGCTACATTCACTAGGCACGTGCAGCGCAACTGATCTGACCCGCCATCCATGAATGGCAACACCGAACATCACGCCGGAACACGGCTAGGCCGCTTGGCGACATGGCTTTGTTCAGTGGGTGGTGACTAGCCACGGCCGAAGCCTACCACCAGTGGTCTCTCGAATCTCGAATCATTATGTCGTTTTGACAAATCGATTCAGTTCATTCTCGAGTGTCACATCACTATTGCAAGCGACCATGACTGTTGTGTGTCCGAATTAAACATAATTAAGTATAAATTATGAGGGATCATTTAATCAAATGGACGCAATGTTTGTTTGTGATTATTAGGAGGTCGCACATAGCCCGGTGATGGCGCAGTCCGGACCTGCACGATAGGAAAATTATTGGTAACATTCCTCGCTTCGGAGGGCAGGCTAAGCTGGCACGCACGATTATTTCGTTACGGATACACAAAAGCCAAAATAAGCCTGACACCTGTGGCTCAAGCAATATCTTTATACGTTGCATTACAGTAACGTAATTGTCTTCCGTCCCGCTCACACCACAGACTTCATAAATAAGAGAGACAGTGACAGCATGCTCTCAATGTCGGTACAATTACCTTACCCTACTGGTGTTACCTTAGGTACCGGTATTCACACCAGTTGGGTTATCTAAGGCAGACGGCATTCGTTGTCCCTAGCCCCACTATTTAGCTATTGGGAAGAAAAGAATGTAAATTCGCGGTTCGCTATTTATACGAGATTTTTTTTTTCCTAGCGAAAGGTGTTCTGCTTACCATTTCCAAGAACACACACGTGAGGGCAAATATTTTATCCTTTGTATAAACATAGTTGCTATGAATCATTCACACGTGACATTTCAAACCTGCACTTAATGACATAACAAAGAAATAGTACACCCATGCTGTACGTGCGAAAATCCGTTAAAAATGAGGAAGCGATTCAATTCCTTATTCCCACAGTGCTTCGTCACATTTTATTCTGCACTTTTAATGCTGTTATGCTGACTGATCGGTACACTATCGATGGTGATTCAAAGGGCGTTTAAGAGATCAAACGGATGGGTGACTGGATGATGAATAGGCCTCGTCTTTAGCGACATGATAAGCGGGATCAGACCACATTATACTGAGATGTCTCCAATAGTATTTTATGTATGAGAATCTCATTTTCAATCATGTTCACTTGCTGTACGGTGAGAGCAAACATCGTGAAGAAGCCTGCACGTGTTCCGAAAGCTATGTGAAGTTCACCAAACCGCACCGGACCAGCGTGGTATACTATTACTACATTAGAACCAAATACCATCGGTGAATTTTGGATGCACTGTAATGCACCTCTGCCTACTTGCAGTGATAGGTAAATAGTTGGAATTAATTAATTTATAGCGATAGTAGGTACTAGTGCTCTCGTATGCTATGCCTAGCGTCTGCCGCCCACTACCAGTCAACTAGTAATTACTAATACTCGTTTAGCACTAGTTAGTAATCTGGTTTTGTCCAGAACCAGTATTTTATCTATTTGTTTTTGGATATGTCAGTTTGTGTATTACCTATTAATACTCATGTTTTGGGATTGCAAGTTTTATAGCTAGAATATTCCTAATCAGTAGTGTAAGCAGGAACTTCTTATGTAATGGTAACATCATCATGAAATTATGCTGTCACTATCGTACCTACTTATGATATCTGTGTTGTGAGAGGGACGGAAGACGTTACGTTACCGTAACAGTGCGTAAAAAAGATTGTGCTTGAGGTACTGTACTGCTATAGTATACATGATAATTACTCACTTAAGCTGATGAAACCTGTATTTCCAAAACCGAGTCAGTTCTAGAAATACATGTAACATTAAATAAAACTTAATTTTTCGAATTTTATCTCGTTTATTTTATATTTTTACGTTCCCGACGTTTCGGCTGCTTAACAGTAACCATGGTCACGGGAGGACTGAGGTGGTTGACGTCCAAGTGTCATAGTATGAACTGGGTATCCTCATATTTAGTTGTTGCTTGCGGTCCGATCTACGCAGAAAGTGCTCAATGTCATAAGGTCTTGGAATTCGACCTTTCTGTCTTATCGCTTGTCTGCTCGCTTATAACTTGAGATCTACTGGACGGATTTTGATGGGGTTTTCAACATTACATACGATATTTATTCTTCGTCGTGCATTTCTCGCATTTTCATCTACAAAAATAAACAATAAAGTATAACTTGATTAGGTAGGAAGGTACTTTATAATTGTTATTTGGGTTTTGTTCGCACAAACACTATGTGTCAATCAAACCCAGTAGCGAACAATTACTTATTGTTTAAAACCGCAGTGACTGGCTATTAAACTGACCTTTTTGTGTAGGTAGGTACACTAGGCATTGCCACAATACCTACCTGCTGTTTGTATTATGTAATTAAAAGATAATACGAGATTAATTATTATAAAACTACCTACTACATACGAGATCAGGCAAGTAGATCGTAGGGTTTCTGAAACGCCTGAATCAGAATCAAATTTAGAAAAAATATCAGTCATAGCCAAGTTGGTAGAATGCCTGCCTTGGATACAAGGGGTGCAGGTTCACACACCGGCTTTCAACTCTGAGATTTTCTGGTGATGTGAGAATTTTTAATAATAGTTATCGCTTGCTGTACGGTGAAGGCAAACATCGTGAGGAAACATGCACGCCTGTCGAAAGTGGTGTGAAGTTCACCAAATTAAACTGGGTCAGCGCGGTGGACTATGATGTCCTTAATCCTCTTCATCGTTAGGGGTCGAGTCACCTTCGTCCGTAGGAGAATTAAGTACCCTCGAGATACCCTACACGTGACCCTGGGTGGTGCCAACTAGGTGACAACTCTACTGGTGGTAGGCTTCGGCCGTGGTTAGTCACCACCCACTGAACAAAGCCATGTCGCCAAGCGGCCTAGCCGTGTTCCGGCATGATGTTCGGTGTTGCCATGGATGGCGGGTCAGATCAGCTGCGCTGCATGTGCCTAGTATGAATGTAGCGTCTCGATCTACTGCCGCCTTCCTACCTAGGCAAGTATGCTCCATCGTAGATCTCATCGTCACTTACCATCAGGTGAGATCGAGATCAAATACTTGCCTATAATGTATAAAAAAAATAAAAATAAGGATAAGTGTGCCCAGTTTAATGGTATTAGACTCACTCCCTATTACATTGGGACGAACTACCATCGTTGAATTGAGTGTGCATTGCAGTGCACCTCTGTTTACCCCTTCGGCGATTACAGGCGTGATGGTGTACATACATTCTAGAATAAGGAATAGGTATTACTACAGATTAGCCGGTTGTTCCAAATATCATTTTTACATCGCCGTCAGACGTTTTGTTATACCTAATAGTATATCCAAACACCGTCCTTGCGAATGTTCTAGAATGTCCACCGCAAGTTGGATGACATTATGTGTGTTGTCGAGTCGGTTACCTGTTAGGTACTAGGCAATAAAAATAAAAACAACAAACATTATAATAACCAATTGGACTGTATTAAATAATAAAAGAACCTCACACGGCTATAGCCATTAGGGAGGCGCTAATAACTCCTCCATATCGTATTATTTTCTATTAGTATTATGTCTATATTATCCAGAGACAATAATACGACATGGAAGATGTTTTTTTTTAATAATCGATAGTATTCATATTTTTAATTTAGGTGAGTGCTTCTTTGTATTGTAGGTAATTTGGTTCAACTTTCGCCGCGGCAAAGTGTAACTGAAAGGATTTTTAGCCATTTTTTATGAAAGATGCACGCTTTCCTCGGTAACGAGGATTGCAGGATCAAACCCCGGCTCGCTCCTCTGGGATTTATGGATTTCATGTGTGAATCTCATTTTCAATCATGATTATCACTTGCTAAATGGTGAAGGTAAATATCGTGAGGAAACCTGCATGCCTGAGAGAGCCCCTCGAAAGACGTGTGAAGTCCGCCAATCCGCACTGGGCCAGCGCGGTGTACTATGGCTTAATCCCCCTCGCATTGATGGTAGGCCCGTGCCCAACAGTGGGACATTATAAAGGGCGGGTATTAAACGGTAAGGCAATCATCGCTTATTAACCTCTGCAAGAATCAAACTAGTTTTCGGAATATCGAACCCGTACCTGACCAGCGTTATTGTATATTGCTAGAATGACCTCCGCGTTTAGGGGTACGTGCCCAGCAGTGGACAAACCACTTATTACTACATTCTTAATTCTTAAATTTATTGTTGCGATAACCAAAAATAGATTTTTGGTTATCGCAACAGTAAATTAGTATTTAAACGATCACAAAATTGTATCAAAACGAGTTCTATTGATTCGACGATCAATTAGTTTAATTAACAGTTAGTTATCGCGGTTAACAGTACAATTGAGCTGTAGTTGCTTGTAATCGATAGGACCTTGGATGCAGCGCTTCCGCGGACCGGGACCTTGAACCTTGGAGGTACTAAATACGTGGAAATTAAACTTTTCCAGGGAGATTAGGGTGAGGTTAATTCAAGTAAATGTGTGAAGAATAAAAATAGGCTGTAAGAATTGAACCTCTACGCATAATTAACATGGCAAGGTACTGGCATTATGACGACCTGATTAGAGCAGTTGGTAGTGACCCTGTATTCCATACCAAGACTCCCGGGTTCCAATCCTGGTAGGGACAAACTTTGTGTGATGAGTACGAATATTTGTACCCGTGTTATGGATGGTAAATATTTATTGTATACTGGGTTCGCCCTCACTCCATTGTACGGTGCCCATAATACGAGCGTTGCTTAGTGTGGCCGTATAGTTGGTGTGTTCGTCTGGTGATATTATTATTATTTTTCTCTCTCAACACGGCCTATACCCGGATCTTTGGAAGGGTTGCGCGGAGCCATGGGTACAACACGTAGAAACTCTTTTTGAGAATTTTATTGTTATGTTAGCCACCTGCTGGGGTCAACTGCTCATAATGATTTATTTACTTATTATCATTTTTATCATAGGAGGTTAAATGACACGATTGTAAACGTTTATGTATAATGTAGGGAAAATAATACATGATTTGTGGTGTAGTGATTGAGGCCTTGGGGTTAAGTCCAAACATACTTACAAAGGAACTACATAGGAAAGGGAAAAGCCATGAGAAAAAGAAATAAGACTTGTTACATTTAGTTATGAAATATAAATCAAATAACATAAGTACATGAGTACTACAGTACCGACATCATGACTCTATCATAATGTCATATTGTAGAGCCAAGTACTATACTAGAGCGAACGCGTGGATCATTCTCAGAACCCATGAGTCATGCGGCGCATGCGCGTAACAAACGTAAACACGTGACCGTGTTAGAGGTCTAGCGGGTGAGATTGAATTAAATAAATACACCGCTCTCTGATAAGTGTCGTCGCTAGGCGTGTCATAGCGTCGTCCCAATACTTCTCATAAATGTTTCACGAATCTTGTCTTAAGTAGCTTTGCAATGCCTGTCATAAAGGCAACACTTGTCATATACTCGCCCCGACGCTTGTCATATTGCCTATCAAAGATCATCTACCTGACGCTTGCCATATTGGCGTTAGGACGCTTATCATAAAGTCGCCCCGACGCTTGTCATAGTAGCCGCGCGATGCTTATTATAAAGTCCTATCCACGCTTATCATAGTAGCATCGCAACGCCTGTCATAATGTAGTAAGACGCTTGTCATAAAGTCGTCCCGACGCTTGTCATAGTAATGTCGCGTAGCTTATTATAAAGACATCTCTATGCTTGTCATAGTCGTATCGGGACGCTTATCATAAATTAGAAACGATACTAGCCACAGTGGCGTCGTGACACTTGTCACACACATTGTGATGCCCTGATGCTTATCATGGATGCGTGTCAAAGCATTTTTGTTGTTGTTTTGTGTTTGTTATTACATACTTATAATGAACACTAAATTGGGGTATACATATATAACACCCCTGCTCTACCATCCCTTCTTACATAAGTACTTACTCTACTGAAGCAAGAATCAATTGAACGATGCATGACTCACAATAAGAATGATCTTACAATTTGTATAAGGTAAACATACTAGCTAACCTGTAAGTAATGAGGAAGTAGAGATGTGCCACGCTATGACTCAGCGGATGCTGGGTGCGATCGCGGACCGCGTGCTCAGGTTCAATTAATTCGGAGAAAAGGCACTGTGCTACTGAGAATGCATCTATCAATGATGGTCTTTGGCGATATTAATTGGAATTTTAACAGCTGCTTTCTGTATTCACCCCGTCGGACACCGATACTCAATAAGGAGGGAATTATATCACGTATGGCCGATTATTATGTGGATCTCAGTATGAGGGATGAGTCTACCAAAATTCTGTGGTTGGAATAGTCTGCAGATATAATAATACTCATTCAGTTTTTTTTTATAATTCAGTTATATTGCTACACAAACACTTGACTGAACAAGATGTATCGCCGTCTTTTTTTTGTATATTTGCAACGTAGGTAATATGAGCAAGACAACAATACTTTTAGATTTGTAATTTTTTTTACACCAGATTCGGCGTCAGCCAGTTCTATTATCAACATGACGGATGACTAAACTTAATTGAATACAATTAAGATAATAAAATAAACTTCCGGACAAATATGTATTATTCACCGTAAATCCCAAACCTTCTACTAATAGGCGTAACACTTAAATCAGTAAGTCACAAAATACGGATGTAGAGTCCACTGACCCCTTAATCAATGACTAAGAAGTCAACATGATATATTCATTTAAGAGGCCACTCATGCTAAGTAGCGCGAAAAGGATAGTGTGATGTATTTTCACACGAAATAAAACGTGACGGAGAGCATACTTGCGAGATTCAAACAATTGTTATTTATATGAAAACTACAATATAAATAATTAAGCGTTCTAGTAAATAATTAAGCGTCCTAGTTAAACAATTAAGCGTCCTAGGATAATAATTAGGCATCCTAGTTAAATAATTAAGCGTCCTAGTAAAATAATTAAGCGTCCTATTAAAATAATTAAGCGTCCTAGTAAAATAATTAAGCGTCCTATTAAAATAATTAAGCGTCCTAGTAAAATAATTAAGCGTCCTAGTAAAATAATTAAGCGTCCTAGTAAAATAATTAAGCGTCATACTAAAATCAAGAATTCATTATCACAGGACAGTATTTTTCTTTTAATTTTTTATTAAATATATTACGGCCTCTTAACAACCTTTATGAAGTCCGCCATTTATGGAATTCGAACCTGTGACCTTGTAGGAAGCAGCTAGAATTAATAATGAGTCATTGAATACTAATATCTCATACGAGTTTGTAACTATGATAGTGAAGTTTATATAAGCTTAATATTTTAGTCAATCACGGGCCATCCAAATACTTGCATTATAAATGTTGCTTAACCACGCAGCTTCCCGTCAACGCGACTGCGCTTATCTTACTATACTCACTACTGTTGATGTTATTCGTAGCCACATTTCCGAGAATCGAATCCGTGGCCTTGTGATCGCACCAAGCGTAGTCTGAGTCATTGGAACCTGGTCATTCATGAAGTAAAATATATACAGTCGTTCCAGTACTTTAGTGTCACCACAAGTTTGATTGATAGCGTCGATGTGAAATGATCGCGGCTCACGTTTACAGGTGTAGGGGAGGTGGAGGCGACATAAAAAGAGCGTGTATCCATTATCTCTCTCTCTCTCTTCACTACTTGGTTAAATAGCAAACATCTTTGAAACTATGTAACATATTTCTAAAAGTCTCACAGTATTTCATATAAGAATTACTGATTATAATAAAATATACACGCCCAATAATATAAATACGACTGACCAACTGTCGCGAGGACCGTGTTGAGACCAGACGCGGTCTAGACGCGGCCATTGACATTTACCCGACGTAATTCCAAGCCACTGGGGCTGTATGTATCTCAAATACAGGACACCGTTATCTACAGCTGACCGTACAACCAGTAGACCAGAGAGTAAAGAAATCTTCTTCCAAAAATATGAGTAATGTACTTAGATGTATGTAACCTAAATATCTAACTGAATACCTACTGGCATTCGTTTCACATTACATAACATAAAACAAAACAAGTGTCATTCAACTTTCAAACGAGCGCAATGTCACGTCGCGACTTGAAAAATAGGAGTAATGTAACTATTCCATACACACAGGTAATTGACTCAGATGAGGAAATCAATAGAATTATGTTATTACGTCGTAAACAACAAAATATCGCGGTCAGTTCATTCATGAAGATGTGTCACGGGAATATTTTGAATGTGGGCAAATTATAATATTTCTAGATACATCTTACATAAGCTAGATGCTAAACCCTAGTGATCATAAAACCGGTGTGAAAGGCCTGTGAATTTAATGAATAAAATTTATTTGGTCTATAATTTTTGAGAGGATGCATAGGTTAAGGTTGTTTTATAAAAAAGTCGACGTGGGTATCAACCCTGGACCACAATATACTTTGAAGCTGAAATTTTGTGCACACGTGTTGTTCTCATGAAGATTAAATATGATGGTACCATATAGATGATTTAATGGTGGCGCTGGAACGTATAGACACAGGAATCCAACGACCAAGTAATGAAACCTCTTTCAGTATAGACTCATTTATTTTGGCTCGATGAGTTCTCTAGTGTCTGAGGTCGATGTGGAAGAAATTCACGGAAACCCAACAATGATATTGTGAAATGACTTTTTAGTTTGTAAGTATTCATCTCTTACAAAGCTTATTTTTTGATGGAATAGAGCGCAAAACGTTTGAAAGTGTTTAAACTTATTACTGACACTTATGTTTGCTTCCCGTTTTTTCGAATAAAATGTCGAGTTCTTTAATTAATAATCCCCGTTTAATTTAATTACAGATATGTAGCTAATTCCACGCTTTCATTTTTACAAAAAAAAATCCATTTATAGAGTTTGTTTTAACATAGTTTCCTAGACATTAATTGCAATGTCGGTATTCAAACATTTATAACCACATCATTCATTCAAGCTGCGGTCAGAATAGTTAGGGGTAAATCCATAATAGATATTATCGTGGTTTAAGTAAAAAAAATATAGTACGCCTGTATTTCCCGAAGGAGTAGGAATAATTGCATAGTGATAAACTCACATTTAGCTGATCAGGATCTAGTGTGAAAGGATCTATTAGAATTATTATATACCTAATCTATGACATCGGTCTTACATCATAACTATCGAAAACTATGATCAATATAGTAAGCAAGTCCAAGTCACGTCGTTGTTAATGTAAATATGACGTCCTAGTTCTATGTCATAGCTATATCATAATGAATATCCCACATAGAATTTATGGAAATTTGTTATAACTATTACAACCGAGCATGAGTAAGTGTTATTATAAGATTTTTTTTTTTTACATTTTGGTTTCACATCGATTTTTCTTCAACGTCACTGAACTTCGATAATCAATCGATCCACGATTATCCACTACCGGGTAGCGATGACCGGAAGTGTGGTACTTATAACCGGTCACACGCGGTTACGGTTGTCTGAAGGTTAACTATTGTTACCCGCTCCAGTTACGCGAACTGTTGCGTTTAACCTTCGATTTATATGATACGGTTTATTTTTTACTGTGCTACAAGTGGAATATAGCACTCATAGCCAAGTTGGTTAAACGATCGATTTGAAAACAAAGTACAGTTATGCAAAGTGCAGCTTCAAACCCCGGCTCACACCTCTGGGATATTCAGATGTCATGTGTGAACATTGCACGTCTGTGGAAAACGAAGTTTACCAAATTTCACTAGGCCAGCGTGGTGGACTATGGCTCGACTCCCCCTTACATCGAGGGGGGGTTTGGTTAGTGTAATGGCCATATGCTTGCCCCCTATTATGTAGGACTAAATACCAGTAGCGAAATTTAAGTGCACTGCACTTCAACTCTGCGCACTCATTAGGGGCTTAAAGGCGTAATGGTGTTAATATTCAGAGGTATCTTTACTCGTGTGGTGTCGGGTAACAACACCACTTTTGGATTATTTGCCTATGGGGGTGAATAAAGAGTAGAGACTGCATTTTTGTGGCAATAGGCTTAGCACCCGGCCGGATCCAATAGTTACAAGGTGGAGTACTCTGTATCTACCTATCTGTGTGTGTTAACTGACTTTTTACGAGAGTCGTAATGCGATGGTGCATGGTGGTCAATTTTATCAATAGGCAGGACACTCTATTATAAAGATTCTGCGTGATCCTATTAAGACGCTAAAACCGGATCGTTTTATAACCGAGAACAAAAACTAAATTATAGCTTAATTAAAACTCATCTCAATAATATAGTAGAAATACCCAGTTTTTCTATCACTCCATTAGAAAACCGCGATAACAATTCGTATTTCAAAAATCAACAGAGTATATTTTCATAACAATCCTAATTCCAAAACACTTACATAACAAAACCTAATGCCTGTCCGAATTAACCACAAGCCCTAAAATACTAAACTGAGAACCTACCTACCTACAGAGCCTTCCCACAACGAGAATCCTTCCGATATATCAACATGTTTTCCCTACTTAAGGACGTAATAACAATCTGAACGCGTCACCAATGAATGAATCAGCCAAGATATTTCGAAGTATAAAACGATCGTTGGCTTACACAACGCTATTTCATTCTCGCTCGTCGGTCCGAACGCACGTCGCTATGGCATCGTCTGCGCTCCTACTCATACTAAACGTGTTCCATGTTATTTTCGGTTTCGCCATAACAGCGGCGTCGATATGGTTCTTTACTGAAGTGTATGGCATCACAAGTTTGAGGAACGCCAACCATTATTTGTTGGACTACAGTGTGTACTGGCCGCAAGCGATACCCTGGATCTTTCTTCTGGCTGGAGTGTTCGTGCTGTGTGTGTCGTGCTGCGGCTTCGCTGGAGCCAAGAAGAAGACCAAAGGGATAGTGACCACATACATCGTTTTCGAGGTTATTGTTGTAGTTGTTCTGGTCGTAGCTACTGTCGTTGCTTTAGCCTTCGCTGACACCAAGGCTACAGACAAATTCGTTGAAGATACTATTTGGGATGTTTACACACACATGAAGAACGACAGAGATGTCGAAAAAGCATTTGGAAATATCGAGAGAAGACTCCAGTGCTGCGGCGCGGCGGGTCCTCGTGATTACATTAATTGGAGGCGCGAGTTCCCAATATCTTGCTGCGACACTTATTATCATGGCTTTGTCGGCGCTTATCCAATCGAGTGTGACGTGTGGAATAAATTGGCCAATGAGAGGCACGGGTGCACAGAGGTTGCGGCCAATTACGCGAGGATTGTGATTAAAGTACTAGCAGGTGTTGCAGCCTTCACCGCTTTGATTGGTATTGTAAATGTTATAGTTGCTGTTACTTTGTCGAAGAGTCTGAGGAGGAAACCAAGAGTAATGCAAGCACAGAATGAGTTTGAAAGCAAAAAGGTTTTGTTATAAATTTAATTAGTTTTATATGGGATACCTCAAGGCTCTGTATTGGGGCCACACCTGTTTTTCCTTTCTTGTTGAAGAGAGTGATCAACTATTGAATAACACTTTGCGTAAGTGATGTTAAGTAATACGGGAAGTGTGACAGAATGTATTCTAGTGGTGGTATTTATTTTTTGTGCTTTAAAAATTAAGTTATTAGATATTTGTTAAATGAAGGTCACTTCACTAGTTGTTGTGTTTTACCTCCACAAAGGTATTCAGTAGTTTATTGCGTAATAGTTTATTCAGTAGTGACCTTGACTTTGAGGTAATCACTATTTCTAACCTTTAGTACTATGACATCACAGTTTTTGTCACACTACGTCTCTTTCTTTACCTAAGAGAAAGATTGAGATGAAAGAATCTCACGTTCTGTCTTGCATAGGTGATACGGTATGTAAGCCACTTTTGTCATCACAAATAAGTAATTTTAGTTCGAACAGAGAACACTATTCAGCCGTGCTTATTAAGGGCGTTAATTGCTTACCATGTAGGGTGATAAGACCAATTATCGTCTGTCTAAATAATATTAATGAATCTTGATTTTTGAGTCTCTGTTTTTTGTATAAATGTCGACTGTATATTATTTATAGCTTTAAATTTAGAAATAGAATATGCATATTTCAAATGCATTAAAATGTATTATAGAAATGGTAATAAGTTTTAAAGCTATAGTAACAGACTTCAATTTTGTATGTCCTTTATCTAATTTATGGAGGACATTTATTTCGAATTCAGCTCTTTACAATAATAACGTAGTAAAAGTTCAACTTTGCACTTTAATATGTTAATATAAAGTTGACATTCCAAATAAATATAATAATGAGTGTGCATGTATAGTTGATTGTAAATATGTATGGAATACCTACTATAGAATATATGTACTAGTATGTAGACAATCGATTTAAGGTGCTGTACGGCTGAGCATAAAAACAATTTTCCCATACGTGATCTTACAGATTTTTCCTCCTGGTGAGTCAGGCTATAATTATGCGATGTCTGTTGTATTGATAACTAGCATTATTTTGTGAAATAACTTTATTTAATGACACTTAATAAGTAACATAGCGTAATGTTGGTTCCGAAAACAATTAATTAGACCCTAATTTATGTGAGTCATAGAAATGTACTTACAGTATTATGATTTTATAGCACTTCAAGCTGATTTAGAACTAAAATGGTTTTAGCGACTGAATTGGTGGCTATTATTAAGTAATATAAAAGGTTTCATAGGTAACAACAAAGTGTGCTGGTAATTTTGAGCGAACTGAACAAATCTTTAATATTTTGAGTACCTTTGGCTTATTGTTATAAAAATAAGCCAAAAAAATTAAACCGGTTTAAAATTTTGATGTGACAATTATAATAGTTTTTAGTACATACGAAGGATAAGGCAACTGATATTTGAGAAACGGGTCCCAAAGATTATTTTGTGATTAGCTTTGATGTTGACAACACTGTTACAAGAATAATGAAGAAAATCATATACGTATAGCTTTGTTAACATCATCATTTGTATCAATTTCATCTATCAACTTACCATTTGTAAGCACGAATTTTAAAACTTGAACACTATTGTAAATATCTTTCATTAGTATATATCAATTAAGTGTTTCCAAATATTGTCTGACATCATGGCACAGATTTGTTGCGTTGTAGTAGCAAATATAGTAAAAAAACACACACAGATAATAAGCAACAATAAACATTAATGTTAATATTATAAAGTTGAATTCCATTTATCTCACAAAAATCACTACCTAAATACAATCTATAATCGATAATGAACGTTGTTATGGAAACGATTAAGTTCTTTTTCGTGAATTTCTTTTCTGTGTGACGTAATGTTATGTTGTTAAACTCGCTTGGTTATAGCATCATCGTGAAATATAGAAACTCCGTTGATGTGTGTCGTGAAGGTACCTACTAGATATTGCGAGATCTTAAGGTCCGGTGTAAGGCTCGCTGCAAACGATCAAGCAATTGTAAAGCTTGCTCTTATAAGTAATATGCGAATTTTAGTGAAATAAATGTAAATAGACTGGGTATTTCTAATGAATATTACTGTTTTAATAAATTTAAATCTACTACTAAATATCTGTATTTTTGAGAAACGTGTTGATTTATGCTAAGAACAAAGCATTTTATAGCAATTGAAAACTGTTCATGCAGTTATTAAGAAAGAACAAAAAGCTTAAATTATGACATGCTCATAATAATTACTTACACAATGTAATCACTCGCGAATTCCATGCTCAGACTAATCTCATCGCAATAATTGCAAATAGCACTAATTAATGATTCCAAAAACGTCTATATTACAATCTAATAACGCAAATACTATTCCTTGTAACAATAGTTTAACAAATCACGTAATTATCGTGCAGCACACATGTAGGTCATTACTCACCGTCAGTGCCTGAGGTGGCTTGACAGCGCCGCGCGAGCCTTACACCGGCGCAGGCGCGGCAGTTTATAAAACCAGTTGCATCATTGGCGCGCCTCTCATTTCGCTATCGACCGCCGCACCGCCAGCACGTGTCCAATCATGGGGAAAGACGAGATGATCAAAAATGTGCTTTATATCTTGAACATCGTGTATGCAGTGTTCGGATTAGTGGCAGCGGCTACCGGGATCTGGTTCTTCGTGCAGCTCACCGAATTCGTTGCTTTGAGGAATAGCAACCACTATTTGTTGGACTACAGAGTGTACTGGCCCCAAGTCGCTCCATGGCTCTTCATAATTCTCGGCATCTTTGTGATGCTGGTCTCCTTCTGCGGATGGTGCGGCGCCAACAGAGAAAGCAGAGGAATGCTTGGCATGTACGGAGTATTCCTTATACTGATTGTCCTGCTACAAGTCATTTCTGCGACCCTCATCTTCGTGTACGTCGATGGTGAAGACACGGACAGATTCATCAAGGATACAGTGTACGATGGCTACTACAATTCACAATCAAACCCTGATGTCTTCAAATCTTTCGGAAGGATTGAGAGGAAACTCAAATGCTGCGGCGCAAACGACGCAAGAGATTACAGGAGCTGGAGAAACGATCTGCCTCTAACATGCTGCCTGGACAGCTATTATAGAGCTACATGCGACTTTACCGACAAAGAAGCGAACGAACGACTGGGATGTGCTAAAGTGGCGTCCGTTTACACCAAGATTATTAGTTCATCTATCGCTGGTGCATCTTTACTTATATCTCTGGTGGAACTGACAGGAGCGGTGCTCGCGTGGAAGCTGTTCCATTCACTGAGAGAAGTAGAACATTACATTACCGAGAGGAAAGATGGCGAGACGGAATGTTAAGTCTAGTGCCAACATTACCACCGATGCCTTAAAGGTAATTAACGATTGCTGTATTGATTTTGCCTGTTCTAACTTTATATCTAAATTTCTTAAGGCAATCGCGTCAGAATAAAGTTCATTTCCTTGTCAAGGAAAGGCAGAAATCTTTGTTCTACACATTCCAACTTCTTAATTCGCTTCAATTAAGCAATCTCATAGTTTAATTCGGTTTAATACGCCCCGCCTTAGGTCAAAGTTAATATTAACATCGTACGTGAGTGGGCTTAATCAGCCGTTTCCTTCTTAACTCAAATGATTCATCAGTACCTGCCTCATAATAACCCTCAATTGAGGCTGAGACTGTGAATCTGACAGCCGACCTCGCGCCCCCACCAAGTGTCGCTTGACGCGCACGATTAACGTAACGTGTAGGTATAGATCGCTCGGTATGTAAGTTTCGTAAGTTATATTTCGCGTTAATAAGCGTCCATGGACGCCAAGAGATTGGTAGAAGGTTGTTTATGAGAAAAATGTGACCTCAGTATGGGCAGTTGTTTCGACAAGCAGTTAGCTGGGTAGGTGCCACTTGTGCCAGATTTTGAGCTTCGATTTGAGGTCGAAGCGTTGTGTAATAGATGTGTACCTGCGTGTCATAATGGCTCACTCGATCGCGAGTTTGTTCAGTTCGACTCGATAGGGCCTATCGTAACATGCTAATTTTTACGTAAGACGTGTTGTGAGCCCAAATATATGCTCAGCGCGGACCATATGGTAATATGTTGCGACATATTTGGTTTTCACTATGCGATCGGTCACATTGTTTTTCAAATGTCACAGTGCCAATAAATTGGTGTTTTCGTACCATAGATAATATCACAACAATAAATTGTATTTTTTTTTGTAATAATTATAATGTTATTTTAAGATTATTTTTGGTACGAATTTCCGTCCTTTTTGAGAAGCCATATTTAAAATAATAATAATACTTATATATAAATGTGTGTGTAATAGTTTCAATTGCCAAAGAAAGTGTAGGTACAAACTTTCATGAAATATATAAACAAAAAAAAAGAGTAAAATATTTTTTGCATGCAAAAAAAAACCATTTTAATAAGTAGCAAGTAAGAAAGTATTCGGACACCACTATCGATAGTAAATATATACTTACTTAAGTTATTTTTATACAATTTTAATATAAAATGTAATTTAAGTTGAAACTAGTCTTAAGTCGTTTCGTTTGTAATAAAATTTTTAAATATTTCGAACAATGTATTTTTAATTAGTTACCTCATTAACTGGTTCTATAGTTGACGTAGAACTGCTTATTTAGCATAGAATGGAATTCATTACCTAAAGATAAAACTTTGCCTAACGTGAGAATTCTGTATTTCCGTGAAGTACCTAATTAAAACCTGATTTATTTCAATTATCTTACTAATACAGCAAAATATAAAATGCTGACAATCTAAGAAGTTAATTATTAGTAAACATACACCTATTTTGCACTAAGGCACGTGCCTGCCCTCCAGACAAGAGGATTTCAGACAACATTCCTCCACCAGCACGTGCTGGCATAAACAGCAACGCATCCATTTTCCAAACACGACGACAGTCGCTTAACCTATCTAGTCTACAGTTGGCAAAAATGCTACGTAGTAAGTTCATATGTACGTGACTAACTACTACAGCTCGTGACTATATGCATGTAGGTAAGAATTACAGATTATACGAACATAATTATATAAAATGTTGAATTATATGATTAAAACATTCCGAGAATAAGGTTGATCGCTCGACGTGTCACCGGCGCTTGGACCCGTTAAAGTTTTATCTTATGAATCTGATTAATATAGGCATAGTATATCTCCGGGGATTTAATAACGCAGGAGGCTTGCTCACCCGCCTCAACTTGCTATCTGAACTGCTATGCAATAAGGAGCATATATATAATAATACCAGCCCTTTTTAATGTCCAACTGCTGGGCACGGGCCTCTCCTCAATGCGAGGGGAATTAGGTCATAGTCCACCACGCTGGCTCAGTGCGTTGGCGGTCTTCACACGTCTTTCGAGGGGCTCTCTCGGACATAATAATAATAATAATAATGTTTATTAACCAAAAACAGATTTACAGATATTTTATGTATACATACATTGTGGTTACAATTTTAATAATAATATTTTAAATACCTGTCAGTTATTGACAAAAACTTCCTGCACTAGGTCAGGCCTGTCTCGCAGGAAGTTTTTATTTAATTATAGAGATTAACCTAGATAGCATAACAGTTGCCAGTTCTTATAATAATAAAAGCAAATAAAATAGTTTGACAAAATTTTGTCATGAAAGAAAAGATAAAAAATAATAAATAAAAATAATGGTAATGGAATTAAATTAAATAAGGCACCTACTAGCCTGTGAAAAAAGAAAATGATAATGATAATGATGATGATGCACTTGTTAACTAATTTGGTAACGGTAAAAAGAAATCAAATAATAACATAAAATAATAATTTTAATAAACACTTCTTAAGAATTGTTCAGTTTTCTGGTAAGACCAGGATAGAAGTTCTTTACTTATTTTTGTTTTTACCTCACCTACTGTCAAGTTGTTAAGGTTACAGATTTTATACATTTTGTTATAAGTAAAATGTTTCATATACAAGCTAAATCGCCTTGCGAATGCAGTTTTAATTATAACCGTAGGTAAACAAAAAACACGCTTCCTGACCATTTCTTCATAGTTGTCTAAGTTGATTACTTCTTTGTGGGTTAGTAGGATAAGCTTTAAGATGTATAATCTCCGTACACTTAGCAATTGCGTCTCAGTAAAGAGAAGGGATGTTGAAAAGCGAAAAGGTTTATTCAACATAGTTTTGAGTACCGCTCGCTGTGCTCTTTCTAGTCCGATGAGATGAGAAGTAGCCGAGCCCCCCCAAGCAAGAATACAATAGGTTAGAATGGATTGACATAAGGTAAAGTAGATCGATTTAAGCAAGGTTATAGGGGCTACGCCGCGAAGTAGTTTCATCATGTGTATTAGCTTTCTTACCCTGGATGATGTAGCTACAATATGACTGCTAAAGGATAGATTCTTGTCAATGAGAACCCCCAAGTATCTGGTGCACTTAGCTTTATTTATAACTTCGCAATTGCAATTTCTCAGATGGGAACTGCAACTGTGAGCTTTTATGCATAGGTCAGCTGGTGGAGCAGAAGCAGCTGTTTTATGGAAGCAAATAAAACTGGATTTTGCATGCAGGTTTCCTCACGATGTTTTCCTCCACTGTTTAGCAAGTGATAATCGTGGTTGAAAATGAGATTCGCGCATCCAGAAAAAGCAAATCCAGAAAATCCCAGAGGTCCGAGCCGGGGTTTGAACCGAGGCAAGTGTTCTACCAACTTGGCTATCACTGCAAGGAGTATACGCATAAACAATATACGAATCTGATTCGCTTTCCTAATTATGTGTACCTACTCAAAGATGAAAAGTAGCAACAGCAGAAGCTGTATAGCATCTATGAGTGTTTGTAAAGTCGGACAAGAAATTCCTTTATCACCTAAAGATCGAATATCATTTGCACATAATAGCAAGGTCTGTTATCGTTATCTGTTTTATTAAATTTAAACTTAGAATATTTAAAATTTCGGCTCTGGTGATGTTTTCATGATTACTATGAGATGTTATAGGAATACGCCATTTTTAACCGACTTAAAATGGAGTAGGTTCTCAATTCGAAACACAGCAGTTACAACTCCTCGATAGTGAATTCAAGTAGTTTGGGAATCGTGGCTGCCGCCATCCTTATCTCTGAAGCTGGTGATAAATCCTGTATTTCTAGCGCTAGTAGCTGGCAAGCGATGTCCAATACTAAACGCACGGAGTCACGTGTCCCAGATGCGATCAACTGTGAATTGTAGGTCGCGATGGATAAAAAACTAATCTCATTGTGTTTACTGAGTTTTTTAGATTGGCTACCTTAACTTGAATGGCGGACCGTGCTCAGAAAGCCTCAGCCACGTACAGACTGACCGAGTAGCCTCGCATCTCATTTATGTACAATTCCCAGTTCATTTAGTGGCACATTATACTTACAAGCGCCGCTTAGTTTGGGACCGTACAGCTGGTGTGGACGTCTGGCGATATTTTCATTTTATTTATTACTCACCGTTTCATTGCCACCTCTAAAACTTAGTATTCTTATTCCGTCAAGTACGTTAGATATGACCTTTTAAGAGGATGAACAACAAATGGTATTTCGTTGTCTTTATTAACATACTGCTCGTCAAGTGCGAGCTAACCGTATACTTTATAGTCTACCGTATTTAGACATTTCGTATGGAGAGTTGAAAAGAGCCTCTAGCGGACGGTATTTAAAACTTTCGATTCTCCATACAAAATTTCGTGGGTGTGTCGACTGTGAGCTCGCTCGTATTCACTGCCGTACGTCAAGTGCGAGATTATTCGTAAGCTTACCGTATACTTCATAGTCTACGTATTTACACACATTGTATGAATAATTGACAAACGTAATTTGTAAATGTGGGAACCATGTACTTAGAGTTAGTACTTTTTATTGACCAGCTGCTAAAGTCTGCCTAGCCGTTCCTACATTGTTCTCACATACCCATAACAATGTCGTACTGTTCAAAATGTAAAAAATATTTTTAAAAAGAGCACCTCTCGAGTTTCTTGCCCGTTCATCTCCATATGAACGGCATTCCGAACGGGTCATAAAGTTGTAGCTTAACATTTTGTAACTATTTTCACGATTCATAAGTACTGTACTTAATCATTTACATGAAAAAAAAATATTCTGATTCTGATTCTGACAGTTTTAAACACTGTCCGCTCGAGGCGCTGTACAATTTGCCATACTATGTGTGTAAATTTGTAAACTATAAACTATACGGTTAGCTTACGAATAATCTCACACTGACGTACAGTCCGTTATAAGTTCATTATCAGTGAGTAATCGGCGGCGCTTTGCGAAGTATGCAATAAAGCTTACAACATTCTTCTGTAAGTATAGTGAGTTGCATTCACTATTACAAAACATTATAATGAATCATTTAATAATATTCCGAGCGCGTACTTATTCGTTCTGGAAACAATCATGGAAGGTGAATCACTGTCAGTCGCGGGATCCCAAGTTTGATTCTCGGTTTGGGCGAAATATTGACCTGTCTGTCTTCCCATCCTGCACAGGGCTGTCTTTAAACTTTTAGGATGATTGGGTCCCTATGACTACAACAGAGGACTGTTTTATTAACAACAGGTACAACAGCGATCCATGGGCCCTCGTAATACCTACTCTGTAGGAGCTAAGGGAACTACTTATCTAGGGCCTAAGGGGCCCTCGGATTGCGGGGCCCTGTGCAATTACTCAGAGTGGCCAAAGTGGTAAATAAAAAGAGGAGCCTCATCCTTAACCGTTCTGGAATAAGATACTATGAATCAATCAACATTAATTTTGTTTTTTTTTACTACACCTATTTTTAAAACAAAATCTTTTTATATTTAAAAAAAAGCCTTTACTCTTATTTCTTCCGAAAAATGCCTGAGATTTGAGATACACCATTAGTCGCAATGACATTTATAGGCAAAATAGACTGAAATCAACTTTAATGCTTCTACAATAAGTGCCTGTTTCAATGTACTAATAAAACCCTATCCAAAACTTTTTGACAGATTTTTTATGAGGCATCTATCAACTCATGTACATACAGAAGGTACAATGTGAAACAGGCCCTATGTGTATTTAAGTTTATCTATACATATAAATAAAATTGGAGTGTCTGTTTGTAATATTAAAATAACCGCTTTTTACTAAGTGCATTTAGATGTATACACGTTACCTATACCGAAACAACATTTTTTACAATTTTTGTCTGTCTGTCTGTCCGTCTGTCTGTCTGTCTGTCTGTCTGTTTGTTCCGGCTAATCTCTGAAATGGCTGGACCGATTTTGACGGGACTTTCACTGGCAGATAGCTGATGTAACAAGGAGTAACTTAGGCTACTTTTATTTTAGAAAAAAAAAATAGGATCTCACGAAAAAAAATTAAAACCAATGTTGCAGCGCAGCGCCTGATTAAGTTTGATAGCAACCTGCAATGCGACCCGCGGGCTCAGAATGGGCGAGCAGGCTGTTGTCAACGGTTGTCTTAGTTAAATACCACGCGGACGAAGTCGCGGGCAACAGCTAGTTCGACATATTATTACAGGAGCAAATTTTAAAGCTATTCCAATAATGTGTATACTACCTTATTATCATTATTAGTAAGGACTATGGACGTTATCCCATTGAATGTACCTGCTTTTCCATAATAGGCCGGTTATAAAATTGTGAACCGAAATATGACCAAAACCCTTTCCAATTAATGTTCTAGACTGTGGTTGCAACTCCTAACTCCTTTCAAAGGCACGATATAAATACTACTTAGTAGTCTTATCAGTGAGTAGGCACTCTAGTGAGTAAGTGTGAAGCCTCATTCAACACAATACGTGATCGCGCCTCTCACTCGCACCAGTCGTTCGTCCATCACATTGCATTGTTCCGAAGTGGGTCATCGCGGTGCGACACAACCTTTAATGCTTGAGGTTTACAAGCAAAAACTATAGCTTTTTTTCATAGTTTCATAGCATAGCTAGAAAAACTATAAATAATGAGGAGAAAAAATGTATTGGATTGTGGCTGTTGTGCAATAACAATAATAATATAATATCGTCAAACGAACACACCAACTATACGGCCCCACACTAAGCAACGCTTGTATTATGGGTACCGTGACTGGGGGTGAACTCAGTATATAATACTTTTATATAAAGTAAACATCCATGACTCGGGTACAAACATTCGTGGTCATCACACAAGCTTTATCCCTACCAGGAGTCGAACCCGGGACCATGGTTATATAGGTATTTATTATTTGATCTTACACAGTACTTACATTATGCATAACAGACCATCCAACGTGGTCCTAGCAATAACAGTTGTTACGCTAGTCCAAGGCCTTTGGAAGGCCTAAAAAAGACACCAGAGTATGCCACTAGCTCATACGAACAAACGCACATATGTACTCATATACCTATCTATAAAAATACAAAACATACCTATAAGGATAACCTGCATAGCGTCAAGGACGGATCAGACATTACGTGCATACGAGTACCAACTAATGGACAGAGATACTTAAGTCCTATAACGTCATCTATCTTCTACCTACAAACAAATAATAATTGTACTCGGTAGGTACTTAAGAACTATTCTACAACTACTACTTAGGGAGTATTATTTATTTACTGGACAGAATTAGAAGTGAATTGAATGCAGAATTGTTTATTGGCCCGAAGTGCTAAAATTTGAGGTTGTTAGCCACCAGCAATTTGGGAAGTGGCTAGTTGGTCGATAGTTCTCCTCCGGGCACCCGCAGACCATCAATAGCCCGTTAGGTCGTCGTATTATAAATCGCGGTGTGTATTACCGATGGTATGGTGTATTACGATACGGTGAAGGAAAACATCGTGAGGAAACCTGCATGTCTGAGAGAACCCCTCGAAAGATGTGTGAAGTCCGCCAACCCGCACTGGGCCAGCGTGGTGGACTATGGCCTAAGCCTCTCGCATTGAGGGGAGGCCCGTGCCCAGCAGTGGGACATTAAAGAGGGCTAGAGTTATTATTTATTACCGATGGTTTCAAGAATAGCCGAGAGCAAGAGGGAGAACACACTTATTCAATTCCACACGCTCTTCTCTTATACCGAGTGTACTTATTCCAAAAACTTTCCATTACATCAACAATAGCTCTTAAGCTATATAAAATAAGGGCCTCACTTTCACTTCTAAAGTGTCAAGGTTCTCTCCCGAGTGGGCCACACGCGTCATGGGCGCCATGACGTAACTCCCATAGATGTATGGAGACCATTCTCTGTAGACTATTCTAGATTATTTTCTTAACTCTGTATTTGGGTTAAATTCAAAGTATTTATATAGGTAAGTATTTTAATACAATTGATTCAGTATACGGTTCAAAAGTAGCCATCTAATTAATTTTAAATGTTACGTGAGCGTACTATTTATTATTGTCTCTGTGGTTTTGGAGAATACCTCTTCCATACAAGGCGTATTGCGTAATAGGGACGGCACAAATGTGCGCATGCGCATATCATGTAGTCGTATCTCCTATCCAAGTTTGTAGAATATGTTAAATAATATGTATCGCACACAGAACAAAGAATAAAAGAAATGCCTAAATTCCCAAACATTTACCTACCATTTGGTGGTGGTTTTTCTCGTTAGCACATTTTAAGTTTACAGTCAGGTTTTAATGTCTTGTGACACAGTAACCAAGGTTTTTTTACAAATGACACCCTGTTTTGGCAAAGAAGATGTTTACAATGTGTCGGAAAAAAACGCAGCACGTGAATTGTAGTAAGCAAGTTATTCGAAAATCATACAATTATCTTTAAAGCGTAGTTGTGTAAAAACGTCGAACTATCTGATCGAGTCCAAGATCACAAATTCTCTTAAATAATTAAGCACGCGTGTTTCTTTCGGCCTTTACTGTGCGCGCGCGCAGTTGCGGGTACCAGTTAGTCTAGGGTACAAAAGACAAAATATCTAGCTTACATCATTCTTATCGTTCATCAAGCATCTACTTTGTTTTCAAACAACGCCACACTATATAGTACTATGCACTTACATAAGCTGAATGAAATCCATGTGACGACATCACACCCGAACAGGTTTGAGAATAAACAAACCAAGGTCCGTACGAATGCACGCGTTAAGGTGTGGTCCCCGCGACGCGACAACCGCTCGTCAAGTGCAAATAAACGCGGCTAGGCCGGTCTACACGCTAACGTCTGTCACTGCAGACGCTGATACTATTGTTACTATGTGATGACCATGTCCATGTGCCGTACCTCCATTAAAGTGCAAGACCACATTAATATATGACTATTCTATATTTATATATACTTATCTCTTAACTGTACTGTTTAAAATTTCCCGCAATAAGAAAAAAAACTATAAAAACTTTTGGACCGCCGGCGCCGACGCGATCTTCTATATTAGGAAATGACAAAACTCATGTCAATATTACTTAATTAAGCCTTTCTTAACGATATCAGCCTTCGAACAAAAAAAAACAAAATGTTAGCTAACTTTGTTTAAGTATAGCTTTGACCTTCTCTTCTTCTTGTATCTAGATACACTTAACTTTAGAGTGTCGCTATCAGTATCCCAACCCAACAGAGAAGGACAAAGCTATACGAAAACAAAGTTAGCTGACATTTTGTTTTCTTTTATCCATCTAATTAACATCTAACTAAATGCCATTTTTCCAAAATGTCAAGCCCAATGTAATTCTCGTCCAATCCCTCTCAATTGTAATTCCATTCTACCTTTCAATAAATCCTAACGTAATTATAGCGTCATCGAGAAAACAAGCTGTGATCGCCATTCTTTATTTATAAAATCTGTTGCGTGAGCGGGACAAAACACGCTAACGTAGACGTACCGTATAAGGACTTGCATCGGATCGTCACAAGCAATTATCGTTCAGAGGAACGCCCACTTAAAGCATTCAATAAATGTTAAGGCGTTTAATATTCACATACCAGCGTGTCGCAACACTTCAGTGGGCGAGGTGCCTCGTCGGCTACCAAATTAAAGAGGCTTAGGGATAGAAGGAAGCGCGGCTGCTGGTGTTAGCTCTATCTAGTGTAATCTGTATGTTACACAATTTGAGCTGGAAACACTAGATGGCGCTGCCTATAATGAATAGCAATCCTTATGCTAATCCATTGCATAAACGTTAATGCATAAGTCGTACTTACCATAGAGAATTAGTCTGAATGTTTATGATATAAAAAAAGGTAATAAAAATGATAGAGAATCCTGGAACGCGAATCACATCACGCTAATTTTATTATAATATAAATCCCCATCTCAAAACCCCGAAAATAGACACAATTAATTGGGATGCGTGCTTTCCTTCCTACTTTGCCATAGTTGGATAAAAACAAGAATAAAAAGCGGATATCATCCAAATTTTGACCTCAAAGAGCGTCACTTAACCACGACCTCATTCCAACAAGTTCTCACAGTGAAATTATCATAATGTAACGCTTTTGTTGTCTGTTTGTTTAAATCCTTGAGTTGTGGAGTTATTGTGCGACAAACAGACACACGTAGTATTCTGTGCGGTAGTCAGTCATTAAGTCATTGTTAGTTAATGCGTTGAGTCTTGAGTTCAACCGAGGACAAGTCTTTGTATGGATTTTTTAGGTTTTAATGGGAAAAATCTTTTAATATTATTTGAGCTCATTTTACAAGGTTCGTTAGTGGTAGTTTGTAGTCGTTTGAATATTCTGCACTTAGTAATACAGTTTACTAAATTAAAATACCGTGCATTGTGTTAATAAAAATAACCAAACCTGTTTTAAGCACTTATCTAGTCTGGGGATTTCTATTTAGTAAGAACTATTATTGAAATAAAACTAATTTTATCGCGTTTATTTTATGTTTTTACGGTCCCGCAGTTTCGGCTGCTTTACAGTAACCATGATCACGGAAAGACTGAGGTGTTAGACGTCCTAGTGTCATAGTTTGATCTGGAGTACCCTCATAATATTCACTTGTTGTTTTATTTTACTACTAGCTGTCCCGGCGAACTTCGTACCGCCTCAGAATTAAATGTATGAGAAAATGAATTTATTGGTATTCTATGAAAATTTTAACAAATCTATCCCACGAGAACCATACATTTTACCGGGATAAAAAGTAGCCTATATGCTATTCCAGACTATAATCTATCTCTGTGCCAAATTTCATCCAGATCCGTTCAGCCGTTCTGGCGTGAAAGAGTAACAAACATCCATCCAAACTTTCACATTTATAATATTAGTATAGATTATTTAATCTGTGGTTCTATACAAAGAAGGCGAATATTTACTTATCTTCTCGAATCCCTCATCCATCACATTGAAAAATATGGTTTATATAACCTGTTCTATTTTGGCTACTCCTATTCAGCTTATAGTCGTATTATAGCGGTATAACTACGGGGGTTGGCAGACACATGTGAATCAGTATGCGACCCGCGTGCCGGCTCGGTGTACTGGGAATGACCTGGCGAGGGCCGCCGCGGGGCGGCACCAGTAGCGATAGAATATACAGCTTGGGTATCTCTTTTCTATTATTATAGTATATCTATTACAAGATTGTAAGCCCAGACACAGTGTCTAACTTGGCCGCAAGTTCGCCTTAAGCCGCGGGGAGAACGAAACAGCAGGTTTGGGATCCAGGAGAATTTAATATATGAAAATATTGACTTGCGAGACAATGGATGAAATAAAAATATAAAACGTAAATCAAATGTTTAAAAAAAAAACCTGCCTAGGAGATCGCGTCGTTAACACAAATTGAAGAGAACAAAATGTCTGAAAGGCTATTTATTTGGAAATAGGTAAGTAAGTTTCTGAGGAAACATCGTGAGCGATGTAAAAGTAAAGTGGATCGCAGGGCCCTGGGCACTTGCCTAGGGTCGCCAATGGAAAACTGGGGTCAGCGTGGCATGCTTTCGAAGCTCCGTGGTTGGACTCGCCCAACCCAGCACATGTTCATGTTTTCTTGCGACCACGGGGCACAGTTCCAATGTGGCCACGCCTCACGCTATTAATGTGACCAAATAACTACTAATTATGGTGTGCGCTACCACTGACAATGCCATCTGCTTGTTGATGTTCCTACATAAAGAACAATAGCGTCTCTTTAATAAGTTAACCATAGAGTCGGACTTGATGGAACGACGAGAGAATACTGATACACTCTACAACCCGCAGCAAGGTTGTACTTACAATAGGCTTCTTCAGGACAAAGCAGCCTTGTAAACGACATCCGGTCATATTTGAAATTTACCGTCGACAGATGTGAGTAGCATATAAAAGTAATGGTTGTCTAACACGATACAAATTGATAGACTTTTTTTATTGTGGGGAAATCCTCATGGATACCTGCAAGCTTCGGGGGAGACAAACGGGTTATGTAGGACTCGTACCGACTTAAACCACACGGTGGTCCTTCTCCCGCCTTGTGGGGACAAAAAGATACCCTGGCCTGAGTGACAGCCAAGTGTGTAGGAGGCTCGCCTTAGAAACAAGTGTCACAAGTTCAGTCCCCAGTTTGCCCCTCTGAGATTTCCAGATTTCATGTGCGAATCTTATATTCAATCATGCTATCGATTATTAAACGATGAAGGTAAGCATCGTGAGAAAACCTCCATGTCTGAGAGAACCCAGTTCTCGAAAAACAGTGACAGTCTTAAAAAAAAGTGTATCTGCATCATTATTTAAAAACTACATAGACATAGACAATTTGTTAAAGTATGTGTCTATGGCATGATAGAGACGATTCGGAGTGATTCAGGACAAGTATAAGGACTGGCCTTTCAACATGCGGTTCTTCAGCGCATTTTGAATTATTATCATATGAAGTAACAATTCCAAAAAAAGTCACCTCACAAAAAGTTGACATTTTCATTGATGAGCAAAATGGTTTCTTAAATCGTATTTTTTTGTCGAAATTCAGACATTACATAATGATGACAAGTGCTCTGAGGAATCGCATGTTCAACTGTATACGTACCTTTTCTGAATCACATTATATTGAACTACCGACACCTAAAATGTGTTTATTTTTCACATATTTTATTCTCCGCTCGCACTGAGACCGCACATGTAACCCTAAACAGGGCAGCTATGAGATTTACCTAAACCGTTTATCTGCGGAACACGTGTAATAGTTCAGTGCGCGCCGAGCCTTACTGCAGAGGGCTCGCTGGAATATTGATATCATACCTTTACAAAGGTTATATTTAAGATTTGAACATGTTGCCCATGTGTGGATAGCGCAATAACCTATTCGCTACATAGACATGTGGCCTTGCCTGCTTTCGACTTGAGGCTGGTCTCATGGTGATTCTGAAATGGGGTACTAACCTTTGAACCAGGCGCTTCTATAGCGCGCTTGTAATCATTATATGTAGTCGAAATGTAGATTTCAAATTAAAAAAAAATCCCAACTAAATGACGATTGTCATTTTTTGTGAGTTTTTTTTAATTGACATCCAAATTCTGTTTCTACATAATGATTACAAGTGTGCTAAAAAGCTCTTGATAAATCTGTCTATGTATCCTCTATCGTGATTTTTTTTCTATGTCCTATTTTCCTTAGCGCCCCTCAAGATATAAACTGCCCTAAAATTGTAAAGTGTCTCCACATAAAAAATATTTGAGCAATTGCCTTTATTTTCCTTTCTTCCTTTTATTTGAGCATCACTACAAATTACTGGACCTTTTTTACGGGGTTTTCACAATTGAAAAGCATGTTTTTAGACTCAAAAAGTAGGGTAGATAAACCCAATATACGCATTGGAGGTAAAGCAACTGAACAAAACTTCTGGTCGGGACTGAGACGCGGTCAAAAGCTAGCTTCATATAAAATTTGTATGCCGTTGATGTGCAGATCTGTACCAAGGGGTACGCTTAAGTATGAAACACCCTTAAATTTGCCCAAGCCTACTCTTTTTGCAACCCCCACAGTATTTTTACCCCAATTTGATCGGCTGCAAATGAAAACAAACTCGCCACAGGGGGCGCGGGTGAATTGCGGCTCTCCCGCCAATTTGCAGGCGCCATGACAGTACAACTGACAGCTGTCAATGTCACAGCGCCCGCGGCCGCGCTCGGAGCGAGGTGGAGGAGTTTTTAATGAGTTTATTTAAGGTGGGTACGTGTCAAGCTATACGTATGGAATTGTTTGACCTCTATTAGAGGCAGGTATGTACTTTGGGATAAAAGAATATTATAGCTACCTGAGATCGTTATTTAATAAAACCAGCGATTAATAAAACCAACACTACTTACAATATTTCTGTCAAATCCTCCAGGTCGTTTCTGTCTAAGTTCATTAAGTTCTAAGGATAATTGTTCCGTGTCAATATCGATAATCAGAGCTTGAAACCAACTGCAATAAAAAAAAACAAATGGGAGACAAGCCAGACAAAGAAGAAAATAATCCAGAGCAGAACAAAGTAAAATGAATTCCACAATTGTTTCAACATCCGCAAGCGTCGACATTTTTAAAAATCTCGGTCCCAACATAATATAGGGACGTGCGATTAATCTGTGAAAACAAAGTGACACTAAAAGTCGTGGGGAGCGCGACTACTTCGCCAATACACGTGATTGGTTGGTTCGCTTTGTGCACACAGAAACAAACTTATATTGCCGTTAGATGGACGAAATATTTTTGAATTTCGATCTTAGAAACTCGGGATAAAGGTTATGAAAATGTTTAGCGGTGTTCTTTCCACGTTTGTGAAAATAAAACTAATGAAAAAAGCTGTGTGTTTTGACTTTTTCACTGCATGTGCAGTTTTTCAGTCGATGTTAGATTTTTTATTCGTAAAATAACAAGCGTCAAAGCTATCGATGTAATCGTCTTTTACAATATTGATTTGTCTTTGTTACTGTCTGTCATGACTGTGGTAAATATACCTCGACGACATTGTTATCGTCGATCATATTGTACAAGGAAATCTCTAGACTAAGACGATTTTTAGTTACAGAGATTACAATAGAACCGATGTACTCTTAGCTCGAATATTCTAACAAATTGATAACATCCGACCAATTCCAGTCACGTCTCGTCCCCGTGCCAATTCCGTCACGGTTCGTACTGTGTAAAAAGACCTTTGTGGTATAACCATAGCTCCCTTATACGGATCATAAGGTCGTAAATTTAATGGAAATTTTCCAGTGATGTATAGTGTTTGTGTGTGTCAGTGTATTACGTTGTTCAGTACCCCTAAGAGTGGCAGATGACTGTTTGTTACAAAAAGTCCGTACACAGTTTTAAAATAAAATCAACTTTAGTAACACCATAACTGAAGGCACATTCAATAGGTAGGTAAGTAAGTACTTAAACTTCAAAAATTCGCATCGAACATCAAGATGGAATCACAAAAATGCAATCCGCCATTTTGTTAAACGGCTCGGCGGCCATTTTGTGAGCGGCGCGTTTGGCGCGAAACGGCAATAAATGCGATTAGTCTCCCCTTTATGGTTCTATTAGGATTAAGCCGGCGATATTTTGTTAGAAGTGTGATGTTAAGTGCCTTTTTCAGAGATGGGGCAGATTGGAGGTTTTATGGATTTGAGTACCTTTAGATGTCCCTTTATCTTGATGTCTAAAGCCTTGCATTTGCAATTATACCTGTCAATCGGTTAGCATCGTTATCACAAAATAAGAACTCCTGCTCTCTCCTCTCTCTCAACTCCTGCTCAGCCGGTCAAGGGTCAGCCGCTCAAGGGTCCTGCTCAGCCACTCAAGGATCAGCCAAATAAACAAGAACTCTTTCCGTAGGCATATCGTCATCGAGAAAGCATGTTGCCACTATCATTCTTATTTCCTTATCAAATCTGTTACAAATTGTGCGAGAGCACATAACGGAAAATCCTTAACTTACTTCTACCACATGTGAAGCTAATCTGACAGCACCTACAATTTTAAATAGCCTTAAAAAAATATAATTTGAACATGATAATGAAATAATCAAGTCGGCAACATCCTGCTCCTCATGCAGCAGTGCATACTGCAACTAGTGCCGCTGGTCAAGGTCAGATGTGGCCCTTTGGTACCAGCTTCACCAGATTTTTAAGGCCAGCGCATCAAACCCCCTGCTGTGCATCGTCTACCACCCTGGTCCCACCATGTTTACCTGGGAACATTCCTTCTACCCGACCTCGTGGCCAAGTCCCCCCGGGTAACCTCTCATCTACAATGATCACCGCGTCACCTATCTGCAGGTTTTGTCCGACTTGGCCTGTTGATTGGTCGCGGGGTTGCATGGGGAGAACTTCGCTAACCCATTGGTTCCACAAATGATGCGACTCTCAATTGTTTTTCTCCGTTTGGACCGGCTAGCCAAATCCTGGTGATGCCAGGTCATCGAGAAAAGAAAAATATTAAAAATACTGAAAAGCAAAAAAATCACAAACGATCCCAACTTCCACTCAATAGGTAATACTTAATAAATTCTTAAGTGGCAGGTACCCAGTGTTGTGACATAATATGTACTTATAGTCACCCCTAGGAGCATATAATAAATAGGTAGGTAATGATATCTTATATTTACGCGAATACTACACACTGAAATAAAACACACACACAGCCGAAACATCGGGATCATAGAAACATAAAATAAATGCGATAAAATCTTTAAAAATAAGTTTTATTTCAATAGGTAGGTATGCAAAGTTGCTGAGATACATGACAAAATTACAACAATAGACAATTGTTAATTTAAAATGAAATAGCATAATTACATTTTCAAAAATAATTATCAAAGATAAGAAAGAGGCATCGTGATTAATTCGCCAAAGTTCGGAACGTAATCAGCGGCGGCAGAACTAATTTGTGAAATAAACAGGCAGCAATAAAAGTGACAAACAGCGTACCGAGCGGCAGTTGGTGTCACATGCAAGCGAATAACAGAAGTACAAGTGTTCGATTTAAGGTTATAAATATAATAGCGCCATCTGTTGGTCGGTAGTCGGAAATTGTATTAATTAAGACAAAGCAATGTTGTTAATTATGTTTTTCCGAGTATCTTTTGTAAATAATCGTAACTAATATACCTCATACATAAGAAATTAATTATGATTGGGGTGAGTATAATTCTATAAGCAATTATCACAGCTTATCATGCGTACTCTCTCGCCTTACTGTTCTTCGTCAACACGTACCTCTAGATATAATCGATACAGAACTACTTTGGTAGAGCATAAAACATTTACATTTTGGTCTATTCCAAATTTTGGTTTACTTGCAGGCTATTGAAAAACAACATAATTTCTTCGCGCCGGATGACTCAGTTACTGATTCATTTTCTATTATTAGGTAGGTCCGAGATTTATTGACTATCATTATCAATTATCATGTACCTCGTCTCAACATCGGGTGTAATTCGATTGTGAACACGACCGAGTTGAAGTCTACACTGATTTAGCCTACTGCTCTTGATCTGTACATTTTTTGTATTGTACGCCACCAAATTGAATGGTGTACAAGCTGTTCTGTGATGTCAGAGTACAGCATATCTCGGCTGTAAATCACGTCATATCTGCGTATCTCCAACGAGTGTTGTTTTTATGTTAGGTATGTTCAGACTTGTCGGCGCGCTTGCCAGTTCTTGCAAAACACCAACTTTTTTGGAGGTGTAAATTATACATCGTTTCTTTCAGTGCAATGTATATACGTACCTAATTATGTTTAAATATATATAAATATATTCATACATATATATATTCTGACGAACTTACCAACTAATAACAAAATTATTTGTTTATAAATAAATTTTTACTCTATCACGAAATCTCTTAAAACATGATTCATATACCGTCATACACAGGGTGTTATGTACATAAACAATTACCAGTACCGACGTGTATATAACGCTAACTAGCACGTTTACGTCAAGATGTTTCGCCAAGATAACTACCTAGTTTTAAAATCTTGATAAGGGCTTATATTCTTATGGTAGTATTTATTTTAATGAATGTAGACTGGGGCTATATATCATTACATCACGACGTTATGCAGAAGGTTTGGTCAGAGATTCTCCAACGTAAGAGAATAGTTTTCTAACACCGACATATAATTAATAATAACATTATACACAAAATATCACCAAGGTTGATTGCCTCCACAGGTGACAGGAGGGCTGGCTCTTTCCTCGCTCAAAAAAATAGCTTGATAATACAGCGAGGAAATGCAGCCAGCATTCTGGCCACCATTCCACGTGATCAAGGTCTTTTTGATACATAGTTTGTTGTCATACTATTTTTTTATTTTTCTTATTTTCCTATTTAGTTTAACTTTAACTGTAAATTTTAATTATCCAAAGTTATAAATCAAATTATCAGTCATAATAATAAATATTGCCGGATTAACACACCAACTGTACGGTCCCAAAATAAAACAACGCTTGTGTTATGGGGAATTATACTGAGTGACGTACCTAGAGGTCCCAACAAATTGATAATTGTGTTTTTTTGCGAACAAATTTGTTTTATTTTTTAATGTACACATTGAAATTGTAACTTCACATAATGATTACAAATGCTAAAGTAGCGCAGGTTAAAAACTTAGTATACCCTTTCTGAATCATTCTGTATATAATATAATGAAACACGCACGACTTGGGTACAACGGCTCTATGCACACAATAGTAGGTACAATGCGCAGTGACACCGCTAGAGGGCGCGGCTTCGTTTCCGCTGACGTCACTCGGCAGTTACACAGATTATCTAACGTCCCATAACCAAACGACGACGTTTCAGAGGCTCTACAGGTTCTTCACAATCAGGTTAATTTACATAATATACCAACATTTGATGTCAATTAACGCAATAATTAACAACATTATGCGCAAGCGTGGTGCGGGCGTCTGAAACGTAATGTGGCTCTCTTTGTCTTGAGGCGTGCGCAGTGGCGTAGCTACCGTAGGGTTATGCGTGGCAGTGCCCCGGGGCCCCGAGCTCAAAGGGCCCCTCGGCCTCCGTGAACGACTTTCGACAAAGTTATATACTATCCTAGTTGAATAAAGGTTGTTTTAGTTTTAACGTTTTGGCCCCTGAACAACAAACCTGGAACGTCTAGAATTAAAATCGCAATAATGTCTCCCATCTCTAGAATATAAAAATAACAGAGTAATTGAAATAAAACGAATAATACGGATTTTATCGCGTTTAATTTTAGTTTTTTACGATCCCGACGTTTCGGCTGCTTTACAGCAGCCATGGTCACTCAGTCCTCCCGGGACCATAAAATCCGTATAATTAGTTTTACTTCAATGTGTAGTAGGTATGCGCGTAAATATAAGAAATCAATATAACATGCCGCATTTAGTTTAAATAGGGCCCCAATTTTATCTTTGCCTCGGGTGTTGGTTACTTAGCTACGCCACTGCGTATGCATTTAAAGAAAATAACACATTCTCCTTAGACGTTTATTTGGCTAGGAGTTTTCAATATAATCTAACATATCGCCAATAGCGCGCCCAGCACTTTGTAAAGAATATAGACACAGAGTCCCTCTGTCGGTGCGTGCAGCGTAATTGCTGTCGGCTGCACTACGGATCGCACAAAGGGATATTAAAAGCATAAATTCACACAGTTTTTCCAATTTTTCGGATGTGCGATACGTTCGGGTCGACTAAAATGTTGCCAATATTGTGAAAAACATTACCTTCGTTTTGGCGCAGTTGAGTAAAATACATATTGTTTCGACGACACTTTCATGTAGTGGTTTGAGCGTAGATGCAGTTACAGGTACAATTCCTTTAACTTCGAGAATGATCTTTGGGTAATTTTCCCTAATCTAAATGTTACTGGGATTGTCCCCGTCCCAGCAATGCTTATATTATAATGGGTACTGTAGAATGTACCTATAATACATTGCTTAGTTTGAGCCTATACGGTCTATTGTCTGGCGTAATTTTTATTTATTTTAAAGGTATGTGTCTACTGTGTTTTTTTAATGCTCAGCTTGAACTTGAGGGGAAGATGAACTCTACAGCGCTGATTTTTAATCAAAGCCTATTTTACTCACCAATAACTTACCACATATGATGTACAATAATTCATGTAGAGTAAAACCTATTATAATATTCGTACGTAATGTATCTTTTGTTAATTACTTACTATCCATCCAGACAGCTGCAGCTAGCCAGACGACGTCGTTATGGATGTCATTATGCGAAACTGCGCAAGAATTAAATTAGATCACATTATATTTTAATATCTACGATAGTGTCTCTGTGTATCATCTGCTTCATGCAAAAAGTCTATAATCACTAGTTGAATTAACTTTTAAACTTGTTATGTTCTTTGATAAAGTATAACTCTAGAATGCTAATAGCCTGAAGCCATTATTAATGTCATTATGTTCCTCGGTCTGTGCGTCATTAATTATACCCACATTATATCTAATAACAGGTTTGTTATTAAAAATACTTAGAGTGCAGAAAATGGCCACAACTGTTGTACCTATTATAATGAAAACTACACTTCATACGAGTACTTTAATGTGATGAAAGACCAGATGGTAGGAAAATGTCAATCAGTATGATTACATAGAATGGGTAATATATTTACTAACGCTACTTTTCATATATTTACGCGAATATTATACATTGAAATAAAACAAATTTTATAGATTTTATCGCATTTATTTTATGTTTTTATGTTCCTGACGTTTCGGCTGCTTTACAGCAACCATGGTTGCGGGAGGACTAGTGTTATAGTTTGAACTGGGGTACCCTAATATTTAGTTGTTTGAGGTCTTGCAATAGTGCGCTTGGTTTGTTCAAGTTTTAATGTTCAAATAATGTCCAAGTTTAAAAATTCCTGTTTACATATATAACAAAATGAACTATATTTAAAACGTGGCAGGAGTTTTAAATAAAAAACAGGAAAAGAAAGCGTTTTCTCCAATCATAACATTACGTGAGGTTATATTTTCCGTAGCAAAAGCGAGTTTCATAGGAGATCGTTTAAACTTTTCACATTTTACGTCGAGGAAGCGAACAAAATATGCTTATTGGTATATAAATCGAATACCTACCAGAGTGTAGGCCTAAGGAATAATATTTCTGTTGAAGCCTTGTGTTGCAGGCTTACTATAGCACCATTTTACCACCATTGTGCGACTTAAAGTTGCCATGGACCATCTAATGGGTGTTCGCGGCTGTGGGCACACCACGTGACTCGTCTACGGCTCTCCTGTGTCTGATTTTTGTAAAAAGGACGTTACCAATGCTGTAACTGTTGGGAATATGTCTCCAATCAGTACACCATCACGACTGTAAGGGGTAGGATAGTGGGCGAGCCTACAGAAATTATACTGGGCACATTCCTCCTCAATGCCTTGTATTGGTGCCAGCTACTTATAGACGATCACGCGGCCCTAGTACGGTTTGGCGATCTTCTTAAAGCCAGAATTATACTTATACATGTGCGACTTTTATCACGAAAATTCCAGAACTATGAAATGGTGGTTTGACCCAGCTCATTTTATTTCCAACGCGAGCATTCAACTTGTGGCAAGGTATGGGTAAAACCTCTTCGCGATGCAACATTTTATTGGTCGCGAAGTCGCAAGCGTCACGCATCGTTGCGTCTGTGTCGCCAGGAAGTCGCTGTGTGTGCAAATAAACTCCGCGTACACGATCCAATAATGGGACACATTATCTTCTCCCAGAAATGACGATCCAAAAACAAATTTCAAAAATCAACTTGTCACAAGAAATATACTGATTTCGTATATTTACAAGAATACTACACATTGAAATAAAACAATTTTTTCGCGTTTATTTTATATTTTTACGTTCCCGACGTTCCTCCCGTGACCATGGTTGCTGTAAAGCTGACACGCTGCTTTACAGCAACCATGGTCACAGGAGGAACGTCGGGAACGTAAGAACATAAAATAAACGCGAAAAAATCCGAAAAATTTGTGTTATTTCAACAAGAAATATTCAATAGAGAAGTGCATACCTACGAGATGGATGGAAAGACAATTGCTGCAAAAATCCAATTAGTTAATACAGCCTTTGGTTATATTGTATACACAGAAAAACTAGAAGCGATGTTATTTATTCGCGAAACGGCGGAGTAAATACACTTAGAGGTCAAACAAATCACGTTTAAATTTGATAATATCGCCAGTGAATCACCTGGCGGTTAATTGAACACTTGCATTGTGATGCACATTCTTATGAGCTTACTAACAAACATAAAAAATACGCAGTTAAATGTATAAACAATGGAATGAATCATTACACAGGGGTAAGGAAGTGAGAAACGAAAATTCATGAATTCAAGTAAGTAATACGTACGCGATCGCGTATTCTGATATCTTGAAGTTACAACATTCTAATATCAACTGTGTGTTGATTACATTAGGGTCTATCTAATAAGAACTTCAGTATTGGCTGATAGGAATTATAGACGATTGGATTACAACCTACCACGTAGGTATGTGCTCCTATATTATCAAATTTTGGTGCAATAAGAGAGTCTTCCAAATCTGTTAAATTGTTTAGTATGTTATAATCTTTGTGTTATTAAATGAGTCCTACGTTATGCAGTCAGTCTCATTTTCAACCGTGATTATCACTTGCTAACCGGTGAAGGAAAACATCGCGAAGAAACCTGCATGTCTGAGAGTACCGCTCGAAAGATGTGTGAAGTCCGCCAACCCGCACTGAGCCAGCGTGGTGAAGTATGGTAGGCCATACTCCACCACGCTGCACCATCCCCCCTCGCATTGAGGGGAGGCCCGTGCCCAGAAGTGGGACATTAAAAAAGGGCTGCATTTTTTTATTATTATTTTTTTGGATATATTTTTTTTCTCGGTTTTAACACGTTAGCTGCGGCACCAATTTTTGCATACTTTCCGTTCCTGCGGCACGAGGTATAATCGGCCCGTACCGTGACCAGACGTTAGGGCGACACGCGGTCTATTAGACCCCACCTCCTTTTACAGACTAAAATCCATTTTCTGGCGCGAAATCAAAGATAAATGAGAATTTTGGTCCTTATTGATATAGACAGTGAATTGATGAACCCTAATCCACCGTCGCCCCGGGATCTGATGGCTAGTTTAGGAATTATTAGCAAAACAAAATATGGGATCTTATACACCTCGTAACGCACTGAAATAGGGCAAATTTTCGCTGCGATTAGTGATGGGAAAAATAATATCGACGTTTTTAAACTGTCTTAACTACGCAACGACTTGGCCGATTTTAATCAATTATATCTCATTAGATCGTTTTAAGGGCAAAACAACACAAAGCTATCAAAGGATACATTTTTTTTTAAATAATCTAAATTGTGCTTGAAGGCGCCATAAAGAAAAAAAAACCGGCCAAGTGCGAGTCGGACTCGCGCACGAAGCGTTCCATTCTATACCATTAAGAGGCACCTATTACAGACTTATTATTGGAAAATAATGGATTACGGTTTATGCATAAGGTTTATCTTTCTATTTGTATATGAAAATCTTAATGCGGTTCACAGAATAGAAAAAAAAGGCAACCAGAAGTAGAAAAGAAACTGTCCTATTTATTCTGCCTCGGGCTTTAAAAATACAATTATTAGAACTTGAATTAACATTAAAAAATCAGTATCAATATACTTTTTTTATAAAAATCTCAATATATATGTTGTACTTATTTATGAGTGTTTTTCATTGAAACAGGGTAGACAATAAGATTTTTTGCACTGAGCGCACTGAGTCAAAATCTTTTTGGATTTTTATCAGCTTCACGAGATGGTAAAAATGTGCGTAGTTTTTGGTAACAACCAACACATCTTCTCCTTTTTTCACCCTTTTCGAGGCAATGGCGTGCGCTTTCAGGTGCTGAAAAATAACAAAAATGTAAAGATAACGTAATAAAACTGACATTGTTACTTAGGTTAGATCGTAGATGAGAATAACAATGATAATGTAGGTATAACTGCATCAAATGAATGCTCTCTTCCGACCACGTGACATATATCGTAAAATTTACATAAGTCGAATCTAACACACTTAACAAACTTGGTGATTAAAAATATCCCTTTACATAGGTATTTTGTTGTTTTTAACTTTTTAGTATTATTGTAATAGCGGCCTACATAATTTGAGAAAACTTCAACTATCTATCTATCGCGACAAACGGACAGACAGCGAAGTCTTAGTAATAGAGGGTCCTGTTTTTATCCTTTCGATACGGAACCCTAAAAATCTTTAATATTTATATACCTACTTTCAAAACCTAGACAAAGAACTACTGAAATATTAATTATATTACTTACCTGTTTTGTCAACGGCTGCTTTGCGTTTCTTGTGGAGTTTTTCACTACCTACAAAAATATCAATTAAGTGTTAAGTCCTAATAATAATAACATTATTATCACGATATAGAATAATAGGTAATTCTAGATATGTTGCAAAGTATTAGGTACGTCAATAATCGTTATTACCAATAATATCTTTAGGTATAATATACTTAAGTAATAATATCTTACACTTACTTTAGGTACATAGCTACCAAGATAAGAAAAAACTAGGTACTTACTGAAGATTTTTTCATTAAAAACTTACCTGTTTTGGCTCTGTTTCTGGGTTTTTTAAAATTAACTTCTTCCGACATCGTTTAGACATGTTCGGCGCTGTAAAAGGACGTGCTCTCCAATCGACGTGATGCACAACACTGGTCGCGGGAAGCTCGCGTTGAGTGCGGTACGAGGTCAGGGGGGATATGGGACGTTTTAGCCTCGTTCCGCACTGCATTAAAATTATATTAATTCAGTGCGGCACGAGGCCTAAGACATCCGGTACCAAGGTAGGTACACCACCGAGTCCGGAACCATTAGTGATCTCAAATATATATTTATCTCTTTCCTACACTGGACCAAACCAAAGCTATGCCATTCGCACGACAGAGAAATTCACTTTTTTGCTTGCCGCACCACAGGGAAGTTGCATCAGGGGTGATTTAGGCCTCGCTTCGCACTTAACGTGTTAACCGGTTTTCTGGTGTGCACGGGCCTAAGCCAAGTGTACATCAGATAGGGATTTGAAGTACGTCAGGTGATGTGTGTGAGTGTGTGGATGTTGTTTGCTGGGTAGCAGTGTGTATGTTATCCTGTTCAGTTTGGAGGAATTTTCTGACTGTACGGCATGTGTTCAGGATTGCCGCTTTTTGAAGGAAAAAATATATATTGGGGGGCAGGCTTAGGGTGTTAATAGACTGGTGTAGTTGTTTAGGTATGACGCCTGTTGTAGAAAGCACTATTGGAACTATTGTAACCTTTTGGAGATGCCAAAGTCGAGTTATTTCGTCTTTGAGTTCGGTGTATTTGGATAGTTTTTCAGCTATTGTGGTTTGCAAGTTGTGTGTATTAGGGACTGCAATGTCTATTAAATAGCCAGTTTTATTTGTCTTGTTTATAAGTGTGATGTCTGGTCTATTGTAGTGGATTGTTCGGTCGGTGAGTATAGCTCGGTCAAAGTATAATTTTGTCGTGGGGTCCTCTAATACAGTTTCAGGGCTATATTTGTAGTAGGGCTGCAGGCTGGTTACTAGTTTATGTTGATAGGCAAGTTGTTGGTGGATGATATTAGCTACTTGGTCGTGTCGGTGTTTGTAGTCGGTTTGAACTATTGCTTTGCATGCACCTGTGATGTGTTGAATGGTTTCCGGGGCACTGCTACATTTCCTACAGATGTCAGATGTTAGGTTCTTAATAATATATTTGCGATAGTTCCTGGTTTCTATTACTTGATCTTGTATTGCCAGCATAAACCCTTCGGTCTCTGGGAAGAGTTCACCACGACAGAGCCATGCGTTCGACGCCTGACTGTCGACATTGGGTTGGCTCAGATCATGGCGATGTCTTCCGTGTAGAGATTTTGCAGTCCACTCGGCTATTTTTGTATTGTTGTCAGTCAGTTTTTCGTTCTTCTGTACAGTTTTATCTTGGAGGTTTAAAGGGGTGCGATGGCGGTCATTTTGAACTATGGATTTGTGGAGTGTGGAGGCTTCCATTTTGTTAAAAAAGTACTGTCTCAAATTTGTGATTTGGCTATTGTGTAGATTACATAGATCAATAAGTCCTCTGCCGCCCTCTTTTCTGGGGAGCGTCAATCGTTGTAGGCAAGATCTGGGATGGTGCTTTCGAGATTTTGTCAAGGTAGTATGTATGGTGCGCTGTAGAGTTTTCAAGTCTGACTTAGTCCAGTTAATGATACCAAAAGAATAAGTAAGTACAGGTATAGCATATGTGTTTATGGATTTTACTATGTTGCGAGAGTTTAGTTGGGTTTTCAGCAATGAATTGAGCCTATGTTGGAATTCTTGTTTTAGTTTACATTTAATATCCTTGTGATGTATTTGGCGGGACTGATGGTAACCTAAATATTTGTATGTCTCGTGAGTATCCAGTGGGTCTATCTGTTCTCCTGTGCCTAGTGTGTAGTGGTGTTGGTAGTTCTGCCCATCTCTGATAGAATTGATTTTACATTTATCTATTCCAAATTTCATGTTGATATCAGTTGTAAATAGTTCTGTTAAGTTGGCCAGTTGATATAAGTCGTTTTCATCTTTAGCGTATAGTTTAATATCATCCATATAAAGCAGGTGATTTAATAAGTTTGTTTGAGTGGGAGTCTGTTCGTCTGAGTCAGTGTATTTTAAAGGATATCCTATTGTGGTTGAATTTAGCATATTAGAGAGGGGGTTTAAAGCTAGGCAGAACCACAGCGGGCTTAATGCGTCTCCTTGGAAAATCCCTCGCTGGATTTTTACTGAGTTGGTTTCTATTGTCGTAGTGGGGGTGTAAAGTCTTAGCCGAGTGGTCCAGTTTGTCATTGCGGTTTTCAGGAATGTGCTGATTTTAGGGTGGATTTTATATATATCTAGGACTTGCCTTAGCCAGGAATGAGGAACAGAGTCATACGCCTTTTGATAGTCAATATACATTGTGAATAGATTAGATTTAGCTTTTTGAACTTGGTTTAATATAACAGAGTCTATAAGTAATTGCTCTTTGCAGCCTTGAGAGAATTTTTTACAACCTTTTTGTTGTTCTGCTAGTATATTGTGATTGCTAGTATGTTGGTATATTAATTCTGAAATACAGGACGTTATAATTTTATATAAAGTTTGTAAACATGTAATAGGTCTGTATTTGGCTGGGTTGGTGGTATCATTTCGGTCTTTTGGTATCATGTAAGTGATTCCTGATGTAATATAGGTTGGTAGTGTGGCAGGTTCTTGTATGAAATTATTTATGAATTTGTGCAGATAATTATGTATACTTGTAAATTTTTTATACCAATAGCTATGTATATTATCTGATCCAGGTGCTTTCCAATTATGTAGATTTTTAAGTACTTTTTTGAATGTATCTATTGGGATATTCTCAAAATTCATTGTTTGTACAGATGTATTATTAGTAATTTCTGTGTTTATCCATTCGGCTTGAGTATTGTGTGTGGTGTTGTCTTCCCATATCCCTGCCCAGAACTTTTGCAAGTCCTCTGGATCAGGGGTGATATTTGGGTGAATTTCCCAAACGACTTTTTTTTTTGTCTTCATTGAAATTAGTATTTGAAAAAAGGAATATTGTTCTGTACTATTTTTTTTTGTATTCATTAGGTATTTATTGGGTTGTGGCATAAAATATTATTTGTCTAAGTCTATTTACAAAGGTAGAAATAAATACATAAACCTCTATTTTTGTCACATCGGTGCTGTCCCTCTACTTTTTTTACAAGCAAAAACGCTTATATCGTTATAAAAATAAGTAACTTAAGAATAGAACTTATTCTATTTCATAGAATATTAGTTTTATTATTAATATGTAGCATATTTTATTACGTAATTCATAATATTTATTACTGAGAGGCATAAATGTACTTGTCTCGCAAAATTTTGTCATATCGCTGCACAAAAGTAATTTAAACCTAACTTTGCATCGATGAGTCCGACAGTGTCCCCACCCCAATTTTATTTCCCTCGTTAGTGTGTGCTAGTGCGCAGTCAGGACGGACGTGTGTCAAATCGCTGCATATTCCCGCCAATTACGTAAGTACGACATTTCAGTTACTTCCAAGCAATTATTTTATATTATCGGTGGTTGCATTTTTCTAGTGTAATGTGAAGTTTTATTACGATTGTTTGGTTCTAACAGACATAGTAAGTAAATTAGCATCATTATAGGTACTTGAATTTAGCCTAAATATTATACATTTTTCATAATTTTCAAAAAAGTCGATAATTTCTCACGTCGCTGTTCTCATATCGCTGTAATCGGTGGTCTTTTTTACCACCGATGTGATAATTTACACCGATGTGATAAGAAAAATCAATCGGTGTCTTAAATATCATATCGGTGTTTTGATTCATGATCGACGCATAGTTTTGTCACATCGGTGGATTGTTTTATCACATCGGTAGATCATATTATCACCTCGGTGTAATTTTATCATATTGGTAGACATAGTGTCATTTCATTAAAGTAAACAAAAAAACAATGGAGCATACCTACAACCATACATTATATACATACATATACACATATTATATTTTTTAACTTTCATAAATATTAACTTGTGTGCAGCTCGTGCCGCACACAATTCGTTCGAGTAATTTTGTTTAAGATTAATTTTGTTTAAGAATGCTGAAATCAAAACTAAACGAGGAGGAGAAAAAAGAGAGAAAGAGGTTGATGGAAAGAATAAGAAAAGCTAAAATCAAAAGTGATCCTGTGTTAAGAGAGCAGCATTTAAGAAAAGACAGAGAACGCTTAGCTAAAAGAAAGGCAGCTGGACTTATCCTAACCCGAAGCCAAATGACTGCACATGCACGTCGCAATGCACAAAAGAAAAACCGAATCAGTGCCCGTGCATATTATCAGCGGAAAAAAAATAAGGCAAATGGTGCCCGCAACAACCCAACAAGTGTTTCAGAGACCAATGACGCAGAATCGCTACCGAAAAATCAAGATAATGAGCCCGGTATTTCTCAAGAACTAATAGGACCTCATAGCCCACGGCTATTGCGACAGAATGTTCGATGTAATAGTCCTAATTTGCGTATTGATGCCATAGTAGCGAGTAGTTCCCACTATTTACGTACAAGCAGTCCCCTAGATTTATCAATAGCATCTCCTTTACGAACGCCAAGTATTAGTTCTATAAATTCAGAAGAATCAACATTACGCCCAAATAGTCCTAACTTAGACACATCCTTTAATACTGTTAAATTCAAACAAGACATTAAAATGAAATTTCGTAAATATCAAAACGTTAAAACTCAGCAAATACACGATTTAAGAAAACAATTGGCAAAGGCTAATAAAGAGAAACTAATGTACAAAAAGAGATACATGAGACTACATCAAGAATTTAAGAAATTAAAACAGAGTAATTTAGAAGTGAGACGAATCCCAACGAAGCCAAAAAATATAGACCTGCAAAAACGTATCCGTAAGATTGTTGTTCAGTTTTTTGAGGATGATGAAAATTCAAATCTTTGCCCAGGTAAAAAGGATACTGTCACACAAAATGGAGTAAAAAAACAGAAAAGGCTGATGAAAGACACAATTAAAAATTTACACAAAAAGTATTTGACTTCGGGCTACCCTCCAATCAGTTACGTCACTTTTACAAGAATGAGGCCGTTTTGGGTCACGCAGCCAAAATTAAACTTGAGAAATACATGCCTATGTGAGAAACATGAGAACATGGATCTTGTTATATCATCTTTAAAAAGAAATCGTATCATAAAAGAAAACACCACGACTGAAATTCTAAGTAGTATTTGCTGTGATATTTTTAAGGTAGAATGCCTGCAAAGAACATGTCCTGTCTGTAAGAATCGTCATTTAAATTATCAAGAATTTGATAACTCCAAAGATGTTATTTATTGGAATTGGAAGAAGATAAAAAAGAATTACAAAAAAAATGGAGTCGATAAAATAGCCGTTAATGTAGAAAAAGTAAAAATAACCGTTAAACCATTACAACTAATCAAAATATTTGAAAACAATCTGAAACCGTTCTTAACACATTGTAGTAATATACGAAATCAAAGTCAAGCTTTTAAGCACTACAAACAAAACATGACTGAAAAGGATTGTGTCGTTCACATTGACTTTAGTGAGAACTATAGCTCCAAGTACGGGTCCGAAATACAATCTATGCACTTTGGTGGCAGTCGTCAACAATTCACATTACACACTGCTGTAATTTACTATAAAAATAAGGAAGAGAATATAACAACTCAATGTTTCTGCACTATTAGTTCTTCACTGCGCCATGATGCTGCCGCCGTTTGGGCTCACCTTGTTCCAATATTAGAAGAAATTAAACAGGAAGCTCCAATTGTTCAGAATCTTATTATTATTTCTGATTCTCCATCAGGCCAGTATCGGAATAAGAAAATTTTTTATATTATGTCCCAACTCAGTATTTACTGCTCTTCTCTGACTAACATAATATGGAACTATAGTGAATGTGGTCATGGAAAAGGTGCGCCAGATGGAGTAGGTGGGCTACTGAAGCGAACGGCGGATCGATTTGTTGCACACGATGGTGATATGAATAATATAGACTCTTTTGTAAACTATTTAAAATCTGCTGTCCAAGGCGTGAAAATTAGTACTGTAGAAGAATATGAAGTTGAAGAAAAGGACTGGCTTCTCCCTACAAATTTGAACACATTTCGTGGAACATTGCAAGTCAAACAAGTCATTTGGACTAAAGAAGCTAAAAATCGTATAGTTTTACGTCGACTTTCTTGTATAGAAGATGAATGTATGAAATATGTTGTTAAATGTCCACATGGCAAACATCTAGACTTCCACAATTTGTCAACCGAACACGAAATTAAGTCTAAACCTCAACTTTCTACTTCGAGTAATAAAAAATCCAGAACTAAATCCAAAATAGATATCACTAAAATGCGACCAGTAAAGTTAACTGACAAATTAATTTTGTTCCCACAGCCATCACATTCAAAGTATTTTACACCATCAAATACATTAAAAATCTCGGAAAATGCGGCACCCAGATCATCCTCTTCGACAAAAATGTCTGAAAATTTGCTATTGAACTATGTAGATCTTGATCAAAGTACTCCTGCCTGTTCATTTTTAGAGAAAATTGACACGAACATTTTAGTTGGTTTAGAGGAATCAACTCAATTCGTAAATAAAGAGGATACGGTAAAAGCATCTAATAGATTTTCAAGTCCTACCGTGGAAGACAGTGACACCGATGAGGAAATATTTAGAATAAAATCTAAAATTAACTTTAAAAAAGAAAAAAATGAGCCACGTAAACCAACTCCTGACATCAAACAGAGATTTAATTATATATTTGGTTGCAGTGACACTGATGATGACTTATTTTGATCTGGGCTGATTTGTTTTTAAAATTTTTATTTTTATTGTTTTTAGTTTTAATTGAAAAAAAGAGGTTTAATTGTTGTAACAGATAATAATTATAAAAGTACGTAATTAAGTGCTGTGATTAACTATAGGTATACTACATAGTCTTCTATGACTTAAAAGTCTAATTATGGTGCAATTTAATAAAAGTGGAGTACGAAGACGGTTCAAGTTCTGTAGTGATTTATGTTGAACTTAAAGGCTGATTAACATAATAACCAAATTATACTGACAGATTTAATTTAAGTTTTTTTTTTAAGGGTAAAGATTATTTGCTAGATGTAAGATATAAGCGATCTCTATGTAATCTATGATACTTACGCACTGAGAACAAAGATTTTAAAAATATTAAATTAAGTGATAATTAAAGCTGTGATTATTGTAGTGTTGTTATGATTAAGGTTAAACTTAAAAGGCTGATTAATTAGGTATATAAAGTTTTCTTATATAAAGTTTCTATTCTTAGTATTGTTGAACCTAGAACGCCACAATGTTTTAAGTGTACCTACACATGGCAAAACAATTAGCTTGATCGCCACATTAATAAATGTGTATTGTACAATAACGTACAAGAAATTTTTGTTTTTTATACTTCTTTTAAATAAACACAATGATAATTAAAAAAAACATTATTTTTTATTCTAAGAAAATAATACCCTTAGTTCAGGTATTCAGTTCTTAGTCACTCCTTCAAAAATGTATAAGCCTACTATTTCTTTTTTGATGTTCAAAGGTGGATAGATTATCATATCGCTGTATATGTATATCACATCGGTGAATAAATTTATCATATCGGTGTACAGAAAAGATAATCGGTGCCGGATTGTCACATCGGTGGAAACCAGAATTCAAACTGAATTTTCTCCATAGTCTTAAAAGATACGTTGATGGTTACCAATAAGGGAGTATTTAGTATCCTAAATATTACATTAAACATGAAAAAAATAAAAAATATATATAAATGAAAAAGTTCACCGATATGATAAGAAAAATGGCATTTGTTGAAATTCACCCATTTATATTGTTAGTATTTCGGTTCTCTTGAATGTTTGTTGTGTTCTGTCTCAAATTACGGTAAAATAGTTTTTCGTTATTGGCGAAATGGCTATTTTGTTGTTTTCTAAGAGTGCAAGCCTTATATCTGTGAAGTCTTCCTGAAACGACTGATAGTTTCTGTTTGAGTGTGTCTAGAGTGTGTGTGAGCTGGGTGTTTGGGTCTTCGTGTACAGAATGAATTTTATATTTTGTTATTATGTCATTTACATGTTTTGTGAGATATCTACTTCGATTGCCGTTGATGAATTGTGTAAGTCTACCTATTTTAGCTCGTAAGTCATCTAGTCTTTTTTCCAGTCGTCTTTGCCAGTTTGGTTTGTGTTCTTTTTTATTGTTGCTGGTATTTTCGATAGGTTCTATTGAAATTCTGGCTCCATTGATCTTAGCGGCTGTCCATGCAGCACAGTACACGACAGTCTGTAGGGTATTAAAGTCAGTATCGCAATTGACAGTCTCGGGGAGGGTTACTTTATTTAGGTAGTCAACAATTTTTGAAAATTTTCTGGATGGTTTTTGTTTTGGTATATATATTCTGGCTATAGGGCTAGTATCTTTGTAATATTGAAAGGTCTGTTGAAATGCTATGTCAATTTGTGGGTTTCTTTCTGTTTCTGGTTGTGCATTAACAAGATCTGCTGAAGGACTAAATTGTATATTGTTTAAATCTTGTATGTCAGTATTGGCAGTGTTACTTGCGTACGTGTTGCTTGTGTCGTTACTATTGTTATTTAATTGATTTATGTTCAGTAGTAGTTCGTCGGATACTTCACGTTTTATTTCATTGAGTCGGTGATCGGTGATATATTTATTATTTATGATTGCTCGTCTCTGGTCAGCTATTCTTTGTTCACTTAGGTGTGCAAGTGCGGGAAACTGTTGTATAAAATGTTGGTGAAGTAATTTCCGGTATGCAGTTCTATTGGTTTCTATATGTGTTATTCTGAAATACAAACGGATTATTGCTTCGTTATGTTCATTGGTCCATCTCATTCGGGTGTGGGTGTTGTGTGGTTTGGATGTTATTCTTAAGACCTGAGATGTTAGATTTGGCATGCCTGCTGTTGTTGCTACTTGTGTTTGGGAGTGTGGATGGGTATGTTGTGTCTGATGACTTGTATGTAGGTTTGTTATTTCTTGTCTGACTTGATCATAAATAGAATCTATAATCGGTTGCGACAATAGTCTATTCCTTACGATTGCTCGACGTTGGTCTCCTACTCGTTGGCGGCTAACTGTCATGTGTGGGTATTTTTCAATGAATTTTAGATGGAGTGGTTCTAAATAGGTTTTGGTATCATTATCAAGTATTGTTAGTTGCAAGTAGGTGCGCAGTATGAATTGGTTCATTTCATTTGTCCATCGTCTGCGCGAACGGGATATGCCCGAGGTGGGTGCGGGTTCAGAGTCAAGATTGACTTCCTGCACAACACCATCGAGCGTGGTTGCACTTGACAAGGTTGATGTTCGCCTTGTCATGTATGAAGGGCGAGTCGAAGGGATGGAAGAAAACAATGATCGCGTATCATCGCCCGAAGATGATTCGGCTGTAGCTTCTACGCCGCGAGCCCGCCTGCTCAGCTCTCGGCGACCGGCTGTGGCATGTTGTGTGACGAGGGCCCGCCTGCTCAACTCCTCGTCACCGGTGTCTCGCGAACTGAGGCACCCAGCACCGGCTCCAGGTGCGCCCCGGCGACCCCCGGGCAGCGGCCGTAAATTGTACTTTCTATTATTCTGCTCCATGAAGGGTTTTTGTTGGGATGATTGGTTCAGAGAGGGTGACCTATAGGTGTTGTAGGTTTTATGTGTAGTATCTCCCTATTGGGGTGTATGGTCTAGATGAGCTGACCTGTTAACAGTACCTCCTCTCTTTAAGCCCCCCCACCACGACAAGGTCCATCCCTGGGGGGGTATTATTATTATTATTATACGTTATGCAGTACCGTGTACCCGGCCACTAAGGGCAGGGCATGTCCTACAGTTGACTCGTCTGGAACTGGCCGCATCAACCTCCCCGGACATAACTTTTGCTGACTCTACTATTTAATACGAACGCCATAGTTGCTTTATTTCATGCATATTCCTACAATGTTTGTGAGTGTATATTGTATGAATCGGTTTTATTCCACATTTAGCGGAAAAGGGAAGATCTTCCAGCCAGGCAGTATACCTGGCGGGGCGGCCGCTATGCCCCGACGGATATTGTCGGGATCTTGTATATATGTTACTTGCTCCGAAAACTCTTATAGCGCGATTCAGGATTGTGATGACAATTGTCTATTGTTCTGAATGCGTCTGCAGTGCCGTCTGTGTAGCTTATTGTGCGGTTGAAGTGATCGCTACACATAATTTCTCCGTTTTCCCATAAAGCATCCAAGACCTCCTGAGACAAAAAACGCTTGAAAAACCATCCTGGGACGGCCTATTTTCAATGTTGTCTATAATTTCCCATAAAAATAAGCTTCCCAAATAATTAATTACATGCAAATTGGATCAGCAGTTCTCGCGGTATCCACCAATCTATAATGAAACGCACCGTTGAGAATTTTCTCGTTTTATTGCGCAATTTCCATAGATTAGAGCTAATTTTTCCTCCCTAACTCAAAGTTGGCCAGACCTCGCGTAAGTGAGGGGATAAACTGGATCAAGTCGATAATTTAATAAAGTCGGGGATAATTTTGTAATAGTATCGATTTTCAGGAGCAAACACGGTTTTTTGTTAACTTCTTTGTTAGGGGAGTTCAGGTTCTATTTCGGTTTTAAGCTTTAGTAGAATAAAAATTGGAGTGATACGTTGAGACGCCTATGTGCTCTACTCCAGTCAGTAACTTTAGAAAGGATGAGGCGTTAATAATTAAAATTGGTAGAATGGTAGGCTGATAGTATGATTTCTAGATTTCATGTATAAATCAGAATTTCAACCATGATTATCACTTGCTAACACTTGCTGAAAACTCTGACCTATATCCCCCCTTTCATTCAAGGGAGGGCTGTGACCAATAGTGGGATATTATAAAACCTTAAAAAGATCTAATAAGGGTTTTAAGGAAAGTTTTAAATTTAATATTTTGTAACTTTCATTGACACATTATATGGGTCTATTTCGATTAATGGGAATATAGGAATAAATAATTATATCGATATCTAGAACAAACGATTGATCACAACACTAAACATAACACAATGTATCACATGATCCCGGTATCACCATCTCTTTCACTCCTAGTAATAATAGTTCACGTGTTCATGCACTTCATTTGATGAAAACGTTTATTTTTAATGCATTTACGTTAGTAGAGAATACTGTTTTATATTTCCATCAGATTATAGAAAAATAATATGCCATTTTGTAAAGTGCATTGAAATGAAATACCACGGGGGTAGAAATCCATGGACTACCCTCATGCTACGATCCTGAGATAATGCCTGTTGAAATTCAAATTCGATTACTGTTTGTCATAGGTTAAAGACAGGTCTTTCGCCTCATCCATATTCATTAACTCTTTTTATTTAGCTTCAATCAGTTCAAAGTGCCACAGTCTTAAACTTTCAGAAGAGCACTATTATTTTGATGGAGAAAGGTTTTCTCCTAAATGCCCGCCATATTATTCCTTTTGTAATCTGTATTGTTCTCGTCAAATTCCGATAATCTGTGACTGGAATGTGAATTGCGACCCTGCGTTCTCATTTCAAAGAAGCCTTTGACCGGTACGACAATCACTCATTGAAAAGTAGGCATCCTAATGAATATAAACTGTTAGACTTATATTCATTCTGCGAAAGCACCGTTAGTTTAACATTAGTTATGTCAGTTCAACAGCATCGGTTAATAACGATTATTGTTAGTTCTAATGTCCTCATTTTAAGTGAACTCAATTAACAAGTAATTTGTTGTAACTTTTATAAGTATGTTAAGTACACCTATTTGCAAATGATAAGGAACTTGTTATGAATCATTAATTGTTGTGATTGTATCATTATTAGAACGAGCCGAGCACGGTCCTGACTTTGCAAATTATGTTACTAGAGCTGCATCGTACTTCGGAGAAGATAAGTTCGAATCATTTACACCGTATGTCCTATTGGGGCAATTACAACTTACCTTTTTATCCTAAACTCTATATTAAGGCGGCCTCGACTGTGAACATCCGACACGAAACTGAGCAGTCATATCTTTTTAAAAATAGTTATTTTACATTAATATACAGGATAGTACAGTAAGGCGATTGGTATCCATGATCGGTCATATTTGATAACATCTTCGAAAATAATATTTTTTTAAAGGATCTTTTTTTGGGACTAGGCTTATCACACTTCCACGACCGTTACTGCTCTAAGACAGGATCCACAGCGGTGAACAAAGATGACGCCGTGGTTTGATCTTCAGCGAATCCTAGAAAGGAACTTGTGAATTTTTGACCGGAGTTCTTAGATTGTATATGTCAAAAATCTCTACTTACCCATATAGCTTTTATTATGTAAAAACAAAATGTAGTAGGAAGTCAATCGTACTGGCGTGGCAGTAATGCGCTTGAAAAAATCATACCAGTAGTCTGACTGAAAAAGTCTGAAAACGTTGTTCTCACTAGTTTGGGTCTCGGCTCTGAGTACACACAGTACTTTACCCGGGTATAAATATGCATTGATACATAACCAGATATCTCATTGCGTGAATTGACTGCAGTAAAGACAATGGCGTCGCGTATATAACACTTTTAATCCGGCCAGAGCCGGTTATATCCAGAAAATACCAGTTCCAACCGGCGCCGGCCGATTTAATTGCATTCCGTTGTCCGTAGAAGAGAGAGGGAGTGGGGGGGAGTAGGCAGATGCTTTGTGATACGATGTGTGCGACTTGATTGGCTATCGGTTTGTTTGATTTCTTTTCAATTGTTTGAATAGTTTCGTTTTATAGAAAATACTGCAGTGGTTTTCGATCGAATGAATCAAATCTGGGCTACAATCTAGGTGGTTCTAGTACGAGTATGTACACGGTCCCTCAGAAAGGGTATTCTAACATGGACCTGTGCTGCTTTAATTTCAAACGACGATTACAAATGCATTAAAGAAGCGTATAGTTTAAGGTTTAGTACCCTTTCTGAATCACATGTATGTGTTTACGTTTTGCAAAAACTCTTATAGTGCGTTTCAGGATTGTATTGAGAATCGAATTTTTTTCCTGACGACGTATGCAGCGCCATCTATGTATCGGCACGGTGAATATGTTTCTTGTAGCAAGGTTGGTCAGAGGCCGCTACAGTGGCATGTGGCAGTCTGAGCAGGGCTTCCAACTTGCGTCCTATTATCAATGCAAAGATTGTGAATAAATGACAATTGTATAATTGCCACAAATCAACAATATCTCCATTTATAGGAGATGTTAACGATCTCTATGCTGCAAATCGAAGTACAACATGCTTACACACGAAATCTATAAATCACATTAATGGCGTCGGTCTATTATTACAATCATATCAATAATTATATCGGCACCAATGAGTACCAAAATGATCTTGCCAAAGTGCCACCTCATCAGCTAGCGGTCCACATTAGTTCCTGATCAACTCACCCGGGACTGAGCGAGACTGTCCTGTCTCGTAGTGAAGTTTGAACAGTAAACTATTATTAATTTCTTATATTTACACGAATGCTACACATTGAAATAAAACTCATATTACGGATGTTATCGCGTTTATTTTAGGTTTTTTACGTTCCCGACGTTTCGGCTACTTCACAGCAACCATCGTCGCGGGAGGACTGAGGTGTGAGACGTCCTAGTGTCATAGTTTGAACCGAGGTACCGTCATATTTAGTTGATTGCGGTCCGATCTACGCAGAAAGTGCTCACAGTGTCTTGAGGTCTTGAAATGGTTTTTTTTTTTTTATTACATTATAGGCAAGTATTTGATCTCGATCTCACCTGATGGTAAGTGAGATGAGATGGTGGGCTTGGTTTTTAATTTAATTATATTTAATACTGGATCCCTATTGACATTAGGATGTTTTTTGTAATTTCAATGGCTTCACGTATTATCCTTGGTCGGAATCGGTGTTCTCTTGCGAGGATTTGCGAGGAGGAGGCTAAACTTATTAGCTGTAATACATAAATAAATATATACATATACTACTCAAGCCTGCCTAGCCGTTCCTACATTGTTCTCACATACCCATAATAAGTTTATACACAAAAATATACGTATATAGCATTATCAACAAAAGAGCAACCATGGAGTTTCTTGCCCTTTCTCCATCGGATCGGCATTCCGAACGAGCGGATCTATTTGCCCAACTCCTCAATCAATATTTCGTTCCCTCCAATCTGCCCTTGTGCTCAATATGAAAGCATTTACGACTTTTTAATTAAGATCCGTTTCGATTTAACCTTGGATATTGGCAGATTGATGGTTCGTGAGTTCAGATGGTTAAATTATTTGAATTACCACTACGATAGCTTACTCTAGTGGTGAAAGCGGAGGCCAGTCGACAGTTAAAAATCGAGTTTGGTTTAAGAGGTAATGAGATCGCACCAGTCAATTGTTAATTAATGTGTTATTTCAGTTGGTGTGTCCATCTGGCGTTTAGTATTATTATTTATTGCACATATAAAATCAAGAAGCAATCCGCAAATATTCGTTTGGAGACGTTCCACTCTGTTGACGAATATTGGATAAGGAAAACCGCATGTACTATCAGGGATTTTACTTGGTAGCCACTTAAGAGTCTGCTTGTGCTTATTTTAACGATGCTTGCTTATTGATTAGATGTCGGTATCAATACAAACCTGTATTCGTACCCACAAAAACTGAAATTAATTTTTTTAAACAGGTAAGGATAAAATGTGATTATTTATTAACAAATATTAATTTATATAAATATGTTGCCAATGTCACGATGAAGAAGATCAAAGCACATTGCAAACGGACCTCAATACAAGCATTGGGGAAACAGCTACGCACTGGAGTTGTCCTACTGTGCACGCTTCACTATGCTGTCATCCTGGGATCAGCAATTACACGTATCGCTGACGTCGTCGCCGGGAACTAATCACGGGCAACGACTCCCCTGCCGACACAGAGGGCGCCACTGTACCACTGGATTAGGGGACTAGGGGCAGCACTCACCGCCGGAGTGGCGGCGGAGGGAATTATACCATAACAATCGAAAGTCAACTTTTCTCACCTTGACATTATGGTTGAAATACGATCGCACTATTACCTAACCTGTGCTGCAGGGCTCGAAGAGCGGTCAAGAGGCGCTAGATTAACATGCTTTAAAAATCTTTCCGAAGTTCAAAAGCAAAAAGATATTATTAGGTGTTTTTCGTTTTTTATGACGGGAAGGTGAAGAGTAAAGTTTTTTTTCTGAAAATTTAGTTACTTTGATATATAATGTATAATATTAATAGGATATTAATATATTGTGTGTTGATAAACATGCACGAGTGACGGAACTTCAAATAAAACAGTATAGCTTGACTTTTTGAGTTCTCCCGAGATCTCCGTTAAATTTTCAGTATTCACAGCTTTACTGATAGGGGTAGGGGATTCATTTCATCGTCATCGTCATCAACTTCAACATCATTATTATCATCAGGGGTACCTATGTTATTTAAAGTGACAAAAAATTATTTTACTTGACACTGGCAAAAGTTGCACTATTTTGTATTCGATTGCCAACTTAAAAAAAAAGAAGAAGAAGAGGTAATTAAACTAATTGGATTAACGCAGTAACAGTTTTTGGAAATTAAGAAGTAGTAAAATAATTTAGAGCATGTTCCTACTATACATACTAAATTGGATTGTGTCCTCCTACTAAAAAAGTAAAGACAGAAAAGTACAACAAAAATACAGAAAAAAATATATTTATTGTATTTCCAGAAGGCACTATCTTGGTACCTATACATTTATGACAGCTCACTTGATAAGTACCCATTTCTGTATTTTTTTTTTTTTTTTTTTTTATTACCTTATAGGCAAGTATTTGATCTCAATCTCACCTGATGGTAAGTGACGATGAGATCTACGATGGAGCATACTTGCCTAGGTAGGATGGCGGCAGTAGACAGAGACGCTACATTCACTAGGCACATGCAGCGCAACTGATCTGACCCGCCATCCATGAATGGCAACACTGAACATCATGCCGGAACACGGCTAGGCCGCTTGGCGACATGGCTTTGTTCAGTGGGTGGTGACTAGCCACGGCCGAAGCCTACCACCAGTAAAAGATAGATTAGATAGATCAGTATAGATTTGATTACTCGGCCATTCTTATTAAATTACCTACCCATGACGTCAAATTGCACGAGTTTGTTTAGCGAGGTTGTTGCGGTCGACACAGTAGCAATTTGTATGATTCATTTGTGTGAGTCATGTATGAAATGGGATTTGTATGATATTAGTCATAGTCGTTCGATGACTTTGAATTAGAGAAAACTATCTACCATAATAATATAAGTGGTATATATTTGTTTATACACTATCTTTAATTAAATAGCTTTCCGACACAAGAGGATAGAAACCATAGATTTTGTTTCGATAACTGTACATAGATTTATTGTTACTTGTGTGTGAATGCGTGGGTGTGTTTGTCAGTCAGTGTAATGGTATGCCCGTACATCACAGGAAATCTACTCAATGTAATTTTATGTATGAAACTTGAGAACATAACTGGAGTCAAAATTTACCATATTTTCATCCCGGGAAATATAGCTAATAACCAAACTAGTGTAAAATATAAATCAAAGTATTCGATTTTTAAAAATTGTCACCCTGTACTGAGCGCATAGACAAACGCTACTGTGTCGCCTTGTTTAAAAAAAACCAAACATGATGTACACAATTATTTTATTCATCAACGTGATCCGGAGGGCAAATGCCAATGACTCTATGTAAATATCGGTAATCAGCCAATTAAGAGGTGACTGGAAACTAGCCCTAAGCCACAGAGAAATTGTTAAAACGCTTGACATTAAAAAAAGTACTTACTTAAAAACTTTACCTAATGTGGCTGGCACTCTTTCTAAATATTAGGCTTGACTCATAGATCAAGGAAAAGGGAAATTGAATGCATACCAAACCATATCATCAGGTGGTTTACCCAAAGCTGTATTATGCCTTATATAGGGGTAGCGTTAGTCATAAGCAGTTATTGACCACCTCATCAAGATCCTGGGCACGGGCCTACGCTACCAGGATTGGTGCCCTAGTCCATCGCGGTGGCCCAGTGTGATGAGGTGCATGTAACACGTCTTTCGAATGATTAGGGCCATTCAGCAAGTGATAGATAATTAATGTAGAAAATGACCTCTAGGTAGTTGGAAATATATCTAGAGGTCCCAGTTGGATTGGAACATGCTTGGACACCTAGACTTTGCTGTAATTTTTCTCGAGTCGAAATAGCTCTGCCATCTACCGGTCAAACATCAGAACTACGTTAATTGGTTCGAAAAGGACACCAATTTTGTGTTTTCAATAAATGAATGGATATTATTCGTAGATACATGGATATATATAAACGCCTACAAATTATTAAATAATCATATAAACGTATCAACGAATTTGAGTTCAGTAGTAAAATTATGAAAATGCCTAATTATTAAATCCATTCAATTTATTCTACATTTTGAGGTACCCATCTCCTCTCAACACAAGGGATTTATTATTCATGTACGTTCAATTAATAACAATATAACAGCAATTACGTCTAATTATTCCCAACATTAATGAATGCAGATCGCCTGTAGTACGTGTGTGAGCATACATTTGACCGTGCGTGACGTTGCAATTGCAAAATTATCAGGCGCTTTGTCATATCGCTAACTAATTCAAATAGCTAATTTGCTATTCTGCACTAGCCCAAACCATAATTGTGGTTAAAATAGATTAGATATTTTTATTAATCGGTCTGCATACTAGTATTTTACGATTTCTATAGTGGAAAATTTATACAGCTGCAAAGGAAAAGTTTTGAATAGGAAAAAAGTTTTTCCGACTGTTCACGTTTGAATTTCGAAATCGAATTCATGATTGCCGCCATACGACTCTCAGCGGACGAATGAAAAAAAGTTCTGTTTTTTAAATTTCAAAATATGGATTGAATTTATACTCGTATAAAGTACTTATGGTTTTAAATTTTCATAAACCAATTCAATAACTGCTTAAGTGATTAGGTACCTTAATAATAAGAAGTTAAGTACCATTCAGAGCATTAGATTAATACTAGCACATCCAGTAAATACGTTATCGTCACACAGACAGAATCACGAACAAAATACTACTTAGTAGGTAGATACTTTGATGGCAATAATTAAAAAAATGGCCTGCATCGTAGTATACTACCTCTAGACTACAGTCGAGCCAACGACTTGTGGTACTTATGACAGCTGACAATTAATTCTTCAGTTTTCTTCGTTTTCATTCATCACAATTACCTACCTTGTGGGTCGTAGTTTAACAATAAAATACGGCCCATAGAAAAACATTTCTAGTACGGTAGGTAATTTATTGTAGTTGACAAAAAAAGTGTATAACAATCTAATTATTGTAAGCTGTCACAAGTACTATCACTCGCTGCCACGATTATATTACTGCTTCAAATAAACTTTAAACTGGAACTATCAGCATTGAACATGTAGGTAGATATATTAAGGTAATCCAATGCTGTTATCTCTATGTTACATTCTAACGTTCGGATCTAACTCAATTTCAAATACTTCGATTAGTTTCCAATTCCACGTACGCCTTATCTAACGGTTATTAGTTGTAACTGATAGGTTATATACTGCTATCTGCTTTATTACTGTGATATAAGAGAGACGTGTTTCAAAATCAGAATCAGATTATATTTTATTTATAACGAACAGCCTGTACCGATGGACTAGAGATTTGAAATTTGGAGGACATAATCCATGATTAACAGATAAACAAGCAAAAAATCGCGGATTCGGTTGCCTCTGTATCGAGAACAATGCACCTGCGATTTGCCAAAATATTCAACATTTAGACGCGATCAAGTTACAATGTTGTATGTATAGATATTAATAGATAGAACTCGACGCCCGACCACACAGCTCCCTGTTGAGTTGGGTAATGGATGTCGGGTTTAGGGCTGCTTACACCCCATTAATACGTAATTAGCGGGCTGGTGATACCACATACGCAATATAAAATGCATGTGCGGAACAACCCTAGCTGAATCTCAAGATGTGTATCGAATATTAAATACCTATAGTTAGTATGTAAAGAAGATCCTATAGGTCGAATTTTAAACACAACGTACCTTAATAATAGTGATGTGATAGTGATAACTAACACCTTACACGGCATAACGAATATTGACAACATATTTAAGAAAACAGCTGATCATCATGCAACGGCTGTACATATTTTCACCAAACTTACAAAGAAACCAGCTTTCGTATAATAACCGTGTTGAAATCGGTGGGTACGATGCCACGAGCAGACACATAGATAAAAGTAGGCCTCAAACTTATAGCTCCCAGTTTTGCGTCGGGTTTTCAAAATAAGTTGCATTATAAAGACCTAATTAGTTCAGTTGGTAGTGACCCTGCCGTCTGAACCGAGGGTCCCGGGCTCGAATCCTGGGGACAAACTTTATATGATGAGCATGAATGTTTATACCAATTCATGGATGTTATCTATATAAGTATTACATACTGGGTTAGCCCCCAGTCCACTGTACGGTACCCATAATACAAGCGTTGCTTAGTGCGGGACTGTATAGTTGGTGTGTTCGTCTGGCGAAATTATTATTATTATGTAGTGTAAACGAATATTGATTGAGCATAGGTGCTTCGGGGTTTGAGCCTGACACCTTGTCTCTAATGCGAGACTTGAAACAACTTTTCTATAGTAGTTTTGTTTGTGTAAATTAGCAACTTATAAACAAACTTATTGCTATCTAATAAGGGTATGTAGATAGGCATAAACATAATAATATGAAGCAAACTAGTGTTCACGTATGCACGAGCCGGCGGTGAGCACAAGTGAACTAACTTAAACTATAGTTGAGGCTAGTCTAAGTTATACCTTACTTAGGAGGTATAGTTTAGAAACTTAATACCGCTATTTTCTTATTTGCTCTATCTACGTTTCTTGTCAACAGCTGCAGATATTAAATATTGCTTCATGAAATTGGCTGTCACTATTAACTAATCTCACAAATGACTGAGCGCGCTGGATCGATTCGAAAATCAAAATATTTTCTTTTATTCATGTAAGTCGATTGTTGTAGTAATAGCCAAGTGGTCGCCTCTAGAATTTTCTCCCCTGGGATTCATAGATTTAATGTGCGTATAACATTTTCAACCATGCTTATACTTGCTAAACGGTGAAGGAAAACATCGTTAGGAAACCCGCATGTCTGAGAGAAACTGACTAGTTCTTGTAAGACGTGCGGAGTCTGCCAGCCCGCGCTGGGCAGCGTATTTCCACTGGCATTGAGGGGAAGCCTGGGCCCAGCAGGTATACATCAAAAGGCTAATTATAAAGCCGAAAAAGCAGAATCAGAATCAGAATATTTTTTATTCACGTAGACCATTATGTACAGTACTTATGAATCGTCAAAAGTTACAAAATATTATGCTACTACTTTACCACCCGTTCGGAATGCCGTTCCCATGGAGAAGAACGGGCAAGAAACTCCATGGTTGCTATGTGTGTTGTCAATGTACTTTTGTACCAGCAGTTTGGAACGTTGCATGGTACTACTGATGTATAAGCGTGTTGTAAATGAGTTATATAAGTTGGTCAAAACCTTCATGAGATAGAAAATACCTATCTATAACAGCTTCCCCGGGGTATCGACACGAGATTAGTTCCGAGGTGTGAACTTATAAGAATGGAAAACTCGTTATCGAGTCGAACAAGTTGGAAGTGAATCGAGCCGACAGGTACCCGCGTCACTGTCACACCTTCGCACCATTTTCGGCCGATATCCACGAGATTCCGGAAAATATAAAAAGTTAAAGCCAAACCATAAAACTCTTTAAAAATGGACACCGATCTTGGCACGCAAACTATAATCATGACTAAAATATATCTCACGATTCTTTTTTTAAATTTAAACACAACATTTCTAATATTCTAACATAAACTCTTGAACTCTACATTCATTGATTTATTTACATTGACTGAGATATCTTGCAGTATGCTTGCCCACACTGGGATAATAATACCTCAACAATCCACCACAATCACACCGACGCCTCAGCCAACAAGTGCGTGCCCCTTTAAAACCGTAATTTCCTGCTTGCTTCCTCATTTCCCCGCCAGAGGGCGTCACAAATAAACGGCTTATTAATTATAATCTGTTTGTTGTATGGAAATTACGTCATAATTTGATTTCGGATGTGCCGTGTTATAGGAATGATATTAAATAATCCACCATCACGCCTGTAATTCCTTGAAGGGGTAGGCAGAGGTGCACTGCAGTGGACCCGCAATTAGTTGTTAGTATTTGGTCCTAATATAATAGCCTATTGCCACTGTAAGAGGCCCCACTCCTCAGAATGAGGTGTAGGTGAAGCTTGCACGGTGTGGTGAACTTCACACGACATTTGACAGACGTGCAAGTTTCTTCATGTTTTGTATTCACCGTTGCTTGTGTTATAGAAATGTCCTAAGGTCAGTGATAGACATAATTAGCGTTAGCAAGCCTGCGCGGTCGGTCTGGTGACGGCTATTTAGGGATGTACTCATTGAGATGTCGGTTAAGAATTGTGCAGTCCTAACCCTTGTGTGAATGTCACATTATGTAAGAAGTGCAATACACAATTAGTAAGAAGTCCACGTCGGTAATGGGCTCACCACTCACCACCTGCCTCATGAAAGTGTCAATAGCCTAGACTCTTGTTGGAGTATCTAATAACATTCATTTTGCAAAGCACGTTAATAATTTTTCAGATATGGATATTATAAATTATATTTTTTAATAAATAATTATTTATTATTGCTGCACAATATTTCCGACAACGCTGAAATAAGGTGTTTTGTGTTTACGTAAGCTAAATTGCATGAGAAGGGACTCTCAAAAGACAGGGTGACAATAAAAACTATTTCATTTTCAAGGAAAAAAATGCAACGTTTCGCGTGATGTGGGGTGACGATAAGTTGTAATTTTCTTAGACTCGGGTCAGTCCTTCTTATTTTTTTGGGAATTTCCTTTAGGGTATGTATATATTGTGTATTTTATGTAGATGAAACTTAGGTGGACTTTTTTTTTGTATTACGTTCTCGATTTATATCATATAAGTTAATACAAAAATTAAAAAAGTAGCCAGAGGTACAAAATTAAAAAAAAAAAAACTTTTGGTAATCACTACTTACCGAAAAGTAGCACTTTACTTCAGTCTCATCAGAGAGATCATTTTAAAATTATTATTATTTTACCACGTCCGCTGTCCATTATTAGACGACGTCCATTATTAACTATGAGACGTAACCATAAATCTGTAAGTGAGCTGAGATAGCATGAAGAATAGGTTGAGATTTACTGCCCTCCTCCCCCCCACCCCACCAGGTGAGGGGGCCGTCCTGTATGCAGTCTAGGCCGGTCAGAATCTAGACCACAGGGGTCACCTTAACGTAGATAATGAGAGGGAGTTTGGCATGCAAGTTGAGAGATTTGTTGTCCAACATGTTTAACCAAAAATCCAAGTAATTATTTCGATTTACATTCCGCGAACCCGTCCTGAGCCAGCGTGAACTATAGTCTGAGTGCCCCACTATAAGGATAATGGGGCACTCTTTGTTATACATATTTGAAAGAGTCGGCTTCGATGCTGATTCACAAAATAGGCTTAACGTATTTGTTGAAATAAAACTAATTTTACGGATTTTTTCGCGTTTATTTTATGTTTTTTTCTTCTCCGATATTTCGGCTACTTTACAGCAACCATGGTCACGGGACACATAAAATAAACGCGAAAAAATCCGTATTTCGCGTAAATATAAGAAATCAATATGTTAACGTATTTGAATGAAATTCGTCATAGAGGTATGTTTTTTATCAAGAACAGTATATATGTACTTCTATAGAAGTCATTCGCGGTCGAGGCAGTAGGTGAGTTTAAAAAAAAATAGAGCTTTACGATCGACTGCGCATGTCTCCACTACACCAACCACATTCCAATGAAGGAGCTTATAAATCCCACCCTATTAGTTGTAACTTATTAACTTAAATACACATATTAACTTAAAGTTCTTACGAACTCTTACAAACATTCTCTCTCTTAGTTCATTTCGATCAAATGTATCGTAATTAAAAAAAAAACGTAATTTCGCTCCCTAACTTGACGGTCCGTGTGTCCGCGACCGAGAGGCTCGCTGGGCGCGACACTTGCGCATGTTTGATAACGGGAACTTTATTAGCAAGAACTTACTTTATTTGCACTACGTGTGTACACACACCACTATTCACTACTACAATCAAAATCTATCCTTAGTACGACAATGTTAAGTTCAGAATTGTGTGACAATATTTTGTGGAGGAAAACCCAAATTTTACTTGGGTGATGCTATGCAATAACGTGTTTATTCGTGATAGTTAGCATTAGAAATTGGACTCTACACATCATTGTTAGAATTCAAAATCGTGTATTGATAGCTTTTAAGGTTGATACGTTTTGAATGCTTAACGGCGTTGTTATATAAAGTATCCTTTATATATGAGAGTTTTGTTTGTGAAAGTACTGATTTTCAAAGAGATGAAAATATCCTGAGGTGTATCCTCGTTCTTGATTTCTCTCGATCTCAAAAGAATATTGGAATGTTCCGTAGATCGCATCTTTTGTGTTTACAAACAAGTATTTTCTTGTGAGAACGGAACGAATCTTTTATTTTCATTTTACGTCAGAACGTCTATTTCAACCATGATTGTCACCGGCTAAACGTTGAAGGTAAGCCTCCTTAGGAAACCTGCATGTCTGAGAACCTAAATTGTTTTTTTTAATAGCTATGACCATTCAGCGAGAACTTTGGCCAGCATCTTGGGTACGCTCCCGAATGAGTACAATATATTATGAGTACCTAAACACTCATGCGCATCACAGAGGTGGGTATGGTTGGAGTTCAAACCCAGGACTCTCGGTACAGAAAGCAGCATCACTACCAACTGCTCCAGTCAGGTTGTATAAAACGAATTAAAACACCATGAATAGACATAGAAACAGTTTGAACGTGAAAATGGCGTGGATGTGACGTCACGTCACGTCACATAAAAGTATGTTTTATTCAATTATTGAGTAAGTAATATTTAAATATAAATTTAATAAACGATTGAGTAACTAATTCGGCCAGCCGTAATACAACTTCAATACGGGCGAAGTCAGCACAAAACATCTAGTTTGAAACTACAAAGTCCACTATATTACGTGATCGCACTCAGTAGCTGGTTAAGATTTTCTTTTCTTATTTAAACTTGCTGAGAGTTTGGAAGTAACTTCCTCTCGTTAGACAATACTCCGATCCTGAGTTTAAACATTGCAGAGTTCTAAACTTCAAGAATCCAATAAACCTGCTCTTCTAACAGATATAACCACAAAAGCCGTGCCCAGACCAACCGCGCAGCCTCTTGAAGATGGCTAGCAGATGTCATGTGCCTTTTCACAGCAAAGCAAGCAAGCATTTTTAGTAATGACATCTACCATATGACAGCTCTCCGGCGAAGCAGCGCGACGGTTTGCCTCGAGCGAGCTCTATCATCTGTCAATTGCCTGAACCAACATCGTGGGTCTCGGTTAATTACTGATTGAGTAATGTGTTGCAGGTAGTTTGTACTTTAAATTTACCACAGTAGAGGGTACTTTTTACCCGACTGCACAATGAGGAGGGTAATATCCCCGCCTGCAATACTCGGTTTTATTTTTCCCTTTTCAGTGAAGTGGTTTTGCAGTCGGTTTTTTTTTTATAAATAGTTTTTAACATCGATTAGTACCGTTCAAAGTTCAATTTGTACCGTACACACAGTATATGATTAAAGTCTGCTATATATTTGGTTCAGAATTAAATAGGAATGTCGTCGTTAAGGTTTAGGGAAAACTGTCAAAAATGACAATTACTGTGCCAATTGCCATTCATAGCGCACTTGGGGCTGAATTGTAGCCAAAAGTTGGTCGCAGCACGCGCCGGCCCTGGCCGGCGGCCAACCAGTCGGACACTTCGCGTAACTTAATCAACAATTAGCAAAACTGGACGGTGCGCTTGATGAAAAATGTTACGAGCCTTCTCACCAAGTCAAGTTTCAGAAAAAACGTGACAAATTATTAATTTACAAAAAAGCATTTCTAAAACGATCCAGTTGACAAACATTGTAGTCCACTAATATATATTTTTGTAAAAGTTCATTTGAAAAATTCTCAATTCGCATTTTTTTATAATAATACCAGCCCTTTTAATGTGTGTTGGACAGGGGCCTCCCCTCAATGCGAGGGGGGATTAGGCCATAATCCACCACGCTAGCCCAGTGTGGGTTGGCAGACTTCACACGCCTTTCGAGGAGTTCTCTCAGACTAGCAGGTTTCCTCGTGATGTTTTCCTTCACCGTTTAACAAGAGATAATCGTGGTTGAAAATAAGATTCGCATATGAAATTCAGAAATCACAGCGGTGCGACCTGGGATTTGAACCTGCGATCCTCGTTACCGAGTCAAGCGTTCTACCAACTTGGCTATCACTGTTATTTGTTTTTTTTTAATCGCAAATATTCTGAATGTAAAAAAAAAATTATAAGTGTAAGAAATATGAAGTACTTTGCTGCGTAATACGAGTATACGGTACGGTAAGGTACGGTACGGTACTTATCATGTACTGTACGAATATCCTTCACGTGTCTGATAGAGCTGGTGGGGCGAGAGAGTGCACCCTTTCAGGGTATAGGGTGGCAGTGACAGCTGGACTCAATACTGATTACGGACTAGCGATTCTCTTGATTCTAGTACTAAGTAGATCAAATATCAATACCAGAAATACTTTATATATTATGGAGCTCCATCTTTCAAGGGTTAGTACTTTTTTATCCAACTTCCTCAAGCCTACCTAACCGTTTCTACATTATTCTCACATACTCATAACAATGTGTTATACAAAAATGTATAAGAATCTTTTTAAAAGAACAACCATGGAGTGTCTTGCCCGTTCTTCTCCATAGAAACGTCATTCGGTACGGGTAGTAAGTTTATAGTATAACATTTTGTGATATTTTTGGCAAGTCATATATATGTACTGTAATAGTTCACGAATAGCGGCCATTTTCAATTTCACTCTTCAATTACTGAGTCTGGCCAATGAACTATTTTAAATAATTACTATGATTAACGCATTGTCTCCGCTATCACTGCAACCGCACCCAAACCTGTCAGACACAGAGTCGTCGGGCCTTCCCGTAAAATATTGAGTGCGATATGACAGCATTGGAAACAAGTCCTGCGTTTGATGGCCTCCCCCACAGCGGGTGGGGCGACCTCCCCCTCTCTATCACCTCGGCCTAATTCATACTTTTAGAACTTTGATTGATCTCAGATTACTTTACTTAAATGGCTCGTACCTACATATATTATTTCTTGCATGTAATGTAGACACATTGAAACAAGAAGACACGCCAGCATTCACGGTCTTAGACACTAAACTGAGTATAACACTTGCACATGATTGTACGTTATAATAACATAGACAATCGTAGTATCATTTCTATTGTAAATATGACCAAATTAGCTAGCGGTACCCCACGATCTTGTAAGCGGTCTTGAGTTTTCGGACTAAAAAATTGTAATGAAAAAACGACCTTAACATTTGAAGTGTAATAGGATTAAAATCGTGTAAAGCCCTATTAATACGCAGGAATTCGAGGTTATTCATTCATGGTGCACCAATGATAGCCAAGATGGTAGAACTCTCACCTTGCCACCATACGAAAGTCGCAGGCTCAATGATCATCACTGGCTCGTGACTCGGACAGCACGGAAAGCCGTCGGTCCTGCGCCTGATCTCTCTCGGATCGTATGAGATTCCTCCTTTCAGAATGAACATTAAAGGATATAACAAGTACAACATACAATTTATTCCTGGGAAAGTACAAAGCTCAAGTCCACACGTACGAAGTCGCGGGATGGGCTAGTTAAATAATAACTTTGTTTCGGTGTAAGTTGCTGGCGGACACATTTTTATTTATCCCTAAAGTTTGCGGCGTGAAATATGCTTCAACTTTCTTTCAGAGAAATGAGTAATGGATATGTTGTACTTTGAAAGTAAAGGCTGAGCCCTCCAGCAACCTGTTTCTTCTAGCCTTCAAGGGATGTTATAACAGCACCTACGCTCTCCCGCCACTTTGTAAGTCTTAAGTTACGACATACTACGGACCTTAATATACTACGCGCCTAGCTAGAAAAAAATATCTAAAGGTACATTGTGCGCCGCAATATCACCCACTATGTAGGTCGAATGTCGCGCCGGTCCCCACACTGACCTGTATTATGAGAGGTGTACACCTGAAGCCAGAAGTAATAGCACACTGATTGTTAAAACTGTTACAATCCCAAGACCTTCTGATCTATGACGCCTGATAATTTCTCTGTGTCGGTCGTTCAGTAGTTTTTAAAATGCCTAACCCGTTTTCGCCTATGCGCAGATTTTTCTATGGGACCCACCCATGACTCAATCTTAGTCAAATCACAAAGTATGTTGTGTATAGTATTACTTTATATTAAACTATCACAAATCTGAATTATCGTGACACAATAGAGTTGTAAATAAACTCACGTGCGGTGCTGGTGCCACACATCCTTCGCAACAAAGTTATTTACGTAACGCAACTAAACGCTGTCCTCCTATAAACGCTTGCGATTTCGACAAACTAAAATGATGTTTATAGTGGACCGCGGCCTCAAGTGTACATTGGTAGGTAAGGGTTGTCGCCTCGCAGTTAAATAAAGATGACAGCTTTAAAAAAATATAATTTATTCAAATATTCAGAATCGTCTAAATGTACAAAATACTATGCTACTTCTTTACCACCCTATTAAAAAATATACTATATTCGACTGGTCATATATTTCGCCTTTTTTTTTTTTTGTTGACGGGGGGGAAATCTTCGATAGATACCCGGCCTCTGTGTGGGAGAGGGCCGGGTTATGTGGGATTCTTACCCACTAAAACCCCCCCGGTGGCCGCCTTCGACACATGTTGGAGGGGCTCCGGGATCTCCAAACGGAACGCACCGGTGCCCCTCTTGTGCCTCGCCCCCTTATGGGGGCCCGTCTCGGGGGAGCAGATGTTTGCTCCCCCTGCGCCCTCGCTGCGCACGGCGGCGGGGAGCCACGCCCGCCGCCGTCCTCCTCAGGAGTCGTCATCGTCACCGGACGTCCGGGGCCCACACCCCAGTCGTCCTCGACCCCGAGGGTAGCCCGTTATTTAAGGCCCTGGGCATCAGGGCCGCATATATTTCGCCTATGTTAATGATTCTCATCTAATAGAAGGAGAGGCTTTTGCCATCTAATTTAATATTTCTTGGAATAGATGCAAAATACGCAAAGGTATATTTATTCACTAGAGGAATGGTGTTTGCTGCTGCTTCACAGTTTCACCCGACGAGATGGCGAGTGCCACTCTATGCTTTAGGGAAGCTGAATGGGATTTCAACTAGTACGAGGACACCTCTAGCTCGGCTTTGACACTTGCGGGTGAACGACGCGACGTAGGAAAGATTCAGAGGTATTTTTAATGGTCGTGGCACGGTAATTACCGTTGTTGACAGACAGTGCTCAGGTTTGTTTTTCTACAAATTTTTTTGGACATCCCTGCCCGTAGTCCTGTAAGTTCGGGGTCGAGTGTACCCCGCACTGTGTCGCGTTAAGTACGCAATGGGTTTGCTTGGTCGAGTAGGTAAAATGTATTCATATATGCCGAACGGGTTGAGGTCGAATGTGGAGTGTTTTCGTGTTTTTACATTATGTAGAATGTTAGGGATAACTGAGCGCTACCTTGTCGTGTAAACATGGCCTGTGAGGAGGCGACCGCTGAGAACTTGACTTTTATCTTACGCAGATTCATTTAGGTGCCTAGCATCATTCTTCTTCTATGTCGTTTCTTTAAACGATCTCCTATCTCGTAGTCTCTTTAATATACATCGTCATTAGTCTCCCATCCCCTCCAGCTGATATTCTCCATTCTCCTCCAACACCACATCTTGAATCCCTATAATTATTAGCTGTTTAGCCCTCATCTCTCACACATATAAACGTGAGCATCTGGAGGTTTACTCATCACGCGGGCGGAGCCGCACGCATAAGCTAGTTAAGAAATAAAACACTGAATAAAACGCCATGATATCCTTATTTTATTAATACAATTAGCAATCAACAAAATATTATGTTCCCGTTAGAATTGAGCTCTTAAATTGCCTCATGATAAGTCCAACGCATGCCGCTGCTGACTCCAATTCCAACGAAAGGCTTGATGATATAATTATGAAGCATAACATTATGTATTATATTTCTCATTTTAAATAAATTTATAAACAATGTGAACAATCTATGGAATAATCGCAAGGTAATTACGAATCCGGTTCTACATTTCTAGGCTTGCTTGATATTACTTAATACATCGTGTAATAGAAATCCGTGTCCCTGTAACCCGGCAGTGGCTCGCTGCAATAAAAATAATACAATAAGTGAATATAACAGGTTAATATTTTTGAAAGAAAAGTCAGAAATACTGACCAGCGGCGGCCCTATTATTTAACTGTCTCAATCATTACGTACTCTTCTATCGTCAATATAAGTCGACAGAAATACAAGACATTATTGAAATGCAAATGTGCAAGTCTCTCAGTCAAAATCTGTTTGCAAACCTGTTTCAATCATCTCTCGTATTTGTACCGACTAATTAGTGGATAGTATTTGTACCGACTAATTAGTGGATAGTCATACGAGTATATGACATGATTGAAGCAGAGTTACTTTATAGGGCTGCAGACCAATGGCCGGGTCCGAGCCGTTGTCGTGACTACAAATTGTATTTTGTCGTGAAAACCTCTCCTAACTGTTGTCACGCAAAACAACGGCGCGGTCCCAGACCATGAAGTGTGACGACTCAAGAGTTAAGTCGGGTCTGCTGATGATGCTGCGAGATCACATGTTATTAGTCATAGAAGGATGTTCTAGCGTATTAGAGGAATGGTTCAAGTATCGTTCAAAGCTGATCCGTTTACCTTTACGTATAAATTAAATGGATGGTCCATTCTTTCTTTATGTAAGGTGGCTAGGAATGTTACCAATGAACCTTTAAAAATATTGTATACTATTTGTGCTACACCTTATACAGTGTGATTCGAAAAGGGTATACTGACCGTTGAACTTGCGTTTCTTTCGCGCTTTTGTAAGAATTATGTGAAGCAAGAATTCTGAGGTCAATTTTAAAGAAATTTGCTTACAACATATCACAATTTGTTGTCGTTTTGTCGGTTTTTTTCAAAATCGATGAATCTATATTCTGGCTTCACAAAATGTTTACAAAGGAGCCGAGGCTTGAAGCGGGTATTCTGCCAGGTGCAAGTAATTAATAGCAATAACAAAGGAAGCTAATAAAAACACACATTTTATAAAACTGGATGACGATGATGGATCGTGTCTGATTGACTTGACTTTGACTTGTAGCTCGGCACAATGCGCAGGCCTCGTATGTTCAGCCCCGACTCTGGGTCGCAGATAAGGGCGCAAACTAACGTGAAGTGGGTCCCGTGGCCCGTGACAGCTAGGTGGGTGATGATACTCACTCTAGTGGGACACACTCCCCGTTTGTGAGCCTTACAAGGCCTTTAGGGCATGGTATCCCATATCCCCCGTTCACGAACATGCCAACCATTCGTTTGGCCCTCACGTGTTTAGAAGTATCCGATGTCAGTTCCGGATATGTGCCATATTCTGCATCTTCAGGCCAACTGCAAAGAAAAAATGTGAAGCAGTAATAGCCAAGTTGATAGACACTTGCCTCGGTAGTGAGGGTGGCTGGTTCAAAGCCCGATTCGCACCTTTGGGATTTCTGGATTTCATGTGATCTCGTTTTCAACCATGATTATTATTTGCTTTGCTGAAGGAAAATATTGTGAGTAAACCTGTATGAGATACCGCTTCCTAAGAAGTGCGAATGTTTGTACCTGAGTCGTGGATTCTTAATATATATATATAAGTTTTATATACTGGGTTTGTCCCCATTCAAATGCACGGTGCCGATAATAAAAGTTGCTTAGTGTGGAACCGTACGGTTGGTGTGTTTGTCTTGCCATATTAATATTATTATAGTTAGTTTATCTTATCGCTTCAATCGCAAACAAAGAAAAAGTATTAAACAGGAAAATAAATGTTTAGTTTTTTTAAGTTCCTGAACATGAGATATGGTGTGACTTTGACTTTGATTTGATTCCGATGACGGAACAGTTAACGATCGTGACTCTACATAACTAGATTGTGCTTGGATCATGAAGAAAGCCGCGTCATCTCAGTCATTCAGTCGATCTGGAACACGTCGCATATCAGACTCTATCAGAGATTTAATAATTATATCACTACTTACAAAGCGCTCAAACAACGGTCACCATGTACCAATACCATCCCGTCTGGACATCTGGGAACGTGGATCGGTCCTGGCGCAGCGCTCGCCACGGCCGCGCACCACATCGCGCACATCGCGATCAGTAACTCGCTGTTCATGTTGGGCACGGGTTGTTCACTTGGACAAAACTGTTGTGCACTGAAATTATGTACAGTACTCGCATTTATATATACTATGGAGTTATACTGGTGTAAGGAAAATGTGTAACATATATAACAGAAATGGATGTTTGTTAGTAATTACATTGCAACTGTGCCAATCAAAGTCAAATCATTTATTTCTTATAGACCTACGGGGCACTTACAAATTTTCATTATCCAAGATTCTGTAATAACCCTTATGACATTGTTTAGTTTTGACGATTGCCATCTGTACAGATGGGCAAATCTCGGATTGTTTTGGGAAGTTTATTGTAGAACCGCATACATTGCCCCATAGAAGAAGAGCGAGTGCGCGAGTGACATGCACGGATAGTTTGTGCTTATTACGAGTGTTTACAACAAGAAAATCACTCCTTTTCTCAAAATTATTAATATTTTACATAACCAAGTCGTCAATTAATGTGGCTCGCAGAATTATATCAGTACTCTCTGAATAAAATGACTAACTACGATATGCAGACATCAAAAACTATAAGAATTCTTTGTTTGATTACAAAACTCTGAAAAAGGGGTTTGCATGTTGACTTAGACAGCGGTGCACAAGCTTCAAGCACGTTTACCAATTATATACGCGAGCAAAGCCACGGATGTAAGTTAGCCATTGCATACAATTATAAAAACAGGATAATGTTTGGAATTTAAATATCCTCGTGATGAGTTATTTAGATTAACGTGAATCAGTAGCCTCATTATGGTTTATGTAATCATATTTATTTTTAGAAATATGTGATAAATCAGCGGTAAACCAACAAATGTGTTGGCTCACCTACTAATTTAGGTATAATTTAAATATTATCGCAGGCTAGTTAGTTAAAACATTCCGATAAATCTACACACGACTCGTTCGGACCTTTAATGGGTGACCACATTCACATCTGATGTCCTCTGTGCTTCGTAGGGCATATTCCACTAGTACCGGTTGTCGCCTTTGACAAGGGTTACGAGAGACCCCTGAAAAAATAAATTGGAAAAAGGAAGGAAAAATAAGTAGCAACAGATGACTACTGGTGCTACGAGAGTGCTATTCATCCTTAACCATCTTAAGATCCATCATCAACATCTTTAAGATCCTTAAGACCTTAACAACAAGTGGATTGAAGAGCTGTTCAATAGCATATCTACGGTGCGCCAAAACCATACAGCTATTACGAAGTGGAGATGTCATAAGCAACTGTGCACTTTGATTCTCAGCTAGGTCCTGACGTCATCACGGTGGGCGTGGTTTCGTTTAGTTTGTCATAGTGCACAAACATCCTACACTAGACTAGACATTTATAGAAAAATCATATAACATGATCGCATTTTTGTATTTGCTCTGTGGTCTAAACGTATTACAGGGAGTTGTATCTTTAAAATAAGCATTGTTTTTTAAAGCGTAAATATAAAATTGCAGATTTGTTGCTTATACTGCTGTGGAAGGCATATATTACACAGGGTATTAGGTTGTTTACTATTTACCAATGCTATCAGCAAATAGACCGAGATACATTTCAGATTCAGCGCAACGTGTTGGCCTATCCGATTGGGTTTTTAGCACATATTTTGCCTAGAAATTGGATAGAAATGTGTTATTTCTCTTGAGAAATAAAATATATGGGTAAACATTTATTCATGGTATATGTCAGATCTAACTTCTAAGGATACCTATAATATGATGTGGTTCTAATAGGTTTCGTACTAAAACTACGAAAAAATATTTATGGGGGTCACATTAGTAACTCTGATATTTGCAAACACAATGGACTCTTAATTGTATGCCAATGGCGTCGTAATATACAGTTTCTAGCACTAAACATGGTCATAATTATAAAGCTCTGTGAACCGGTCAATGATGTCAATTACGAATCAATTAGGTAAGCAGACTCGGGGTCCTCTTGTTATAGTTCATCATTTAGGGTCCGTCAATCATCATTAAAACTGTTGTCAGGACTCAATCTCTGTGAGGCCCCTGTCTGACCAGATAGGGGGTGTATTACGAACTCTTATTTCCAGACAGTATACTTACTGTTTGCCTTATTTCCAGGCCGTATATTGAACTGTCTGACTTATTTCAAGGCAATACGAGTATACTGAACTGGCTGTCTTATTTCCAGGCAATATACTGAACTGCCGGGCAATTTAATATTTTGACTCAAATTAAAATTAAAGATTAAGACAAAGTAGGTAATATCCAATGGGAATTATGTCGTTAAATAATACACAATATGTCAAGTTTTAGGCCGGCAGGTGTATTGCCTGGAAACACGAGTTGGTAATACACCCCCAGGTTCTGCTAATTAAGTTATATGCGAAGCGAGGGCAGATGGCCGCTGCGCGAGCGCTTAGCATATTAATCTGATTATCTAGATCATATTAAATTGATGCCCCAAATGGTCGGACAAACGGTACAATTACAATCTCTACATTTACTTAAATTGGGGAATTATGTACATATTTCAGCGGTGCTATTTGCAATGTTCGACTGACTGGTATGTAATAATTGACGATCGAACTCGGTACGGGCCGGGCTACAGACTTGGTCCGCTTGGTTCCAATCATCCGTAGCGTGTTTTCCCGCAGACGCCTCTCTGGACAAATAGACTTGGTACGAAGCGGACCATATCCCGTATCGTACCAAATCGTCGCCCAAAGAGTAGTCTGCGAGATTTATATATTCCTTCTTTGTTTTGTTTTCCAGCTGTTGTCTTATTCTTGCTCCATACTAACTCACTATCCAGGATACATAAAGATGCTCCACTAATTTGAGTGGCATAAAGAAGAAAAGTATATAATAAAGCCAGATTCCAAAGTGTATTCAAAACAGTCTACAATACTTCAAAAGTTGAATAATCTATTCAACTTTTGAAGTATTGTACTACTTTAAAAAACATAAATATGGCAAAGCAAACCAATTTCGAACTCTAGCTCTATATTCTAAAGTTCAGTTTTAAACAACGTATAAGACTAAAATGTGGTTTAATGTGCGTCACGTATTAGATTAGGGCACGTGCACACTGATGCGACGCGCCGCGCCGCGTCGCGCGGCATCGCGTCAGATAAATATGCTGATTTATTAGCCTCGTCGCGTGTCGCGGCGACGTGCGTGTTTCTAAGTAGTGTCTGTACTCTACATTATTTCTGCACGATATTAATATGTCGCGATTCATGTTTGTACCTGAATCGCAGCACAAAAATGTCGCGAGATTCGTGAAATTTGAATTTGAAATAAAGAAGTCTGTCTGGCAATTTTAATACAAGAAACGTAACATAACATCCTAATTACAACATATCATTCTGAACACAATCCATCGGTGCTGTTTGCGGCTCGGTAGATCTAATTTTTATGGAAAAGTCCTGCTCAATTATTTAGAATGAGTGTGACCAACCCTTTGGAGATAAGGGTCTCGATACATTTATAAAAATATCCAATACCAACTCGCTAAACCGCGTTCCGCCCGCACGCTCTTCTGCTCCATGCAATCCGCACATATAATCAATATTTATGCACCTAATACACGCTCAACATTATAACTAGTGCTGGGCTGTGTTGCGGGACTTCATTTTGGCCACCTTAATACACTTGTTGCGATAAAAATTGGTTCTTCACTATTCAAGGATAGTTACATATTACTTTTAGTAAAAGTAAATTCAAAATCAAATTAGACTCTCCATCATAGCTAAAGCTATTTCTTGGAGTAGGCTAGCGCCAATAGTTTAATGCCCAGAGTGGGCAATGGACCCGAAAACTTAAGGTTACGAAGGCGGCTCCTCCCTCTCTTATATAACAATTAAAGTTTAGATATGCAATTATAATCGGTGAACCATATTTAATTAATCACTGTATAGAATCAGAATATTTTTTATTCATTTAAACCACTAAGTACAGTACTTATGAATCGTCAAAATCGTTACAAAATGTTAAGCTACAACTTTACCACCTGTTTGGAACGCCGTTCCTATCTAGAAGAACGGGCAAGTGACTCCATGGTTGCTCTTTTTAAAAAGATCTGTTACATTTTTGAGCAGTACATTGTTAATGTGTATGTGAGAACAATGTAGGAACGGATAGGTAGCCCTGAGTAGCTGGTCAAAAAAGTACTAACTTTAAGTATATAATTACACTTTAATGGCATAAAAGAAACCACTCTAGTGTTTCTCAAAAGTCAACATAGTGTGTCCCACCAATATTTTATTGAATCCCGCAAATTAATTTTGTACTTCGCAAACCTCGTGACAATAAATCCCGTTCACCACAACACTAGCCATAACCCGCACTTGCGGCGTCTGCGCCTGGCCCGCTCAAATAAAGTGTTGTGGGGTCGAGGCGCGAAGTTGCCGATACAAAAGTATCTCTTTAAACCCCTTACATACGTAGTGTATAGGATCTGTACGGATCGGGTAATTTAATTCCCCGTATTAGGTATTGGACGCAAATATGTAGACAAATAAGTTCGCATTGTGGTTGCCGTAAAACTATTTTTAGAAGAGATAGGCATGCTTTGTAATGTCATTGTATATGTATAGTAACATTCTATGAATTTGACGACGGCGCTCCTATTACATCGAAAACTAATAATTTATTATCAGAAAAATATAAATATAACTAGATGTAACTTAGTAATAACATTTAATGGTGTCAAAAATAGAAAATGTTCAATACACCTTGTGTATAATCTATACATCTATACATATAAATAAAATTGGAGTGTCTGTTTGTAATATTAAAATAACCGCTTTTTACTAAGTGCATTTGGATGTATACACGTTACCTATAGCGAAACAACATTTTTTACAATTTTTGTCTGTCTGTTTGTTCCGGCTAATCTCTGAAATGGCTGGACCGATTTTGACGGGACTTTCACTGGCAGATAGCTGATGTAACAAGGAGTAACTTACTTTTATTTTAGAAAAAAGAATAGGATCTCACGAAAAAAAATTAAAACCAATGTTGCAGCGCAGCGCCTGATTAAGTTTGATAGCAACAACCTGCAATGCGTCCCGCGGGCTCAGAATGGGCGAGCAGGCTGTTGTCAACGGTTGTCTTAGTTAAATACCACGCGGACGAAGTCGCGGGCAACAGCTAGTAAACAATATACCTACTTAAGTAATATATATTTTAATATCAGCTGAAGATGTTATATGCTAGAAACGATAAAGTATCAGTAAAGTGGATCACTTTACTGATACGGTTTGAGGGTACCTCTTTTTTAAAAACAAAACAAAAGCCTGCAAATATTTAAAGTATTAATTTGAAATAGCAACTGGGAAAATACCTGAGATCAAAAAGTATTTTTAATTTCCTTAATCAATAAATCTGTCACTCACTCCATCCCGTCATGTCCAATATCTGCGATTGATCGCCGGTCGCAGATAGCTTATAAATCTTCAGCCGTAATACAGCTCCCTGAAATATGGACCAACGCGATCTTTTCGATATGGTGGGCATAAATCAAGGAAGCACCAGTGGACGGAGAGCTTTATGTCAATAGAATAGTGGAAGGGGTTCTTTATGTTGATGATGGTAGGTGCGGTGGACCGGAAGGCCGGTATTAATAAATCGATAACAACTCTGTGCGCAAATTTCATTTTCTACATAATGAAATTACTAAGTTTGCCCTCAAAAGTTTCAGCCACAGATATATGAATATGTAGAAGAAAATTTTATAAATGTCTCAAAAAATTATATTTCTAACATTAGTAATTAAGCTTAGAAAAGAATAGTGTTTAAATAAATATAATAAAATAAATAAGCCTAAGGTAAGTAATATTGGCTTTATTCATTACAAATAAAATGCTAGGTCACATATGGATTTCTTATATTAACGCGAATTGAAATAAAACGAATTTTACGGATTTTATCGCGTTTATTTTATGTTTTTACGTTCCCGACGTTTCAGCTGCTTTAAAGCAACCATGGTCACGGGAGGACGGGTGAAAACATAAAATAATCATAAAATAAAATGAATTAAGAATAAATAAAAATATATATACTATCCATAATGTATCCCGCAATAAACATGTTGCGAACGTAGAGCTACTCGTGGGCCGAGCGGCGCGGGGCGGAATAATCCCGGGATCGGCCGCGATAAGCCCGGGACCACGGGACCGAACAATGCACTATTGTTCTTTTGTACGGCAAGTAAGTGGACGACAGTAGGTCAAGCACTGTGTACATTATAAGAGTTCTTCTAACAAAGGGTAGACCTTTAAGTTAGCCTGAAAATAGCACAGAGAACTACAACGTATAGAAACGGTACCCGCCTCCCGAGAGGGAGGGAGAGGATCAAGTTTCACATTATTTTTTATCGGCTTACCACATATTTAAGTAATTTATACAAGCTAACGATTAAGAACTACCCACAATATAAGCCGTGAGAAGGAAACACGTAATAATTAGACATGTGATTAATTTTACATCAATTTGCAAATGTAATGTGGATTTTAAAAATGGAATCAATTAGGCCCACTTTTTAACGTGTAAACTCGGATTCCATTTGACCAACGACGGTTTAGCATTTATGTTAATCTGACGCTAGCGAAAAAAGGGCGGAACTCGGAGCCTAGGCATTTCTCCGAAACAGTAACTAGTAGAGTTTTTTGATTTTGTTTAAAAACATCACGCTCTGAGATAATAGGATAAACGTAGTTTTTATAAAGTCAATATTGATTTTAATACAATCTGATAGAGTTATTGTCCATAGTTACGTGAGCATTGTTCTTTGGACGGTTCGAGAAGGGCTTGTAACAAAAAAGGACTTGCAGTGTTACTACTGTTATCGCCCGCGCTACGACCCAGCTCCATAGAGAGAGCTCCTCGTTCAGAAACGCAACCTCTCCCATTGTTCCTCCTCACTCGCCGCGCCTTGACGAGGGATACTGTATTACCTTTTTTAAGCGACGATGCAGAGAGCTGAATAGAGTGAGATAAATAACACTCACATCGACATTTAAATACCTAGAAAATAGAGTGCCAGTTAACTTTTGGCCGCGTGAGGTACCGGCGAGTCTTATTTTAAAATTATGATTCGTTGCTTTAACAGATCTCGAAAGGAGTATGTGAAACTGTATTGTAGACCTAATTGCTGGAATGGAGGGTCAAGCTAATCAGTCTTTTGGTTTTTCTGTGTATTTTAAAACTAAAATTATTATTCAATTATTCTTGCTTAAAAACTATACATGCATAAAAATCTGAACAATAAAATGATGTCTTATGATAATATTTTTATTTTTAAGTTTATCCTCCTAGAAATATTTTACTCACTATATTTTAAATGTATATAGCCTGCGCTGTGACGTATTTTTAACTACGCAAACTTTTCAACCTTCTTTAAGTTCATAAAAAATCGATGTTGACGACCTGATTAGTTCAGTGGGTAGTGACCCTGCTTTCTGTGCTGCGGGTCCCGCGCTCTGGTAGGGCCAAACTTTGCGTGATTAGCACGATTTTTTTGTACCCGAGTTATAGATTTTTAATATCTATATAAATATATCCTGAGTTCGCCCTCAGTCCACTGTACGGTACCCATAATGCAAGCATTGCTTTGTGTGGAGTCGTATAGTTGGTGTGTTCGTCTGGGAAAATGTATTTTATTATCATAAGCGGCCCCCCTTAAATCGTATGTCACCTATATACCAAAATTTAGCGGAACCATGGAATGTAACCATACTACGTATCATCAAACTCTGTCCAATTTACAAACCAACGAACAATTTTGCATTCATATACACAATTAGTATTTGTATAGTTGAACCGTTTTTGTACTATTTTGATGAGTCTAAAAATAGCGCATAGTTAGTTTGCATGCCTGGCTTTGAGCAATCAACTGGGTTGCTGCCGCTTTTCTTTTTATATTCCATCGACATTCTGGAACAGCATTTAGACAACACACTGTATATAACATAGGTAAATTAAAATATGATAAAAGCGTTACGTAATTATATTAAATCCACAGGACGGCCAGTCTTAGAGGTCCGCCCCCTGATTATCTTGCGTAGCTTAGCGATAGCAAAGCGACAGCAATAAACGCGCAATATTTGCTTTCACATCGCAGATTTGCATGACGTCGGAGCGCTACGTGATACGAATTAGCGATTCGAAAGCAAATATTGCGTGATTATTGTTATCGCTAGGCTGGTCGACTGCTTCTCAGAATTTTGTTCAACCTAGGTATACTCCATGATTGACAAACTGCCCTGTTTATCGCTACACCAAAGATACAGTCGAAATAATCACCTCTATAAGCCAATGATTCATAATATTTGAGAAGAAGCGAACTTTTTTCCCGCTTGTTATGACCACTATTTTATTTATTTTATCTTCCTTAATAGACATTTATAATATAATTTTATTCTCCTAATTGGATATATGATAACATTATTTCTTCAATTTACCTACACGAGTACAGGTTCAATAACTAATTTAAAATTGGTTTAGTAATACCCATCGTATTTACAAGTTATTATTAAACTATTATGTTTGATTGCTTTATTTATTAGGTATAAATCGATGATGTCATTATTATTTAATTTATTTTCCCTGACAACAGTATTCAACAGACATCCGAATTATAAGTCACGACCATTATTTACAATTAAGTCGAATATATCACGAGCGGCTTTTCATTTTATTGTATTTTTATACAAAGCAAATATAAATAACTACCGCCAGAAGACCCCATTCAAAATTGGGTCATACGAAAATGAAATAATATCATTTTATGACAAAATTGCCTGTCAATTTGGCCAGTAATTCCGTTACCGACGACAGGAGACGGTTAATTGTTCGCCATACATCGCCGCCTGCGCCAATTAACACGAACATAATTATGCTCATTATGTGAACATAATGTGAAATGGAATTTGATTCATTTTATTTATTGGATTTATTCATAACCTTTACTGTGCCATTAGGTTTCATTTAGTGTGTAGGATAATTATTAATATACGAGCGGGCGGAGCGGGCATCGAGCACAACACTGTGGTACACATAATTAAATCTGTTTGCTGAACCATAGATTTGCGGTTTTCCCCAAGAAGTCCACATTTACCTTTCAGTGAAGTACTCATGACTTTACTGATTGAGGAATGGCGCGGAGGAGGTCTTGCTTGAGTCTAACTTAGAGCCTGGTGGAGCGTGTAAATAGCTCCTCCACAGGTGTACTTGCGTACGGTTAATTTATGTTTATTGCGAAAGGTGCCTGAACAAAATCTGGCGACCTATGCGGTTTGACCCAATACTTTGAAGGCGAAACCCTATCCAGCCGAGCATCAAACAGCATGCGTAATGAAAAAACGTACCCACGTACCTTTCCGTCACCCAGGAACTTATTAACCGTCGAGAGGCGCGTGGCTGTGGTGCGGGCGATCTTCTGCTGTATTTCCTGCCGGCCGGCGAGGATCGACGAGATAACATAAACACTGCACTCATTCACTGTCTGTGTGTACGTCGCGATAGGTTTGCTACTTCAAAGTCTGTCAGCGTTACAAAAATGGAAAAAATGATAGCGAGCGCGAAAAACAATGGCGATCAAGCGCCGTCTTGCTGCAAACTGGTCTTCAACCGAGCGTCACTTCGCATAGTGCATGCCAACGCCATCTATCCAGCTTTCAGTGACCTAGGGCAACTTATAGGATAAGTGGGCACAGCATGCATGCAATTAGCCAGGATTTCGCCGTCAAAGTATTGGTTGGGTTATATATAATATGGATACGTTACTATCGCTCCACCATGCACCCCGCCTTGGAAGGTCGCAAGATCTTTCAAAACAGAATTACGAGTTAAACATTATTATACTCTAACTCGGTTGTGAATAAAATTATAAATGATTAGGACGACGAAAGTACACTACAATAGTAATAAAAATGACTAAAAGTAGAAAAAGAAAAATCAATAAAATATATTTCGAAAATCAAATTGTATATATGTAATATAAAGTTATTGAGTAGGAATCGGATAAAGTTTGGTTATGGCGCGCTTAAAATTGCCAACCTTGGTTTTAACCATAGCAACACGAACGACATCGTCGGTGCCTTTATAGACTTCGGTTATGATACCTAAAGGCCAGGTCAGAGGAGCTGAGTCATCCTGTCCCAAGATAACAACAGTGCCGATTTCAACCGGTTTTTCTGGTGTAGCCCACTTCTGTCTAACTTGCAGCGTATGCAGATACTCTAAATGCCATTTTCTCCAAAAGGATTGGATCATGCTGTCTAACAAACGTTTACGTTGTACTAAATTTAAGCGCTGATCAGACAGGTCAGCAGCAGGCAAGTATTGTAATGGAGTAGACATCAGAAAATGAGCGGGAGTAATAACTTCAGGGTGTGGATCAGAGGATACCACATTTAAAGGGCGCGAGTTCATTATGCACTCAATTTGCACGAGGACAGTCTGTAACTCTTCATACGTAAGAATCTGAGTACCTATCACCCGATACAAATGCGTTTTTAAACTTTTAATATTCGCCTCCCACATTCCTCCAAAATGGGGCGATCTTGGTGGAATCATTTTCCACTCAATGCGGCGCGCTGTTAACTCATTTAAAAGTGTAGAATTAAATTTCGAATTCAGCAAAAAACTATAGAGCTCGTCCAATTGAGCTTTAGCTCCAACAAAATTCGTCCCGTTGTCGGAATATAAGTAAGTTACTGGCCCACGTCGAGAGATAAAGCGCTTAAAAGCTGCTAGAAAAGCGTCGGAAGTCAAATCGGATACTAACTCGACATGAACAGCCTTGGTGACTAGGCACACAAACAAACATATATATGCCTTCTGCGCGTGTTGGCCTCTGCGTCGAGCGAGAGTAATGCGAATAGGACCTGCATAATCGACTCCAGTGTGTACAAAGGCTTTCGCTTCGGAGACACGGTATGTAGGGAGATCTGCCATCCTTGGAGTCGGGTGCGTCGGATTCACTTTGAAACAAGTGTTGCATTTACGCAACTTAGACCTAATGACTGTCCTGGCATCTAATATCCAATAGCGCTGTCGTAAAATAGACATGAGCAGTCCAGGCCCAGTGTGACAATTCATGACATGGTAATGACGAATAATTATATCAACTACGTGATCGCGTTTAGGGAGAAGAATCGGATATTTGACATCAAATGGAAGATGCGATTTGGAAAGTCTTCCACCAACTCGTAAAATGTCTTCTTCATCTAAGAAGACGGATAAGCATTTAAGTTTTTTCGAAGGCAATTTATTCAATTTAATGGCTTTAATGTCTTCAGCGAAGTGAACAGCTTGAACGGAGCGGATTAAAGCCCATTCAGCGGACATCAAACTTTCAACAGACCGTGGATCAATAATGGCCTTTGGTTTTGCGAATTTAAGGATATAAGCAATTATTCGTAGAAGCTTTCCCCACGATGAGCTGCGAAGAGCTAACTGACAAAGCATTGGTGTTTCTGACTGAGTAGTCACCGTCAGAACATTAGCCTTGTGCTCAGGTAGCTCGCCACAACTGAGCGGAGAGAATGGTTTTACAGGCCATTCCTCATGGGGAGAACGAAGCCATGAAGGGCCGTCCCACCAAAGGTTATGTGAAATGAGTTGAGAAGGGAGTAGACCCCGAGAAACACAGTCGCTCGGGTTTTCAGCGCCCGCTACGTGATAAAAGTGTTGAGCGGCTAGATTTTCGTGGCATTGAGCCACACGATTACTAACGAAAACAGACCAACGATGCGGGGAGGAATGTATCCATGATAGGGCTATCGTGGAATCTGAAAATGCGTATATATCCTCTATCGGGACACGCGAGGAATATGTGTCACGAATAAGCTTTAACAATTTTGACATTAGTACGGCAGCGCATAACTCAAGGCGAGCGAGTGTCTGTACTTTAGTTGGCGAGACTTTAGATCTTGCACAGAGCATTTTTAATTCTACGCCTGAAGGCTGTTCACAGTGAACGTAGACCACACAGCCATAACCATTCATGCTAGCATCGCAGAAGGCGATAAGACGGACAACATTATTACTTCCAACGCCAACATGACGAGGAATACGTAAAGCGTTAAGTAAGGGTAGCTCCTGTGTCAGAGCAGCGAAGCGACGCACCAAGTCCTCAGGCGCAGGATCATCCCAACCACTGCCACCTAACCACAACTCTTTAATGAGCAGCTTAGCATAGAGAATTACGGGAGCGACCAAACCAAGTACATCGAACAATCGAGCAACTATCGAGAGTATATTTCTCTTAGTGCATTTTTCAACTATTTGAGCGGATGTAAAGAAGAAATTGTCTTCAGAAGGCTCCCATGAGAGGCCTAAGACCTTTGAAGGACTACTACCTACATCAAAATCGAGCGATTTACGGTGCGAGTCAGGAAGACTATTTAAAAGAGCTGGTGAATTGCTAGACCATTTCACTAGGTCAAAGTCGCCTGACTTGAACATTTTTATTAAGTCTTGGGATAGCTGCATAGCGCCATCCTCATTAGGAGCAGAATATACCAAATCGTCCATATATAGACTGGTTTCTGCTATTCTAGCGGCCTCAGGATAGTGGGGACTTAAGTCAGAAGCCAGCTGACGCACAGTGCGCATAGCTATGTATGGACTTGACTTAAGACCGAATGGTAAGCGATTAAAAGCGAAGGTGCGAACTGATTCATTATCATTAAAGCGAAACAAAATGCGTAAGTATTTACGTTGGTCAACAGGTACACCTATACGTAAGTACATTTGTTTTATATCGGCGTTCATCGCGACGGGAAACAAGCGAAAATCCAGTAGCAATAAAAATAAGTCCGTTTGCAAATTTGGACCTATATGCAATACATCATTCAACGACAAACCCGTATGTGTCTTGGCGCTTGCGTCTAAAACTATACGCGGCATCGGTTTGTCGGATCGAACGACGGCGTGATGCGGTATATAGTACCCAGTCTCCGACGTATCAGTCACGTCGACTGGACTAAGGTAACCATTATCGATGTATTCATGAATCACCTTGTTATAATTTTCTCTCAACATTGGCGATTGGCGAAATTTTCTTTCTAATGCCATAAGTCGGCGGTAAGCGGCGGCGTGCGAGTTGCCTAATTCTACTGGGTCCTTACAGAAGGGTAAGGACACAGAGTAACGACCTACCTCATCGCGGCTCACTGACGAAGTGAAAATATTTTCGCATTCAGTTTCCTCGGGTGATAACAAGCAGATCTTAGGTACCTCTTCTAATTCCCAGAATTTTTGAACTAAGTCGTTAAGTGCTAACGCAGTAAAAGAAGCGGTGGGTAGGTCGTCATTACGCGGATAATCTCCCATTAAAACGTAACCGAATGTTGTCAACAACGCAGGTGGGGCACGAGAACCCGAGTCGACCCTATTCCCCAAATAAATATACGGAAAAAGTTGAGCACCCAACACGACATCTATATTACCAGGAATATTCCAACTTAAATCGGCGAGTGGTAAATCATGAAAATCCATACAACTATCCCACTTAATAAAATGCGAAGGTAGTTGGTCAGTAATGCACTCCACAACTATAGCGTGTATGCTATATTTCTGATCCGGGTATACGCGGGATTCAATATCCAAATAAACATATCCAATTATTGGACGCGAAGTTGAGCCAACACCTTTGACAAACGAATTACTCAATGGTATTATTGGCAAATTTAAAGAGCGACAACAATCTGTTGTAATTAAATTATTTTGCGAGCCATTATCAATAAGACACCTCACTATAGACTTCTGCCCACAACTGCCTCTCGGTCGCGCATATACTTGCGCGGTCGACAACAGGATCGTGGTGTTCGACTTCGCATCCGAAGAAAGTAACACGGCGGAATTATGCGATTGTGGCGGTAACATTACGTTCGGAGTATCAGATGACATGACACGTACGTCAATATCGTCCTTATGGCTAGGAACGTAAGAGCTAGGCGACGAAGCGATCATAGGAGCGGCGTATGACGCGGGAAGCGTCGGCGGCACGAGGGGAATAGAAGGCGCGCGGGGCGATGCGGGCGATATAATATCACAATTAATAATTTCAGCGGTATAAGTATGTGTATTTTTATTTTCAAAATGTAGGAGCGTATGGTGCCGTTTTTTGCATAACTCGCAAACAGACGACGAATTACAATTTAATAAAGTATGCATCACACTTAGACAGTTTACGCAACCACGCTTAGATTTAATAAATTCATATCGCGTCTTAGCATCGCGTGAATTTTTAAACTGCGCGCAGTTGTAAAGTTGAGCGTGATCATTTTTATTGCAAAACGCACAGCGCGATGAAGCGGGCGGCGCAGACGGCGGAGGCGCGCGGGGCAGCGGAGCATTGTCGGTACACTGATTCGAAGTAGACCGTACCTCGCTCGCCACGAAAGACTTGCTCGTCTGTGCTCGCGTATCGCGCGACGTAGAAGCGGGATGTTTGTTCACATTTCGCGCGTTCGAATACGAATAAGTTGGATTCGAACGTTCTAGGATTTTAGATTGATATTGAACAAAACTTATCAATTGATCCGTCGTAGGTATCTCGACGTCTCGAACAGACAATTCGAAACTCTGTGCGGTTTGACTATCAATTTTTCGAAGTGCACAGTGCACAAGAATGAAATCAGTAAGATCATTTATATCTAATTGTTTTAAAGCGGAAATTGAAGCGGAATATTTTTCGATGAAAGAATCTAAGCTGCTAGGATTATGCGAACAAGCTTTTAAATCTAAAATATTGTTTAGATAGTGCGTACCTAACGCGCGTCTATCTTGGTATTTTTTTACTAAGCTGTCCCATATTATTTTATACGTGTCACCCGTCGGAATAATACCAGCGGTGACCTTTAATGCGTTATGTGTTAAATGACCTACCAAGTACTGCACACGCTGCGAGTCAAACAGCTGATTATTGTTATGAATGTTAGTTTTGAATGACTCGTAAAAGACAGGCCAATTTTCCGTTCTACCATCAAAACTTGGAAGATTGATCGGTGGCAATTTTATCACTGGCGCATTAACTTTAGATTCGCCATCAGTGCTCGATGGCAAAACTATAGATGTATCATTTATTCTATTACGAACACGTTTTACTCGGGTATATAAATCCTCAAACGACTCTAAACAAGCGTAGTCGGGAATCGAATCGGGTTTTAAAGTTAATTTTATTTGGTTAATTTCGTCCACAATAGACTCGAACTTATTGCGAATGTCATCAATCGTTTCTGATTCAGTCATAAAATTCTCATTTGACCTTGACTCAAAAGAACTTATGTTTTTTGAAGAATTAAATAAGCGATTCATGCGTTTAAAAAATAATTCTTTTTTCTGTTCCAAAAGAATCAACAAAGTTTCTGAACTTGCTTGCGACATGACTACCTACTAATATTTTTTTATGAGAGTGGGTAAGAAATTAAATATTTTTTAAAATAAGTAGGTAGGTAATTGCAAGGAAAACAAGTACTGCGAAAAGTTAGATAAGTACCTACAATAAGTAAAACAAAATAAATGGTACTTAACCACAGCGAAAAGATAGAAATATGGAAATATAAGAAGGTATCTACAATGTAGGTAATATGAAAATTAGACACAATATTCAGCGAAGCGTTGTATAGGTTTCTATGTACCAAATTATCACCTATCTATCTAATAAGTAGGTAGATAGGGAAACATGAAGTAGGTAGGTAGTACCTAATTATATTTATTAGCGCAATTTACCAATTATATTACGTAAAATGCAGACCTATGAATTTATCAATTTATGAACGTTGGTTTTACCAATATTACGTAAAACTTATCGTCAAAAAAAATGACATTAGAAATAAATATAATTTTACCAAATCCTACGTAAAATATATTCAAGATGGCGAAGCGTTATAAGAATTTTACCAATAAATACGTAAAATAACCTATAAAAATATGAATTTCACTGGACTATCCGTGATCTGAAGGACCAAAATATGGTGGAGCGTGTAAATAGCTCCTCCACAGGTGTACTTGCGTACGGTTAATTTATGTTTATTGCGAAAGGTGCCTGAACAAAATCTGGCGACCTATGCGGTTTGACCCAATACTTTGAAGGCGAAACCCTATCCAGCCGAGCATCAAACAGCATGCGTAATGAAAAAACGTACCCACGTACCTTTCCGTCACCCAGGAACTTATTAACCGTCGAGAGGCGCGTGGCTGTGGTGCGGGCGATCTTCTGCTGTATTTCCTGCCGGCCGGCGAGGATCGACGAGATAACATAAACACTGCACTCATTCACTGTCTGTGTGTACGTCGCGATAGGTTTGCTACTTCAAAGTCTGTCAGCGTTACAAAAATGGAAAAAATGATAGCGAGCGCGAAAAACAATGGCGATCAAGCGCCGTCTTGCTGCAAACTGGTCTTCAACCGAGCGTCACTTCGCATAGTGCATGCCAACGCCATCTATCCAGCTTTCAGTGACCTAGGGCAACTTATAGGATAAGTGGGCACAGCATGCATGCAATTAGCCAGGATTTCGCCGTCAAAGTATTGGTTGGGTTATATATAATATGGATACGTTACTATCGCTCCACCAGAGCCCTCTATTGGTGCTTGAACCTAAAATACTGAAATAAGATAAATACAAAAAAGAGTAAAAGAAAAGATCGCGTAATTATGACGTAATTTGAAAGAATTGTTTCATATTCACGCAGTTGAAAAGGGATGAAATATAAAAGAATAAACGACATCCATACCGCATATTAATTTATTTTAAATAACCAGTAGTTACCCACACTGCCTACATAACCGACTTATATACTGCCATCTTATATATAACCAGTAGTTACCCACACTGCCTACATAACCGACTTATATACTGCCATCTTATATATAACCAGTAGTTACCCACACTGCCTACATAACCGACTTATATACTGCCATCTTATATATAACCAATTATATATACTTGAGAAATACACAGGAAAGTTGATCGGGAGCCGACGCAAGCGGGGTCGAGGGGCTGCCTCGACTTATTATATAACTTGGCAATTGTTAACTTGCTGACCAATACCTGGGGGATTCTCATAAGGGTACCTTCACGTTACGTAATAAAACAATATTGTCTACAGATATTATGCTCTCATATTTTCTCAGTTTAGTGTATATAGCTTTATGTGTTATATGCATATATCAAGGATAAATTAATTCAGTACACGTATCTTAGGTTTAAATCAATAAACTATCGTACAGCTGTAGTAAGTATACCTTATGCTACCTCCCATTAATGCACTAATAGTATTAGTACCGGCCCCTTTTTATTGTCCCACTGCTGGGCACGGGCCTCCCATCAATGCGAGAGGGATTAGGGTATAGTCCACCAAGCTGGCCTAGTGTGGGTTGGCAGACTTCTCACGTCTTTCGTTAAGCTAGGTTTTCTTATACATGCAGGTTTCCTCACAATGTTTTGCTTCAACGTTTGGAAAGTAATACTAATAGTTGAGTATGGCTTCGCACCAGCCGAGCGCAGAAACGCGACCCCGGGTTTGAACCTACCACTTTAGTTTTTAAGGAAAAATACATCCCGCTGTAGTGTTCGCAAACGTTTATAACAGGTAACAATAGCTTCAATAACAGGTGTACGTGACGGTGAACTACATATATTAGTTCACTTATTGTTTCTGCGATTTTCCAGACCACTCCCGCCGCCGACTATTACAACTACTAATAGTACTTTCTTTATTTACTACCGAGCGACTTGGTTTGTTATTGCTGAAGATTTTTTTCATGTATTTAATGGTATTACACCTTAGCACCAATCTATACTAATATTATAAATGTGAAAGTTTGGATGGATGGATAGATGGATGGATGTTTGTTACTCTTTCACGCCCGAACGGCTGAAGAGATCTGGATGAAATTTGGCACAGAGATAGATTATAGTCTGGAATAGCACATAGGCTACTTTTTATCCCGGTAAAATTTATGGTTTCCGTGGGATAGATGTTTTAATTTTTCATACTTTTTATCGCGGGTAACACCGCCGGGCGCAGCTAGTGTGTGAATAAAACGTTTTTAATAAAAAAAACAGTTTAGTAGTTAGTACCGAAATATTTACCGTAATAGTTAGTACAGAAAATTGAATAAGGGCTCTATAGCTCTGAGCTTCACGAAACCTCCACTCAAAAGCCAAATGTAAACCAACTTATCCTTTGAAATAAGGATCTAAAATTACAACCTTAGTGCCCGGCGGGTCAATTAAAGACATCCAAAACAGTTGAACAGCTTCAAAGCATCCATGTTTTACAAAAAAAATATTGAAACAGTGGCCCAAACACAATTTATATTTAACGTAGCATTAAAATAACGTAATCGTTTACCGTCCCGCTCAAACTAAAGATTGTATACATAAGAATGACAATGACAGCAACGTTTCTCGATAGGATTACAATTACACGAGTGGTGCATCCTCACTTGATGAGGGGTAGAACATACCTATGTAAGAGAGTCTATTCCCAAATTCATGCTTTTAGATGTGTCATGTTGGTAGTTCCTGTTTCTCTCGATGACATCCACGTAAAGGTAGGAAACAAAGGTTTTAACTATAGACCAATATGTCCGGTAGAATCATCACGAGCAATAGAGCAAAATTGCTTGCGCGGGCGGAGCCGGTAGCAAAAACTAGTTCACCATAATACCTCAACAACCCTCGCGAGAGGCGTGCCTCATCTCGCCTCGACAAAATCCCCAAGCAGCAATTACGTTTTAAAAAATAAAACGCGCCACCACAAAATAATATTTCCGAGATACAAACGTAATGACAAAGGAAAACAATCTAAATTAAAAGAGCCATTGCAAAGGGTTGCCGCTGGCGAGGGGGTAGCGTGTGATAAGATACTTTTTGTAGTACAATAGCATCGCCTCCAACACAACTTGGCAACTAAGCAACGCTTGTATTATGGGTGCCGTACAATGGACTATGGGCGAGCCCTTATATAATTACTACTTATGTAGATGTTAACATAAATTAGGATGAACAAGGCATCAAACAATATCTACTTTAGATCTAAAAAACAAGTCCTACTTTAAACATTTTCTTGGGAAAATATTTTTTTTAGTTTTTTGTCTAAGTAAAGAATTACATTATGCATCCATCATTCATGTTGTTTTTCGGAACCATTGTACAGGGTTCATTTCGCGAATCCCGGGGGAGGATCCGGATTCCCGGGACGTTATATCGTTGCGCGCGACGTCTCTCATTCTTAATCCCGGCTTTATTTGGTAGAGTAAATCGAGCTTTGAACTTACCGTTAAATTGAAGTCACTTCTATCTTTTTGAAAATACTCTACAAAGCAATTTAATCTTTGCAGTGCCTATATAAATTCTATGGTTTTAGACGATATTATCGTTATGTGTTTGTGCCCATGTTAACTGTGTTTCATGATTGATCTTATATACATCGACCTCATTTACTTTCTTTAAACTATTTTTGGCCTACGGCTTGTTCCTTGCGGTACTTGCTTTTCAGCGATAAATACCCGGTCGGGCTAATATTATTGTAATATATAATTTTTCATAAATTAATCTTCGTCTACTCTGTCTGAACGCACAAATCGGGTAAATTACTGGACGCCTGATGAAACTTGAACTTACAACCCAAATCAACATTCGGATAGTTTTTATTAAGGAAAATATATGAGTTTTCACGGAATAGTAACATAATTAAATACGCGGGCATAGCTGGTACGATGACACAATAAAGACATCCATCAATCATCACTCCCGTATATTAAAAGCCAGGCTCTTCCAATCACTGCGACACGCAGTCGCCCCATAATTCCGTCGAGCGATAATTACAAGCTAGAATCAGGCACACAGTAATGTTAATTTGATTGGCTGACATTAGCCGACGACGAATTAACACGGCCCAGTGCGTTTGATTCCAAGCGTCGGCTTATTTACGATCGGAAAGACCTTTTTCTGTTACAATTCCTGGAAACTTTTATTTGATGAATTTTATTTCTTTTAAGGTTGAGTGTATTTCGTCAAACGCTCAGGTTTGAAAATTTCAAATAATATATTGGAAGAGTTTGCTGAGCCGACTAGATACTCACGTGGTTCCAACTCTGCTAACACAATGGAGTCGTAATTAAGTGGCAATGATGTCGTAGTGTCTTTCTTGACAGATTTCTCGTACCAAATCTAGCACAACTGACAATCACTATGCCAGAAAAGATTTCGAGCCTATCTCGTCGTTCCACATTGCTCTACCCATAACTAATGTAATATAAAAAAAAAATAACATGCACCCATGGAACTTTTTACCCTTTTATATCGCTACGAGCATCATTAAGTTATTTTGTTTTTATTGACAATTCATTAGTTTTATTGTTTACTTAAATAAAAAATATTCTGATTTTGAGCCCTATTCGGCGTCGCCACCGCCTCGCCTCCAAATCTCAGCCAAGATTGTTCGGATTAAGGAAGTAAACATTGTCTGGGATTAATTCGCGGGATTCCGAGGATATTCCCGGGACCCGCGCGTCACACGGCCACCCTAATCCCGGTCGGATTTGGGGACGCGGCTCAATGTCCGTTTTTTGGACCAAACTAAATTAAACTTACGTCTTTGTGTCCGTGACGCACGTACGGAAGTAGGATCTATTTACTTTTATATTATGTACCTACGCAATATTTAAAACTACGACTGCAATGTTTTGAAGAATAGACAGAGTCATTCCAAAGTGTACAACATATTTTAGGACATTTGCTTTTCACTCTCACTCAAAGTAAACCCACTCACATACCAAACCACATGTAAAAAATCCAGTTATTTAGTTAGAATTTAGTTATTTAGTACCAATACTATTTATTACCAAAATAGACATAAATAAATAAATAAATATCGCCATACGAACACACCAACTATACAGTCCCACATTAAGCAACGCTTGTGTTATGGGTACCGTACAATGGACTGAGGGTGAACCCAGTATTATAATACTTATATAGATTTTAAACATCCATGACTCGGATACAAACATCTGTGCTCATCACACAAAGCTTGTCCCTACCAGGATTCGAACCCTGGACCCTCGGCGCAGAAAGCAGAGTCACTACCACTGCGCTAATCAGGCCGTAAACGCGCTAATATGTAGCTTGTTTCAACGTAACATGTTCAATATTCAATATGCAGGAGAGTTTAAGGTCCTCTATCATCCATCATCAGAGAGTATGCAGTATTTGTAGTAAAATTCGTTCAATAGGCAAGGGAATTAACCCGAAAAATCTACTGGCTATCTTTATTGTTTTTTTTAGACGGCAGCGTTAATTTTTTTCATGTCTCGATGGTCAGTGTTTTAAAAATATCAATTTAAATATATTAACAGGTTGGGTAAAAATGCTTCCCAATGTAAGTATTCCAATTAATTGTAAAAGACACGTCCGCTTTTGAATTTCTTTTTGCTGCAATAAAACGTGAAATAATATCAAGCCGTCAATTAAAACAAACAAATGAATTAGAATAATCTCACCCGAATTCACTAAGTTAATTCAAAATTAAAATAGGGGGCGCTGCTCTCCGAGGGCGCTCGTAAAAGTCCGTATTATTTGGACCCGACTTCAGTAGCCACCATAACTCACCTCCAGACGATGTCCCCCAATCAAATTACCATAAAAGTGCTCCGGGACCGATCTGTCCCGCAATTAGTGCCGGGAACAGTCCCGCGGTCCTTAATAGGGTTGTACCACATCCAAAATGAATTGTAATTATTTTTGTATTCAACGTTTTTATGTTTGCAAAATGCTTTTGCTGAAATCAAATGGGAATTTGGTTGAATCATAAAACATTGATATGGTTTTTATGAACTCGCAATAGAGGGCAAATCACGTCGATACTTGGACACCCCAAAATGGTCGCCGCCGCGGCGCCGTCGTGGAAGACCGAGGTGAAGATAGTTCGGCGATTTGAGACACCCTAACGCGTAAAACGTGGTCACAACAGCCCCAAGACACGATCTTGTGGAGAAGGAATAGAGAGGCCATTGTCCAGCAGTGGAACTACACAATAGGCTATAAAAAACGAATTTTCCATGTTCTTTTATGTGAGTGCTTATATAGGAATAGGTACCTAGGCTATTTTTTGTGTGCAGATAGGTGTTAAGAGCTCTTAGACAGGCTTAGACTTCTCTTAGAACTGGTCACCGCTACACAATCCTACAGGTTGGGTTTCAGAGGGCAGCCAACAAGCGTTCAGTGTGAATATCGATAATAGTCCAATCACGTTATAAGGGAGGGATTAGAAGGGGGTAGGCTTTCTATTTGTATTTTTTTTATAAAGATTTTACGACCCGCTGGACACAGTTTGTAGTGATCCTGTTTTCTGTACTGAGGGTCCTGGGTTTGATGCCAGGTAGGCGTATGCTGTCACCCGAGTCATGGGCTATTAATATCTATTAAGTAATTATATGCTAGGATCACCTCCAGTACATTATACCTTTGGTTCCCATTGTGCAAGTGCTGGTTAGTTTGGGGCCGGACAGTTGGTTTGTTCGTCTGGCCATATTATTTAGATTTCTAAAAAGGCAACCCTATCCAATATGTATTAAAAATAAAGTGCTTTAACTTAAAAACAATACGATTAAACCAGGATTCTGATCCTTGGGTTAATGGCGACCGGTTTTTGAACTAATTTAATGGTCGAACTTGGAGATTAACTAGAGTTTTATGAAAACATTAAACAGTCCGCACTGCGGAGTGTACTAATTACTTTGGGTAATTAGAGAATGCCTTATGTTTATATTCTATCTATAAGAGACTGGGTTTGAAGGAAAAAACCTTCACAACATTTAAATTAATTCTATGAATGTAACTATAGTTCAACTTACAAATAAAGTTAATATTTACTTTTATATTTATAATATTACATAATAAATATCGCCAACTAAGCAACGCTTATATTATGGCTGGGGATGATTATAGTAGGTTTATAATAACTTATATAGATATTAAACATGAATCGGGTACAACCGTGTTCATCACACAAAATTTGTCCCCACTGGGATTTGAACCCGGGACCCTCGGCTCAGAAATCAGATACGATATTCCTGGAGATTACCGTTTTACTTTTCCAAAATCACTCCTCTCCACTTCCAACCCCTAACATTTACATTAGGCATGTAAACTTTGATCGCACTTCACAACCAATTAAGGTGCTCCGCTGAATTAACAAGGGGTTGATCGAGACGACGCGAGTGCGCGAGCCCCCTTCCCGGAGTTATTATACACTCAAGGGTTGAAAAGTAATGCTTGGTTTGAGTGGAATTGGTTTATGTATGTGACCTTCAATAGTAGAGCCGGCTGAAGGTTGTAGTCTCAGACAAAGAAAACCATGTAAACCAAATTTCGCTAACCACATTCCGTAGACAAGGCAAATCGGCATGGTCTTTGGATTTTTTGTTTACTGATATTTAGTCTGTGGTATATAACCATGAATAATCTAGGATGATCTAGAATAGGGGCTGCATGTTTGTGGCCACGTACTCACACTCCGTTGTGTATTGTGTTTCGCCATCTAATTTTTGTGGAAAGTGGATGTTCCAAAGTCCAGCTATTTGGTCGCCCATGTGGGATTCCTGGACTTGTGGGAATATAAATTTTAACTATGATTATGTCTGAGCTGGAGTTATAGACACCGAACCTATCTAACGTATAGGTACACCTAAATTTGGCCAAAGGAAATCCATGTAAAAGGGGTGTAGTTATTGCCATTTTCCGGGACCGTTAGCGGTCACACGACCAAGGAATCGAACCTTGACAATGATCAGCTTTGGGATACTAGACTCTATTGCTATATACTAGACAATCAAAAGTCATTCCTAACTTTAGTCATAACTTCAACGTAGTATTCTATGATTTCCTTCCTTTCAAGTCCAATAACTCCCTACTCCCTTCTTTATATTTATACGACAAATTCAATGGAATTAATTTGGAAAGTTGCTCGTGCGCCGAGGGGTGCGGGGTGCGGGGGTGGACCGGAGGGACGCGGGTGGCGGTGCCCGCACTCGCGGACTTGGCGGAAGTTTTTCACCACCCGAGATATCATCTGGCGGATGATTTATATTGCTGTGCGTGCGGCAAAAACTTCGGAACATCCCTCTTAGGTGCGGCACATAGTGAGGAAAGTGTGACGCTAGGCTCAGCACTTTTCTTATAATATTTATACTAGCGTCTACCCGCGGCTGCGCCCGCGGTACCCGATGGAACATAGCCAATAGCACTCAAGAATAATGTAGTCTCCTATCAGTGATAAATTCTCTACAATCAGATCAGTAGTTCCGAACATTACTCCTACAGCGAAACATAGTAACTAACACACTTTATATCTTTATAATACGAGTATTAGTAGAGATAGTAGAGCCGTAGTGTAATATTAGTAGTGCCGTTCCGAAAAATGTATTCCATTAATTTTGTCTCGGTTCTTTGCGTCCGTCATCCTCGCCTGATCATGATGACAGAATGTATATACTCAAGGACCTCAAGGCTAACAGGATAGTAATTTAAATATATAATAACCCTAAAAAATACCTTAGACGTGTTTGGCTTCAATGTGTGTGAAACCTTAGGCTCCTGCCCTCCACATCCCCGCCTTCTGCCCTCCGTCGTCCATGTCAGCTTACTTGATGAATACCGTCCCATACATTGATGCTATATGATACAAAACTTTTGCAAAACATATATGAAAATATTGTTATGAAAGAAATATAAACTTTCAATACAGACATTATATGTTTTTCGGGACTTTAACCTTCAACTCTTATATTATTCCCTCAAGACGAGAGAGTTTCACGAAAGGGAAAACTGCAATGTTTTCTATTTCTTTGTAAATCTCTCGCTCTCCACTATCGCTTATAATATTATATAAGCGATAGTACCGAGAGCTTATATTATTTTATTTGATAATCGGAAAGTAAAACCAAATTAATGTCATTCTTATCAACATGCAATTAAAACAAAACGAATGAACGGGATACACTTATTCGTTTGAAGGGTCTCAATCGGGACATTTTCTCTAATCATTTATGTCCTAAGGATTTAAACTTTGTAACAGAACTAGTAGCACAGGCGACTGTGACACGACAAAATGCAAGATAAATCGTATTATCTCTTTCCCTCGTATGAATTAGGGAAGGGAGAGAACGGCTTGGTGCGATATAATCTGTAACATAGGTTTTGTCTTGACCTGCGTGCTAGCCTTTCTGTTATATTTGGTTAAATTTTCTTTTTTAAATGTCGGTAATACTCTATCCTTATTGGTAATACATCAATGAAGCTTGCGCAGCTTGACATTGTCTGTGTTGGTCTGAGCTTTTTATAATCGTTCGTTAGTTGCTAATTGGCAATCAGCGTTCTCTTTAAAGTTTATGAAATTTGAAAGGATCTCGAATAATAACTGTCTTCTCGTTCTGAAGTTAACAGAAGTGTCGACTAACGGTGAATAGGAAAGCCAAATTTCTTGGCAATAAATAATAGTTGGTAAATATTTTCTTTAGCAAAGTTCTTGCCAAGCCCTCATTTTGGGAATACAAAGGACTAGAACTTTAGGTTGAGTTTTGTCTGAACAATAATATTTCAAAACCGTGCCAATGTAAAATGTAACAAAGACAATAGATATACCTAATATAAATACGGTAAAATGGCGACGCCCGCCTCCCGGCGTGCATCACGTTTGCGGTTCTCCATCAACTATCACGTACTCACTCACATAGTATTATTGTAGCGCTGCCCTTTTCAGTTTTACATGGCGACTCTACAACCATTGCTAAATGTACATTACATTACAATTTAAATCCTTTTTTTTTTTTGTTGACGGGGGGGAAATCTTCGATAGGTACCCGGCCTCTGTGTGGGAGAGGGCCGGGTTATGTGGGATTCTTACCCACTAAAACCCCCCCGGTGGCCGCCTTCGACACATGTTGGAGGGTCTCCGGGATCTCCAAACGGAACGCACCGGTGCCCCTCTTGTGCCTCGCCCCCTGATGGGGGCCCGTCTCGGGGGAGCAGATGTTTGCTCCCCCTGCGCCCTCGCTGCGCAAGGCGGCGGGGAGCCACGCCCGCCGCCGTCCTCCTCAGGAGTCGTCATCGTCACCGGATGTCCGGGGCCCACACCCCAGTCGTCCTCGACCCCGAGGGTAGCCCGTTATTTAAGGCCCTGGGCATCAGGGCCGGGGGGCCTCGACGAAGCGCGACTCGGCGTCTTCGTCGGCGGCGAGCGGGATCGGCTCTCTCGCGATCCCGCTCGGCTGACTCCTTCTTGGACATAACAGTCTCACAGAAGGCAGTCATAGCCCCCCACGCCGCTTCCCCGGACAGCATAGCCGACACTACGCTGTCGAGGGAGAGATCCGATCCGATCCGTTGGACCAGGATTCCCCGCTCCGCGTCCCACGCGGGACACGCCTCCAGCGTGTGCTGGGCGGAATCCAGGTCCCTTCCACAGTGGTGGCAATTGGTCGTTGCCTCGCGTCCTATCTTGCACAGATAATCACTGAAACAGCCGTGTCCAGTGAGTATCTGCGCAAGCCTAAAGGTGACTCGCCCAGTCTTCCTCCTCACCCAAGCTTCGAGGACCGGCAGGATGGCGCTGACGACGCGTTTGTGCGCGTATCGCTCCTCCGAGAGCCACGCGCGCCACTCGTCGAACGCGCGTCTCTGCTCCTGCCGGCGTATGCCTTCGAGCGCTGGCACCTCCTCACCCCTCCGGCGGAAATCGCGGTACCGGTCATAGACCCTCGCGTCCATATCCGCCAGAATGTCCAAGGGCGGGAAGCGCGCCAGGATTGTCGCCGCCTCAAAGGATACCGTGCGGTATCCTCGTGCGACCCGGATGGCCATCCTCCGCTGCAGGGAATAGATTTTAGTCCTGCAGCGGCGAATACGCAGCCTGGGGGCCCAGACTGGGGCCCCGTATACAATTTAAATCCTACCGTCACTATAGAGTAATACTGAAACACAGTATCATTCTTACATCCGACATGATCAACATTTTATTTCAAGTACGCGGCAAAACGGACGGTTGACGATAACGGCCCCGCGGGATGACCTGACGGGGATTAATGTTGTGGCCTGCTGCCGCGATACAGAGCGAGTGCCGAGGGGATACCGCGGGGCATCGCCGCGGTATCGTACGACAGCTAGGGGACACATCACATTTTTTTTTTACCTACAGATTGATGACCAATGAACTGTGATAACTATGGTGGTAGAACGCTAGTTCGGGAAATAAGATGTGCAGGCTCAATAACAATAAAAGATCGCAGATCAGACTAGGACAGGACGAGCAGAATTTAGCTCTTAGGTCACCGGTATACCGATCCGTTGGACCTTGGAGTCAATCAGCTTAATCAAACCAGCAGTAATCAGCTTAATCAGGACAGACTTTATACCGACCTCAATACTAGAGAAATGGGAAAGGCTTGGGAAAAGCAGGTAGAGCCCAATAGAGCAAAGTCAGCCCAACTGTGGGTTGTAGGTATACAAAATTTTACCACCCAGTGTTTGCGGTTTCGTTTCCCATCTAGGTACATTTGTGAAATTATCGTTTCGTAATTTGGTTTGGGCTGGGTGTTACTGGGATCACCCCCAGTTCATTTGAACGTGCCCAAAATACACGCGGTGGTTCGTTTGGGACCTTAAATTTAATGTGTTCATCTGGTAATATTTAATTATAATCAGGCCACCCTTGCAATTAACGGTAGAGACCGGTCGTTAGTTTGAAGTTTGAGTTAAAAGTTTATTTGAAAATGATTATGACTCTATTGGAACCACAGATATATTAGAGGAGATATGTTATGAAAGCGGTGGGCTTGCGCTCACCTTTAGCCAAAATTACGCTAACATAGAGTTTTCGCCGTCAGTCGACTGCAACTGCACGTCGGTATCGGAGCTCTAACTTTTTTTTTAAATGCCGTGTTATTCCGTGGTTGTGTGCTAAAATACTAGCAGCAAAGTGAACTACGCGAAAGATGGAATCTCATTTCACCAGCCAGTATTAAGTATTTTATTTATTCGTCTTTAAAATCATTAAAAACAACAAATCAAAAAATATTTAATGCCTTTATTATGTTATTTTAGTTTTCATGTAGCACAACGACTTTTTTATTTTTGTACAAAATACATGGCTCTTTAAGTACCACCTATGTACGCTACTGAGTGAATGTACGCGGCAATGGATAGATCGTCTAACGATACTTTGAATAAACTGGTGCGTCGCGTGGTACGGCCGCTGTAAGCGGCGACGACGCAGCACGCACCGAATTATTGGCACGCGTGTGTGTGTGAGACTTCGTATTGGTTGGTTTTATGTAATTGCATGAGTTTTGTGGCGAGTGGTGGAGAACAAAACGGAGACAGCGAGTTCCCATACATTTTGAACCGCACGACATATCTCTCGTGATCTGTGATTGGAACCATGTCGAAAGATCAAAGAGACAATCCACCGATGTATACTCAATAAGGTCAATATTATTCTGAAATATCTTCATACAAAAATCATATTTCTATTTCAAGAAAATTCTTCAGATAACCGCGTTATTTACTAACGGAAAATATTATCCGAGCTTATTGCTTCCGGCTCTCGATGTAATCGAGATCCTATTCTTGGCCAGAGCATCTCTTGACCTTTCGGAGGCGAGCTAATAAATTCTCTGGCTACCCTCATCCCGATTGCATTATAGCAGAAATAAAAATACCTACCTACTTTTCAATGAGTTCATAACTAAAGTGTGCCTAGTCTCAGGATGATATATTTTAAAAGCAATCACGCATCAGCCGGCAGCGCTGATTTCTCGTTATTGCCTGGATTACGCTTAACGAATCTAATATCTAGCTAGCAACGCTCAGCATGTTTGTATTTTTTTTAATAACTTACTTTTTTTAAATCGGCATATTGTTACTGAAGTTATTTTTGCGAGACGCACACACGCATAGCTTAATTGACGCTAGATATTTGAGCGGCAGTTCCAAGCTGCTTTATAAATCAAATAATCTATGATTCTACATATAGTCGTACACCCTGGTCAGTCACAAACAATCACAGACTTGTTAGAATATTCAGACAACACACACCCTGCGCTACAAGTCAAGGCTAAAAAAACTCTGGTCTAGCATGTAAACACCGGCTCTCACGCACACATATAAAAAAAACTATGTCCAGAACTTCTTAGTCTATGACGAACGAAAGTTTTGTATTTGTTAACATTTACAGCTACAAATGCATTGAAAAAACTGGCTTCACTTTGCTGGTGGCAACATTACGTCTGAACTAAACAAGTCTCTACATAGACTCAAGATAACGGAGAGCTATTCTTACTGAGTCTACATTGTTCTTTTGGACTATTAATAAAATGTCCATTGCGCGGGAAGGTCGGCATGACACCCAAGACGGCGCTTTGTGGAGACCAACTCACAGATAGAATGGCGGAGTTGGCGATGCGGGCCGCGAGCCAGAGCGGTGCCTGTTAGGAATCTGGTACATTGGCGAACTGAATTACTTGTAATACTTATGAACTGGTTTCCTGGTAATTCAAGTAAAATGTTAGTTTGCGTGACTCTCCCTTCCGGGAGTCACTCAAATAACGCTTTGCAATACCAAAATGTGGGAATGCTATATTTTCGTTTGCATTAGATGAAACAGCTTGACTTAGTTCTAAGAAAAACAGCCGATTGCATTGTTTTTATTATTGCTTACGTATAATAATGTTAGCAAAGTGACTATTTATGATATTATTAGCCCTGCGGCTCTGCGCTGTTTTCATTATCTGATTACAAACTTTAAATGTCTGTAATTTTAGAGTTATTTTGAAACTTATTTCTCTATTAAGTAAACGTAAAACATAAATTATATATTGATGCAATAAAAATCTAATCAGTTGAACGAGCATAATACTTTATATCATAGTATAGTGAAATAAGGGCAGCTTTCGCTAATGGACTCCTGTCTTTAGAATGCAATCGTTATCTGACTGACATGCGGGCAGACGTGGCTACTCTGCACTTTTTGCTTTCCAACAAAGTGTAACCCTGACAAATTGAAAATATAAATGTTACTATTGATTAATCCTGAAATGTGTAGCACTTACGTTAGTCGAGTTATAATTCTCAACTGGCGGTGAAGATATTATCTGTATAAAAATTAATGCAGTTAATTTAAATGAGTGCACTGTAAAACATTAAGGTTTGTGGTTACGTGGTGTCTGGTTTTCAGAACTGTTTTATCGTTTCCATCAGAAAAAAAACATCATTCAGTACTTCGGTACTTCCCGTGCAAGCTGCCTTAAGTTTAAATAAAAAAATATATTTATAATTAAAATAGAGTTTCACTCAAAAGCTGCTTATTGTATTTGAATTAAATTATACACTAATATAATTTACACTGTGGTAATTAGGCTGCCAATCTATATCTATAAACTTCTCGCGGGAACTTGAATCACGGGTTAGAACGAGTCCTATCAAATTCGGGTATACTATTCAAGGCAAGTTAGGTAAGCACACGAAGCTTAATGTTTTTTTTTATATCCCCCTTCTATTAAACATTAAAGGCACTTCATTACAAGTCGACAAGCGTAATTCATGGCTTTCTCACTTTTTATACGTCTAGACATCGTATCAGAAATTCAGATCACTTATTTTTTTTAATGTATTTCAGGACATGACGGCTTGATTAGCGCAGTCGGTAGTGACCCTACTTTCTGTGCCGATGGTCCCGGGTTCGAATCTTGGTAGGGACAAACTCGGTGTGATGAGCTGGAATGTTTGTACCCAAGTCATGGAAGCTTAAAATCTATATAAGTAATATATACTGGGTTGGCCCCCAGTCCATTGTACGGTACCCATAATACAAGCGTTGCTTAGTGTGGGACCGGGTAAGTTCGTCTGGCGATATTTATTTACATTTAATTTATATCGCTGCATAAATTACTTCACCTGTATTACATTATAATTTGTCAGATTTTATTAAAAATTGTTTTATTAATTTTTTTTATTAAAAAGCAGTGATAGCCAAGTTGGTAGAACGCTTGCCTCGGTAACGAGGATTGCAGGTTCAAACCCCGGCTCGCACCTCCGGGATTTTTCAAGTGCGAATCTCATTTTCAACCATGATTATCACTTGCTAAAACGGTGAAGGAAAACATCGTGAGGAAATCTGCATGTCTGAGAGAACCCCTCGAAAGATGTGTGATGTCCGCCAATCCGCACTGGGCCAGCGTGGTGGACTATGGCCTAATCCCCCCTCGCATTGAGGGGAGGCCCGTGCCCAGCAGTGGGACATTAAAAAAAGGGCTGGAATTATAGAATTATATATTAAAAATTGCTAGAAACTTGTCTCAAAACGGTAGTTACAGCTAGATCCAATAACACTTCAGATGAAACACGAGACAACGTATAAATGCGCTAAATTATCGTATATTCGTTATTCTAGGCTATAGTTTCCATTATCAGAACTATTGAAATATCTTCAAATAGCCGGCATAAAGCACACATCGTCAGATAGCAACACGTCACGTAGACGCATCTGTGAATATCGCCCGACACAAACACGAGTTTAATATCAATATGTCAGTCCAAAATAATATTCCGGTGGATGAAACAATACCAGACAATATCGTAAAACCGGAATGTTTGTATGAATTGCTTCCACACATCGCTCGCAAACCAATAAAGTTATATGGTGCCAAGAGTACGCAGCATCGAATTATTGTGAATCAATAAGAAATAGGTTGGAATTATAAAATTCCTGCATCATGATTTGTTTTAACAGTTCTACTGTCTTTTGCGGTTTTAAAGAGATAACTGAAAAATGGTTCTAGTCTACCTGCTTACATAGCTTCATTTTCTTTATTTCGACACAAAATCAAGACGATATTATCACACATAAGAGTTTAAGTGCACATATCTTACTCAAACTTTGCAGAATGATTTGCGTCTCCTGTGTGTGCCCAAGCGTTAGATAGAGCTTCGGCTCTACCACTGTTACCGGGCTCTAGTAACAGCGTGTATAGAGTTCAATCGCGTACATCGATCGCAATATAGGGTTATTGGTTGCGGGCGGTGTGTGGAACTAATTCGGACAAAGAGACCATTCTGTGATATTATCTCGCATTGTTTCGGGTGTTGTGCGCAAAATATTATGGGGATTATGAATTACAGCTCATATATTTGTTTCTGAATGTAGAGTATTATAAAATGAACCTATATTGTTATAATTTTAATATTTACGTTGAGTGGTTAACGTTAGTTAGGACTTAAAAGTTTGATTATCTCCTTACTTTTTCCAGCCTTTTCACGTTTGTTTTTTTAAGGACACTTATACAAGGAGCCGTTGTCACCTGCCTCTCGAGGCCGATCTAGCGGGACTTCCATAATATCTAAGATGTTAGAATTACAACCGGGATCTCCAGGTTAACTTGTACTCTGAAGCACTTGGGAAATCCGATGCTATAATTCGGTCACCCATCCTACGTCCTATCGAGTCACAGGTCTATGGGGAGCTTTTACAAAACATTCAAATGATACATTATCCAAAGAAGGAAACTTTCAACGTATTTAGAATGATGAACTAAAATTAAATGTTACTTACCGTATTTCTTTAGTCTCAATATTTCAAGAAACTTTAATTTATGAGAACTGCGGAGCTTAATCGGTTTCTCAATTAAAAGTTTCAGCAAGTGATGGTATTTAAACGACAGATGTTTCTCAAATTTCTACAGCGGTCTTATTAAAAGTCAGCTCTGTCTGACTAGTGCCTAGAATTTTAATAAAACTTACTGATTCGTAATGACACTCGAACTCAAGTTCATATCAGGTGACCAGCCGTCAAGAAAATACGCAGGTACGCATTAAAAAGAGGTACTTACTCACGTAGTTTACGATGATGAGGGGAACTAACATTAAAAAGAGGTACTTACTCACGTAGTTTACGATGATGAGGGGAACTAACATTATAAAGAGGTACTTACTCACGTAGTTTACGATGATGAGGGGAACTAACATTAAAAAGAGGTACTTACTCACGTAGTTTACGATGATGAGGGGAACTAACATTAAAAAGAGGTACTTACTCACGTAGTTTACGATGATGAGGGGAACTAACATTAAAAAGAGGTACTTACTCACGTAGTTTACGATGATGAGGGGAACTAACATTGAAAAGAGGTACTTACTCACGTAGTTTACGATGATGAGGGGAACTAACATTAAAAAGAGGTACTTACTCACGTAGTTTACGATGATGAGGGGAACTAACAAAACTAGTGTAAAATATTTTAAGAAATTATCGAATACGTCACCCCGATCAACTTTTTTAAAGATTTTTTAATATAAATGAAGTACTTACGTTTTTTCTAGTAAATGATTACTTTACCCAGCCTACCGATTGAATACATCAGCCACAATGGACAGGTGAGAAAAACTACATATAAATATAGGGCTCGTGTGCGAGCTATAAATTATTTGCTATTAAATTTGGTGGTGTATTATCTTTTATGTTAAATATAGGGCTCGTGTGCGAGCTATAAATTATTTGCTATTAAATTTGGTGGTGTATTATCTTTTATGTTAAATGTTTTTGAAAAAATACTTGCTTTAGTTGTAATAGATTAGTGATATAAATAAGCGAGGTAACGGATGACGACTGCAGGAGTAATATGGAATGTAATATGGTAGGTATGTTGAAATGTTACAGGGGTTAAATATCCAGGTTTGCGCAACGTGTTTGACGGCAGCCCCGCGGGTGCTGCTCCCAATTTCGCTGAAACTCCGACTAGACCGGCTTCGATTCTACGCGTCGCTGATTTTTTACGCACTCTTAGCGAAATTAATTTTATTAAAATATCCCTCGCGTAATCCACAACCAGCCCTATTACTGCGCGATACGACGCATTTCACATTATCCCGCCGCCCTCACCTTCATTGAATTTCACAGAAAGTCAAAGTGGAGTGATGGAAAGGAAAACTCGACAATATTTTTGTATGGTTTATTTTATTCGGTATACGAGTGCGCACAACCACGTGGCGATGAATACATGGATACTGTACATTCAATATCAAAGTAAACAATAATATTATGTATATTAATAAAATGTAAATATATATTATTATGATCTATTAAATAATGGGTTGGCACCGAGACGTGGTACGGTACAGGTGTACCGAATGGACGCTAACTTACTGACGGTGGTGGCGAAGCGCCCGCGCCGGCCTTGCCGCGTCTGACGAGACTCGACGCCGGCCTTGCCGCGTCTAACGAGACTCGACGCCGGCCATGCCGCGTCTGACGTGACTCGACGCTGATTTATTACACACATAACTTGTACTTAACTATTGCCAACGCATAGCAGTGCGCGACAGTGGCGTGTGGCCCGATGATACATGCCATATGTGTTAATGTACTCTGATATTGTCTGTCAAAGTAGACTGATTGTATGCTGTTAGTGAACTTGCTTTGCCATAATTTATACGTTACGGTACGTTAAATACTTAAGTTATTTCTATTAAATGTCCGATTCAAAGCTAGAATTTATTGGCAACAGTTTCATTATTAATCGATTTTGTCTAAAAGTACGGACAAACACAAATGTTAATTTACACACAAATAGGTTTCGCCCACCTGGATGCGAATACGGGACCGTCAGCATAGTATGTAGGATCACTTCACCACACACTACCTGCTGTGCCAATCGAGTCGTCAAAATAAATCGTTAAATGCAAAAGAGAATAAAAGTGACTCTATAATGCCAAATTGGTATAACTTTATTTATCTTTTCAAACCATTTGAATATAGACAATTCACTTTAATGTTGCTGCCGATGTCATTGGATTGTATTACTGCCAAACGATCCAGAAAAGAATGGCGATCAATCGATATTAACCATCGATTGTATGTAATTGACAACTTACGTTATATTATTTTCGTCACACATTCATGTTATGTTACAAATCAGCGTCGAAAGTAGAGTCAAATATTGACTAGACAAAGCCGACACGTCGTCGAAGCAAACACGGGGGGCGGGGGCCGCGGCGCTGCTAGTGCGGGGGACGGGGAACGGGGTGTGCGGGGGGAGGCAGCAGGGAGAGCAAGTGCGCCCGAAGTGGTGGCGAAACACACCCCTCTACAAGAATCATATATCTTTGATATAATAACAACTTTAAGGTGAAATTATAATAAGTATGTCAATACGTTCAAGGTAGATCAAATAAAGTGCGGAGGATGAGGACTCTACATAACGCATTCACTACCTACGAGTTCCGCGATGGACGGATCATTATGTTTCCACATCCAGGTACGTAAACAAAACATTATTTTGTTTTTTTTTTTTTCAATATAATTAAATAGGTAAGTATATTATTTTCAAACTCATTGTCCAATTGACGATAAAACGCTCAGAGACGGTACAAAAATACATCTCGCTACTACCTAACTAATTTAAACTAACGATAAATGATTTAAATTCTCATTCATTGACAATTATTAACACGCGACTTGACACGCGGCCCGCGGCGCGCCCGCGCCTCCTCTCGCTACTATCACAACTCTTAACAACGATAACGATCCTTTATACTCTCTGTGCTAAGTAGAGATGCGAGCGAGAACATTACGACCAGATCGGATGCACAATGTTCCCACACGCACCGACTACACGATGTAGAGATTGCGTGACAGTACAATATAGAAAGGAACCAAACACAATCTAATAAAAACCTAACCATCGAGACCCAACATCTTAACATCGAACATCTGATAAAAATTTGTTACACTTACTCTCTACAAGATTGTTGCAAAAATGTCTTTGGTAGCAAACTTTAGTATCCTGTCCATACAAAAACACGCCCGACCTAACCGAGCGTCTAAAATTGACATCGAAATTTACATAATTCCGTTTAAGCTATGATACAATCGTACGTTACAGTAAGTTATTTTATTAAGAATTTGACATCTATATAAAATATATATGGTTACGCTAGCTCGGATTCAGCGGCAGTTCACGCGAACATTGGACTCGGCTCGTAAAATAAGTTTAGAGCGCGATGATAAATATTTATTGCTAAACATCGACGAGTACGAACGTTAAACGTTCATCGCTCTCAATCAAAACTCTCAATGGGCGCCAAACATTAACGCGTGAACTGCCGCGCTTATTGCTTTATCGCTAGCTCATTCATCGCACCGCTCTCACCTTAACTATAACATCATATCATTTGGTGTTCACATAGCACTAATTCACATTCCGTTACAAATAACGAACGTAACATAATGTCCACGATACCAATGATTATATAAGAAAAAAATCTATTTATTATTCTATTAAAATATCAACAATTTGGCACATTCACTTCCTGTTTCTAATTTACGCGTTTGAGACAACACATAGGAAGGTATTTGAGAGAAGAGAAACGAATAGGAGATAATAATGAGTAGGCCCACGGCAAGTTTGTTGCGGCACAAAACGATAGAACATTACGAAAAATAATATCGTTTGAGGCGAAGACTTTTACAATAAAGAAATAAAAGTGGTAAATTGCGAAACTTTACACCCTTTTTGTATAAGAGTTTACAACTTTATTGTAAGAAATCGTAAAATGAATATTGCAGGATCAAACGAGCTTCTAGTGTAGTTCAATCAGATCGATAATCCAATAAAAAGACTACTTATTAGACGTTAGACTTCTGGTTTATATGTATACATATATATCTTGTCGTATAAACCGAGTGATTTGACAATAACTAAAAAAAATCTTACGTAAATGTTCTTTTTTTTAATATTAAACCGTTCAGTGCCGCAACATACTTGAATGACATAAATACAAGTACACTAGAGTAACAAATTATCATTATAATGATATAGATAGATAACACTACGAAGACTAGAGTAAGGAGATAGTACCGCCGCGTGACGGCACGGAAGGCGGCGGACACTCGGGATATCCGTCTTGGACGTTTAACAATAGAAAGTCCTACACTGTGGCATATATTCCACTATTCAAGTTTCTAGGACGCAACGAGCACATCAAAAATTATTCCCTCCATATATAACACTGGTTACACGATTTTCGACCTTAATATCGACTGATTTCCTCGCTTTGTGAAGCTGATTTTCTTTTATCACCGTAACCGTAGGCTATGATTAGAGTTCATTCGTCAAAATGGGGGATGTAATGATGTCATTTGGGCGATTCTCCATTGTCTTTTCGTCGTTTGGAGAAATTGTGCGATTCCGGTCCGACACACCGAATTGTCTTCTGCTGATTTTCTGTTTAGTCGATAAAGTTACTTATATTCGTAAAGCATATTGACGTGACCTTAGATTACAGTCTGACGTCACACTTAAATACGACATCAATTATCTCTATTCGACGAATTCGCTTCGCTGAAATTATTCTCTATATACTCGATACTTTATTGCCCGTATCATTTGTACCCAGGTTTTATCCATTTTCAACCATGACTTAGGATATTTCACCTACAAGCATAGTCACATCATCATCACAAACATTATGAGCAGCGACGACGGTAGTTGGTACCCTGCATTATTATGCAGCGCTCGGACGGTGTGCCTCGCTGGAGCGGGCGACACATACTGCTGGCGTCGAGGAAATACCGCCACTGCCCCGCCCGTGGGTGCCGCAGCCACGCACCAGACCTCGTCAGGTTCCACTACATGTAGCACCGCTCGCCAACAATGCTGCGCCAGGTCGGGGCTGAGCGTGGCTGGGGTCGCTCCGCTGCCTCGCACCCACAGCACCCTGACGCCTCGTCCACACGCGCCGCACTCGAGCCGCCACCCAGTGGCTGCTGGCTCAGCACTTACAGCGGTTGCTGTTGCGCCTCCTATAGAGACGGGTAGACTGAGCTCTGGTGTAGAAGATAACACCCCCACTGGGAAAGAGCTAATGGCAATAGAACCAGGGGAGCCGTAGACTCATATATCTAGATTCCTCATAGGCATGACTGATTTACATAGAGCATTATGGCTAAAAATAGATGCCCTCCACATAACATTTCCTATAAATCGACATAAAGATGTTTTAATGTGCCTTTTTGGTCATGAGACTCCTCTGAACTCAAGTCTAATCTAATCGAATAAGGACCACGCTGGCTCTATGTCTTTGAAACTTACCAGTGACTTTGAGTGTGACTCGCTTCAACTCCCTCAGACGCATGAGGTCTGGTGCGCGTGCGCCGACGCACCGATACTCTCCACCTTCTTGATATAGCGCATCTTTTATACCTGTTAATGAAATGTTCCCTACTTATATTATCTAATGTATTTTTTGAAGTGATTTCTATTTATATTCTACAACTGTTCAACTTGTAATCGTACCCAACACGCCATGCGCGTGATGCGAGCCAGCCGGCGCCCAGCTCTCGCTGGAGTTGCCCACCACGCGCCGCCACCAGCACCCAACGCTACCTATGCAGAAAAGGAGGAAATTTGGTAGCTGCTTATAATTATGTAGTAGTTATTATAAATAGTTATTTGATAGTTTACCTTTAGGACAATGTAGCTGCACGTTCCCACCGAGAGGCACTTCCACCTTCTGATGATCAGGCTCCTCGGGCTCAGACTCCGGTTCTGTCACCGGCTCTGTGTTCTCGTCGGGAGCTATCACAAAGATATGGTTTAAATGAGGGCCTGATTAGCTCAGTTGGTAATGATTAGCTCAGTTGGTAATGATTCCGGTTTCTGTGCTGAGGGCCACGGGTTCGAATGAAATAAATATTGAAGCCATAAAACACAAAACAATATTTTCGTATCACAGCTGTGACATATAAATTCCGGCGAAGGGAGATAAACAGATTTGGAAAACAACCCAAAATCCGAAAACTGATAACAAAGAAGGAATTGAACTTACAGATAACATTAAGATAATATCCAATAGACGAGTACTCGGTGTCGAGCCAGGTGGCTCGGCAGCGGTACCAGCCGGCGTGCGAGCCTCGCAGCGCCGCCCAGCGCAGCGTGGCGGAGCCCCGCGCGGTCTCGTCGCCAGCCTCCAGCGGAGGGGGGGAGCTGAGCGTGAAATTGTTAATAATTACCGGTATAGTGACGAACCCTCTAAACACGCACCTCTGATTTCCAAGTGAAAGGGAAAGAGCTATAAGACACTCTCAGATAGCTGTATTATTTGTATATCTCCGTCCATTTCCATTGGAAGTCAGATTGAAGTGTGTTGGGGTCTTAGTGTGTTGAGATCAGCATCTTCATCGGGTCTTTGTCTCGGATAGAATTATTAGAATTGCGAAAGTGTGCTTGTTAGATTGAGTAAAACGTAAAACAACCGTTGAAGCTTGTAGATACTATATATAATTGAGTAAGGTAATCATTGTTGTGTTTGTTGTTGCGCCAACATTCAAAACGGTGGCTATTCCAATTCTGATTATTCATGAAGTGATTATTTTGTCCTAATCAATAAGAAAAAAATAATTTAATTTACTTTTATCTCGCAAGAAGTGTTTTGATATAGAACTTTTTCTCCGACAATCAAATTAGTCCTTTTTGTTAAATATTTTGTTTTTATACTATTTTTTCGTTTTCTTATTTACTTTAACATTAATTATAAATGTATAAATATAAACTTGATATTTTTGATCAACAAAAAATACCATGCGGTTTCTAATAACTGAATTATGAAGCCCTTACAATTTTGATTAATTAATATTAAACACGAATAAAAATTCCTACGAACTAAAGTTAAATATAATCATAACACATGATGTTTCGTATTAAACACAAATTAATATACGCGTGCCGACCTCTTTGAAGTCATCATAAAACTTTTGGGGTTAACTAGTATTAGTTAGTTTTGTATTAAAACGCAAATTGCTAGCGGCGCTCTGCAAGCAATTGGGGCGAGGGGGAAATTTGTAGAGCGGTTCATTGCTTTTGTGTGTATACCAATAATAAGGTTGAAAGAAATCTAAGCTTCATTGCGAATTAACAGTTTACTTCCAGTGAATGATCGCAAAGTACTTTACTAATACAAATTTATTTCAAAATCTCATCCAAAAATATATCAAATCTTTACACGTCTAGGTTGTTTGAACATAACAAATAGAACCCTCGAGTGATGAAGACGCGGGTGTTAATAAAACCGGCCCAGGTCTACTCCGAGACGCAATTTGACATCCTGTAAACGTTCAGCAGTTTTATATTAATGGGGTAAAAAAAATAAAAATTGTAAGTGCTTTGTTTGAAAACCTATGCCATAATTAGGAAGGTTGAATACTGTTGAAACATGTCAGATAACTGTAATTCAGCCGAATTGTTTCCCAGATAAAAAACTCAGCCACTACAATAATACTCGATATGAATTTGAAATAATATGTTTTAAACTAAGAACAGTCTTTCATGTATTGAACTTTATTGATTGTCGAACTTTTAACATGAAAACACGTATTTGATAAATTATTATTTGATCACTAAATACACGACGAAAGCTAAAACTTATTTTATCGACACTCGCCGTCTTATTCCAAAACAAGGTCAGGCTCTATATTATTTAGGTTCTTTTGAAGAAACACTTTTTTATGTATAAGGACTGTTTTTGACCAAAAAACAAGTTGCCAAGTTTTAGGTTGATTCTTGCAATAGGTTGATGCATGGTGATGTCTCACCTGGTAGGATTAGCGTCATCTCGCAGCCACCAGGCCCTGGCCGGCGGGTTGGCGTCCACGTCACAGCGCAGAGCCGCCGCTCCACCAGCGGACAGGGATACTCCGAAACCAGGCCAGCGGGAGATCACGAAGGACGGTGGATCTATTATAAAGTACTGCCTCAGTTCTGACCTTATTATAGATTTTGACTATTAATCGCTATTATTTATCACCTAAACGAATTCCCTTCATTCAAAATACTAATAATTACAATTAATAAACCAACGAGTATAATAAAACTATCAAACATGATTGGTTATACGAAAATTATGTTTTCGCTGGCGGCATGTCTACTGGGAGTACCGCAGGGGTCGCTCCTGGGACCACCGTTTTACTTCGTGTGCTATATATCAAACTCGTATCGCCAGAGAGCGAGAGTGCATTCATATGTAAATTGTCTATCCAAATATTTGAGTTACGTCATCAAATCGAATGATTTACATACATTTTCAAGTTAACTTTGCACCAACTATTGGTGTTTGAAGCGATATTGAATAAATTAAACTTCAGTTCAAATTAAACAATGTTTCTGATGGAAAATGTAAACACTTTGTTTTCTGTTTTAGTTCTATTGATATTCGTAACTGGGGTGAATGTAGTTGAGTTAACAGTTATAATTTAGTATCTATAATTAGTCAGTCAACAACTATTTCTATTTGCTAATATTAAATAGAGCACATTTATATTTATAACAGCTATAATATTTTCCAAGGATTGTAGCGGTATCATAAAACATAAATATTGATAAATTGTGTTAGTCTTTCATAATGTTGACCAACAAGTGATCGTAAACATCTTTACAATTAACTAAATATTCTGCAATCATTCCGTCATTTGCTCTATGCTCACATGTAACGTGTATCTCCAGCTTAGCAGTCAGCACGTCGTGGGTGACGGAGGCAGCGGTGGCGGCGGGATGGGGCGCGGGGTGCGGGGAGAGGGACGCTGGCTTCCGTTGCTTGGCCTCGCACTGAAGTGTGGCGTTGTGGAGCTCGCGAGCCGCTGTCACTACGGCGTGGGACACTGAGACGCCCTCTGTATCACCAACAAACAATTGAAGATAGTGGCAATTCGCGACTCGCGTTTCACGCCCAAGCTTCAGGTCTCAGAGAGACTAAGATTCACAAATATCTGGAGAGTCTAAGCGTGGATTGAACTATTAAAACCTTGAAGTGGGGCATATTCATCATCTGATATCCCACCTCTGCATTCAGGTTTAAATTAATTGTAATTTTTTGTTTATCGTAGTTCGTTTGGTCAATTAATGTTATTCAAAATAAAGTTAAAACAAAATGATAACAACAAAATGCTTGTTTATGTAATTGTGAATAGTTTGCAAGTAACACCTACGAATTTGAGGATGAGAATATGGAAAGAGTAATACAAATAGTCTCATTTACTAAATTGGCTTAAGTATTAACACATGGTGACATAATCTTCTACTCACCTATTGAATAGTTGGTGTGATGTATTCGCAAGTAAGGCCGGTGATCTAACGTCGGTTCTAGTGCCAGCAGCCGCCATGACAGCTCCGGTGGTGGTACACCTCCTGGTACCAGAAACATTTTTTTTACATTTGTCTCTTTTCTAAGTTCACTATTTACATTTAAATATTTAATATTATTTTAATTTACCTTCGGCCACGCATCGTACTTCCAACTCCGTTTTGTCCCGGACTGGTACCCAAGTGTTGCCGGCATCCAGCCGCCTGCCGTCTACAGCTAGGTATACTGAGCGTACAGGTTCTGTTGGGTCAGAAATATTACCATGAGGATATTCTTTAACTTCATGTTCTTTAGTTGTATTAGTTGCCACTGATGATGGCATGGATTTAGCTCGCGGTTTTTGTGTTTTTCGATACACAATATTCATCATCATCAGCCTACATCAATACATAAATATTATCTTCTCACACGACTAGCCCCTAACCCGGGTCTATCCGTGAAGCGTAACCCACCTTATTCTGCTATTCCCTTATAAATAATGTTTTCATCTGTCGTTAATATTACTACATACTATTTATTTAATAAAAATCTGAACACAAAACGAATATCAGTGTCGTGTTGTATAAGTTGAAAGAGGCTACTTTGAATCCTGAATTATGTCAGCATATGAGTTTCATTATGTCCACTGACTAGGGCTCAAAGTCCAATAAAGATATTAACCACCAAATTTATAGAAAGGTACCACAAAAATATTTACAATACCAATGTAAAGTATAAAGTGATTAACACTTCTATAATTGGGGGCTCTAGTCTTTAGCTATCTCACCATAAATTAACAGTCTCGTAGGCTTCCCAGAAACCGTCTTCCCGGTACTCCTGTCAGTAGCAGCACATCTCCAGAACGCAGCATCCCCTCGGGTCGCCCTACCCACAACCAGGGCCTCCTTCTCTCGCCACACCCCCTCCGCCCCGCTGCCCGCTCCGCTGGCGCCTTCTGGTGCGTTGACGGGCTCATTGTCTTTGTACCAGCGCAAGTCAGTATTGTTCAGTTCGCACGGGATACGGGCGCGGGCGTGGGCTTCTACGAGGAGCTCCCGATCGTATTTTGGCGCCTGTTGGAGAGATCGAGCTGATGAAGTAAGTAGGCGTATTACATTATATTAAGATTTGGTAGTATTTTTATTATGAAACTGATCAAAGCATACTGTTACCATAAAAGTACGTGCGAAGATTTGAATTACTTATTGATAAAGTATATCACGAAGACCACATCTAAGTCTTCTTTAAACAAGAAGTTTACACTAGGATCTGTCTTTTGTAAGATTATATTTAATATGATATCGTTGGCTGATTTTAGCATTATATATATAAATACGAACGAAAAAATAACATCGCTAAAAGTTAAACCCAAAACATACCGAAATCAAATGAATCAAGAGCTAACAAAACAACACTGAACACATTAATAACTAAAGTAATTCGCAGAAAGCTGGCGGAGGCGAAAATAAATGTAAATCAGCGCCCACTTTATTTGGCGCATAAACAAACATCCGTATAATTACATTATAACTCCGACTAATGAAGTCCGAAGTGGGTCCGGACGATGAGCGCTTAGACATAACAACACAAATTTATTCCGTCCTAAATTAACGGAGGGCGGCAAAAAATAAATGAAACTAAAGTTACCCCATGTTTACCATGCCTACATAATTCTGCTCAGTAGAGAACGCTAAATGAAAATTCCTTAGCACGCTCCGATTAACTTCTAAGCAACATTCCTCCAAGATAATCACGATGCATTCAATGTTGAAAGAACGTCTTGGCTATGCGCAAAATGTAAAATTAAAATGATTATGTAATTTTTAAAGGAATTAAAAAACTATGAAATATTACCTATGTAGTAGAGTTGCCTTGAAGGTCGAAATCAGGGTAGAAGGAAGGCTATAAAACACCTTTTTTTAATACCTGTGTAGGGACATTATTTCTAGGCTGGTCCCGATGAGGTACGTGCTGAGGTTGTGCAGGTCTTATAACGAAGGTGTCGAGGCGGGAGGAGGCGCGCGGACCGGGAGCTGCGCCCGCATCGCCGATAGCATCGCGGACCGCACCGCGGATGTTTAAGATCGTATCACCAGTCTTTACGCGACGCTCGCTGGTCGTGGTACTGCTGGACTACATGAAGAAGTATGACATCATCAGTATACGACCGAGCTGCTTTGAGAGTCAGTCCATGACTGGATCTGCATAATTTAATTTCATTCAATTATTTGGAATTTGTACTTTGTTCTTTAAGAAGCGGGAGGTTGGTATGATTTGGAGAGAGTAGGAATTTGATGAGAAGATATGAGAAGCGTATGACTGAAAGAATAATGAGAATGAATATGACTGGATACGGACGAGAGGAGACCCAAAAATATAAATGAGGTGGTAGAGGAAGTGAGTATTGCAGAAAAGCGAATGGAAGAACAAACAAACTGTCCACCCCAGGTAGCAAGCAAAGTCGAGGCAAATGATGATATGTGCTTGAATCTTTAATGTAACTCTAAATGAATCTTCAGGCCTACATTATAATCAACAGTTTATTAGCATGTAACAGTGCTACTAAGACTTACCTTAGGTTTTTTATCCCAGTCCTGGCCACTACTCCTCTTAGCTCTGTCTTCTCCATCACTTTGTACCTTCGTTGCGTCATCAGTGTCAACTTCGTCAGGGGTTACATCCAATCTATTCTCCTCTATGCTAGTTTCCAAGTCGTAAAGGTCTTCGTAAGCGGCAGCAGGGGTGTGCTGGAGGGGTGGGTAGAGGGGAGCGTCACGGACCAGCTCCGCCGCGTCCGCAGGGGTGCGGGGGGCGGCCGCCGCAGGGAAGGGGGAGCGCTCTGAGCTGCTCCAGTTGGAGGAGAGTGCAAGGGGAAAGCCTGGGGACCCACAAAGAGATTTTTGGTTAAGAGTAACATAATTGAAAAATTATGATGCCGAGTTACGAGCACTACTCGTACAATAGTGTTATAATGATTTATTGCGCGGGTGCCTTTCAACTAATATCGTGATTTTACAAGGAATGCCATGGCGGTCATATACACTACTTATAGTATGTGGGGACTACAATATGCAATAATCTTTGTCATATTGATTGGCGTCTGTAATATTCTCCAATCAATGACAAATTAAGGTCAATCGAATGAAAGCTAAATATTTGTAATCTTTGTTTTTTTATTAAGTAAGACCTTGCGGCACTACCTTAGGTAATTAATGAATAGGTATTATCAATTCTATTCCTCGAAATGATATTTCAATTAGTAAAAGAAAAATAATGCTACTTGTCCTGAAGGTAGGTCACCACTTCAGCCTTAAATTGTGGTAAAAATATCCATAAAAAATGATCATTCAATAAAGTATATCTTAGTGCACTGTAAACTTCTCTCAAGAAACAGCTAAACACAAAAATAGATTTTAATTAAGATAAACGCTTAACAAGATAAGTCATAAATCATGCCAAATAACGTCATCTCAATTTACGTCGCAATTTTTCGCGGAGACCCTTACAAGTTTATTTTCGCAGCAGCCCTAACAGTATCCGGCGAACCCTTCGCGCGTGGGACGCGGCAGATGCGACTTCACTCAGTGACAAAACCCTTAGAAAAATAACATGCCACGACCGGACTACTTAATTTCTAGAGCACTTTAGATCGATTTTAACGAAACGAACTCTCTCGTTTGTTAAGGAATATCTGCCTTCGATCTGACCGAATAAACAATGGTACTTTTGGATATTAAGTTATTATGTATGCTGTTTTGGCTCTTATGATATGTAGATTCAATGAAACGGAATACTTAATAGATATACTTAATAGAATGAAAAAAATAAACATATTAAAATCGCAAACACAGATGGTCAACTGAAAAAAGATTTTTTGGGGTAATTAAAACTCGAAATTCACTGTTCAATAGACAAATAATACCGACTTAAATGTTTTCAAATTCTAATCAACCTACATTTTTACAGGCCTTTTAAAAAGTCTCTAAACAAAACAAAAAAATGTTCATTATAAACTCCGAATCGAAGTTTCCCCATACTTTGTTCCATCAAAAGTAATAATGAAACACGAGGATAAAGAAGTTCAAAGTAAAAAGGTGAATTATCAAGTAATTTGTGAGGAGTTAAACAAGTTTGAAATACTCCCACTTGAAGTTAGAACGAGGGCATTCACTGTGACGTCGATTGGGTTATTTATTAATGAAATGTACTTAAGCGATACAATAATATTAATTGAAAGTCTTTACGAAAATTAAAAAATAGAACAAACCTTACACTGTAGTCCGTTTAACATAAAGTTTAGCTGCTTGTCGAATATGCAAAGGTAAATTATAAAGCAGTTATCCAAACTAAATTTAGTCTTTCACGAGACAATATCATTTATGAATCACATGTGTTTGTGATCTTTTTCCGCTTTCTTCTGGAAAACTACAATTCATGTTCTATCAAAAATAGTTTTGCCTCGACTTTTCCCTAAACTCTGCTCCTGTCAAGTGTTCAGCCTCGCGGTCGGCGGCCACATTGCGGCAATAAGGTTAATAATGCTTACATAGTTTACATTAATTTGCTCCAAGTTAATTTGTGAAGTTTTGGAAGGCCACAGCGGGTTACAAATAGTCCAACATAAGTTAGGTGGCGGTATAAGTGGAGCGCGGTGTTAGGAATACATCGCTGACAGTGATCGATGTAGCAGTTTAAAAGTCTAAAACAATAATAATAATAATATCTCCAGGTTAACGTAACATTAAAATTCTCAAAAAGGCCCCTACCTGTTGGACCCATATCTCCGCGCAAGCCTTCCAAAGATCCGGGTATAGCCCGTGCGGTGAGAGACGTAATATCTCCAGATGAAATGCTATGAGAGTTTTCGGAGCACGTAACAGATAGATGATGTATATAAGATCCCGACAATAACCGTCGGGGCATAGCGGCCACCCCGCCAGGCATATCAACCGCCTGGCTGGAATATCTTCCCTTTTCCGCTAAACTCTTATCATTAAAAAACTCGTATCAAACCGGAAATACATAAAAAAATCCGGATAACCAAGTAGTTTTATAAAATGTTTTTTCTCATACATATTATCGTAAATCCCGTGAATAAAATACGACGAATGTAATATTATATCACACATGGCCGAGCAACCTGCGCCCGCCCCGTCTCGCTGCGTCGCGAGGAAGCGAGTCACGGCATCAACGATGTGTGAAGTCGTAACTTTACTATGTCGCTACATCATAGAGCTACAACATTCTTTCAACTTATACACATATAGGGTGTAGTAACAATAGTGTACGATATTTTAACTGGGGCAACACCCAACAGTAGGTTATAAAGTTAACATTTCCAAAGGAATAAATCAAATTATTAGACATTTAAAAATGACATCCTGCACTGAGCGCATAGCCAAACGCTACTGGTATGCCTTGTTTACAAACAGTTTTTGTTACACCATATACTCGTATATCGTATTATTTCTAGTTAGACGCGAGTTTACAAACTATAGCATTGTTTGACTACAGAGCAAATCCATTCGAAATCGAAAATCGGTGAAATTAAACAACAATCTGTTGAGACCACAAGCTTAATGTATTTAACACAATTGTGGCGCCGGAGAGATGGTTATTATGTAAGGCCTTCTTTGTTAACTATTTTTGACGTTTATTTTTAATTACGTTATTATTATTATTATTGTATATCTTCTTAATATCGCTAGTCTTATTATCAATTTGTAACCATTTTTATAGTTTTTTTTATAGTTTAATTTAATTAATTTTGTGTATTTGTGTTGATTTATTTTATGCTAAACCTACATCTACTAGCGAAGAGCTGTCTTTGGCTGCCCGTTGTTTACATAACATTCATATACTAGTATTGTAGCTGTTGGTTCTCCAAAAATAATTAAATAATTTGGTGGTGTCAAAGGATACGCTTCGATTCCAGTTACGTAGACAATTAGCGAATCGCTATTTTGGTAATTGGCTTCGGTCCAGTGTTGCCAGATTGGGTATTTTTTTTCGCAATTCTGGGTAAAAATTTTGGCTCTGGAGAAATTTTGGAGACATGAAATTCTTGGAGAAAAATTTGGAGAAAAAAAAATACCATGGAGAATTTTAGGTAATTTTTAGTTTAATTGGGATTACCTGTAGGATGACCACAACGCATGTTACGAACGCACGCGTTAAACCATCTCGCTCAGTGGGGATACGTAACGTAAAAAAAAAAAAAAGGTCATTCCGCTGCTTCAGTTTGGAAATTAGAACAGTATTTCAAGGAAAAAATAAGAAAAAGGCAAAAAGCTAAGCCGATATTATTAACTTTTTGCCTTTGGGTAAAACTCAAGCAAATTGTATCATTTTGGAGAAAAATAATTTCAAATTTGGGTATAAATAGAAAATCACATCTGGCAACACTGCTTCGGTCTGAGTGTCGCCTTCCTCCAGTCTCCTGCATGATGCGAGGGTGGTTTGCCTGGTTTTGGTTTATTCGTAGATATTTAACGTAGATTATCATCCAATTGCTACATTTTTTTTGGACTGATTTTTTGTGGCTTCCAAGGCGATTAGTTTTCCCCGAAATAAAATTAACCTTGTTTGTCCGCAGGCGCAGTGACAATATGATTCACTACCGAGCTATTAATTAGTTCGTGTTGCTATTGCGCTACATTATTACTGTTTACAGTCGCGGACAAAGTTTAGATAATGGCACGGAACACTAAACTAGGATAGAACCGATTATTTAATTACAAACTTGATTAATAAAATATATTTTTTTTAAAACAGTCAACACAGCATACACAAATTTATTAATACATAACCTACCATTCATATATATGCTGAGCGTGATATATTCTTAAACACTGTAAATTGATACAAAAACTTTATCTGAAGCTAAGCTTTGATCAAAAGCTTCTAATGTTATGTAAATTGCAGTCTATCTACTAAATATCATCATATTTCCGTACAAAAGTTCAATCATTTCCGCCGCTACAATAAAAAATTTACGTTAATTCCCGCATTTTCCTCATCAACACATTCTCCGCTGGAGCAGGATGCTGCGTCCCGCGGGAGATGTCCCGCAAAGTGTTTGCTCGTTATGCCCCGACCCTCCGCGTGACAATCTACTGCAATATTTAGATCCTCTCACGCCAAACAATTGCGCAGTGATTTGCACAAGTGGCTGAGAAAAGGGTTGCAAAAGGGTGGAAAGTGGTGAACTGCCTTATGGCGTTATAGTTGTTTGTTTAGTTTTAAATTTTGAGACGTAAGTAATTTACACGTAGATACATTTTGCATTGTAGCCATTATGCTTACTAAGTCTTTCTTACAGACATCACATAACATAATATATCGAAAAGCCATTTTTTTTGTCATGATCACAAAATATGAAATATGTTTAGCCTGTTAAATAAAACCAGCGCATTTGACATAAAACCATGTTTATTTTATACATTAAAGCAAAGCGTGAACCCGGCTTACATGCATAATACTAGGACTATAACTATGCAGAATTGGTTAGAGATATAGTAAACAGACAAGTGGACAGCTTGCGTAAACAAGCAACTCATATTGCCCATGGTGTGACTCCATTAAGGCACGTTTACGTCATCTATAGCAAAACTGCGTGTGGTGCACCAAAACCGATAGATCTTATAATAGATTTCCTCCTACATGTTACGTGTAAACAAGCTACTATTATAACGCAATATGCCAGCGTCGGCAACATCTACAAGATTAATGCTCGCGAACGCGTCCATCAGCCGACCAATAGCTGTGAGCAGCGAGCGTTCGGCATCGCACGCGCTATTGGGCTTATTGTTATTTGAGTCGCCCACTTTGTGTGTTGAATCGAATGGATTCTTTTTATAAAGTTACGTGATACATAGGTATGCCTTATTTTGGATGATAATTACGGCTTCTAAAAATATCGTAATTGAGATTGAGAAGAGCCTAAAAGACTGAATGAGTGACTAAAGTACGGCCGTGGATTTATACAAAAAGGTAGTAACGATGATTTGTAATTAATCATCTGGTCGAATAAATAGAGTTTCACAAACGGCACGAGCTTATTTCTCCTGGTAGAATTTGCAGAAATAAATAAAATGTGTCTATGTATATACTAGATTAATATAGGCAACCCCGATGTAATGTAGCACTTAGCATAACAACCCTTTCTCCACTCTATCAGTCCTCGTCAACATATCAAGGAAAGCTACGAAATTTCATGCGCCTAAACCTTAGTAATCCCGAGATATGAAGGTCTTAGTATTAACAGCCCCTATCTCCGCTCTCCTTGTCTCCGTTATTTAAGTTGCTCTACAGGAAATTTTGTAGCACCAACCTGCAGTTTGAATGTGTACCCCGTAAAAGGCCATCCCCTATTACATTGGGATCGAATATCATGCTTAAACCTAGGTGTAATTCTTTTATTGCTTTAAAAAAGGCAATGAACTGCAATACCGACTAACATTACCCATATATATTAAAAACATAAACATAATAAAAAGTAAAAGTCTATTGGGGAATATTTTCATATTGTAAATTACATGTTGTTTTTTTTCTTATCTCTCCAACCGGATCGAAACGTATATATTCAACTGAGAAATTCTGACAAGAAACTAAATGGTCTTGTTCTTAGGGCTTTGTTTTTTTCTCGAAACTTTGTCATGAAAATTACAAAAGGTTTAAATATATCTCTGCGCCTGTATATTTCAAAGTGAGCAAAGCTTTACGAAGCGAGTACATGAACTACAATGTTACTGCAATTACTTATGTCAAACTGAACGGGTCCCCTCCCAACGGTACACAAACTAATCTAAGTCGGCCTCAGCGCAATCCGCGGGACAATTAGCATCTCATATCTGAGCTTAATTGAGTAATTAAACCGCAGCCACGGGATCTGACAATTAGCTGGCATTAAGTGATTAACCTCTATACATGATAATACTTTAATATCCACCCTGTCGTTATTCAGTACGTATGGTATAGGGGGCGTCATTATTTCATTTGTAAAAGTAATTAATACTGCATTTAAAGATAATAAAAACGTCGCATGCCTCATCTGGAAATTGAACCGGCCAGATGAATAAAAACCATCCTTGAATGTTTATGATTCCAATCAAAAGGATCAATTATACATTTCAATATCCTGAAGGTAAGATAAGTATCTAAGTATAACGGAACACCGTGAAAATACAGATGAAAAACTCCATAGAACCATATGATACCATTTCCAACCCTCGAACGGAACACTCCATAAATTCGTATCGTTTTATAAGCGACGCGACTACATCGTTACACGTTCATTCCCCGCTCAGTATGGAGCTCACACGCTGCCTACACAATAAAACTGCCGTTGGATCTCACCTCGAACATTACATTATACGATTCCGAAATGGCAAGTGGTACGAAGCACCACTAATTCGCAGCTAAAGCATAGCGGACGAAATACTATCGCCAAATCTGTGCCCAGGGACGGTACAAATGCGATATTAAAATTCTCGACACGTTCCGATCCAACACGACCTCCCCTCCCCGCTTAACATCCCCCGCTCACCCCCTCGTAGGTTAAGACGCAGCACTATCTAAAGTGGTTTTGATGTTATCTTAAAAGGTCCGATTTAGTGGTGACGTGTGTCATTTCTATGAATAGGGTGCCGGTATTAAATTTACGTGTAAAATGGTCCCTCAGGCTAATAAGCCCGTCCTTAGAACGGCCGTAAAACAAAATGAACTGAAAGATATTCTCGGGTTGTTAATTATGAGGTGTGTCGCGGGTCACCAATTGTCACCAGTTGTGGGTCACCAATTTAGTGGAAATGGGAAGATTTCCAAGCCAGGCGGATGGTATGCCTGGCGGGGCGGCCTCTATGCCACGACGGTTATTGTCGGGGTCTTCTATATATGTTACTTTCTCGGAAAACTCTCATAGCGCGTTTTAGGATTGCATGGAGAATCATCATTTGTTCTGAATGTTGTCTGCAGCGCCATCTGTGTATCTCGTGGCGAGGTTGCAGAGGTCGCTACAGATATTATACTTGTTCAAGCCTTTGATGTTGCGTTCATATTGTTCAAGGAATTTATTATTTGGCTAGACAGTTAACCACGCTGTGTGGAAGATGATTGTTAGCAATAATTTTAATCTTGTGTGCTGCGGGTCGCTGGTTCAAATTCTATATTGTATTACTTTATTCACATGCAACCGCTTAAATATGCTCTTTCACAAATACCTATACTGTAGATCTTTAGCAATTTTCTTAGATTAGTAGTAACCATTTACGGTTTCATTTTACTTTAAGGATAATTAATTTCTCAATATCAAAAAGTAGCGCTACCATTTTAATTTGCACAAACAAAAATAAAATAGTATTCATTAATTCAGAATCGCGAGCGCCTGATGAGAGCCGTATTGGAGGCCGATCAAACGAGGCACTGAGGCGTGCGTGGGCCTTTTGTGCCCTGATTAAAGACGGGCCGGATATAATGAATACAAAATTGTAGACCAACTTTGAGCGCTTGGAATATTTCTATGCCAAGATCTTTGACTATAAATAAATATTAAAAGCGAAGATAACAGTGTAATGAAACAACCTGTGTAGTATAATATGCTTTCCGTATGTTTGAATACAGATCTATGTATCTGTGTCACACTGTCCATCTGTAAGTAGAGGTAACTGACTACACTCCCTATAAGATTCATGTACGCAGCGAAGTACTTATCAATTCTCATGCATACGGATCTAAGATCCAAATCAGTTCAACTGTTCAAAAGGTCTCCCTCCAACCACCCCTGCAATTGGCTCTTTAAATTACCAAACGATAAAATGGTTTACTATTTTCTTTCATTTAAATACCTACTGTATTGCCATAAAAGCACTATTATACATGCAAGGATGTAAGAATTCTCATTCAGAAAGTCCCTTATGCCACAAATATTCGCTTTCGATCAATAGGTACATGCTTGGGGGAAATGTTTGAGATGAAAGCATTGATTATTGTCTATGGTTTCCTGAACATTACGACCTGTATCGACATCTTTTTGTGTAAGGGGGCGGCCTGAGTGGAGCGGGTAGCGCGGCGAATAATACAAGAGATATTGAGACATTACAGATGACCAAAAATAAATACGATACTTTATATCCTAATTTAGTACAAACCTAAGTCCATTTTACTTTTAAAAAACCCTGTGGCTACTTTTGTCTCCGAAATGTTCATGGGTTAACGCCTTATTCAAAGTAGGCTTAAATAACAAATGCACAAACGCTACGCTGCCCACTCCCTTGCTACACACTTACATATTGCTAAATAATATGCTCCTCCGCTACGCTTTTTACTACTGCTGCTACGCTTTTTTGTACTACCGCTGCTACGCTGTTTTACTACTACTGCTACGCTTTTTTACTACTGCTGCTACGCTGTTTTACTACTGCTGCTACGCTTTTTAACTACTGTTGCTACGCTTTCTAACTACTGCTGCTACGCTTTTGTACTCCTGCTGCTACGCTTTTTTACTACTGTTGCTACGCTTTCTAACTACTGCTGCTACCCTTTTTTACTACTGCTGCTACGCTTTTTAACTACCGCTGCTACGCTCTACTCTACTGCGGCTACGTTATTTTTCTACGCATGATACGCTCTTTCGCTACGACCGCTTCTCCACACGCTACGCTATTACACAAACACGTTCCAAAAAACGTTCACATTCTTTAAATGTCTGCTTATATTTTTGAGCACGTCGCTACCCACCTCCCCGCTAACCCGAGCATCTCCCCTCGACCCGAGTGAACTGTAATCGCGAGTCATTAGCGTCGCAAATGTAGAGACCGCGACAATTTGCGGTTACTGGGTTATGGTAGGGTAAGGGCATGGGCCTGTGTGTAAAGTCGCTATGCCTTATGTTTTAAAATAGGCCGGGACTAAGCAAAGCTAATATAAGAAGATAGAATTTCACTCTTTAATCGAATTATGGTTTTAAAATAAATACATTTTAGTTATATGTATTGAATATTTAAAGACAAATAATGTTGCATGTTACAACCTAAGTTAAAACGCTATTAAAACATGCAGTTGATCTCGTTTGATCAAGGAGGCCCCTCCACAAGGCAGAAGAAGGACGACCGTCGGGTTTTTATCGGTAGCAGTCCGACATAACCCGGAACTTGCTTCCCCCGGAACTTGCATCCGTGAGGATTTCCCCACGTATAAAAAGGTTTGATCAAACCTACAGACGTCCATTATTATGCCTTGAATCCAGTACCGAAAGCTATCAACAGATGGCGCGAGATCCTACAAATTTATCATCCTCTATTTTAACGAGACTACAGTACTTACAATATTTTATCAACTAACGGTACCCAAACAAGATCGTCTCCACTCAGCGGTAATTCAATAACTTCAATATTGAAACCTTATCAATCATTCCGTAGTTAAAATTAAATATTTTTTAATAGGTATGTACTTATTGAGTTTTAGCCGTCAACAACAATTATTTTACATTATGAATGACGAAGCGTGTTGGGAACATGTCAACAAAAAGTAATTGATATCGCTTTTCAAGTTTCAATATCGCGGATAAATATGATAATATCGTGTGACACGGCGCCATCTGGCGGCGTCGGCCTCAAACCACGTCAGACGAACAAAGAGGCTTCGGTTAGCGATACGCAACTGAAAATAAAATAAAGGCTTTTATCGGAGACGCGTTTGAATTTCATTTTTGGCAAAGTGTTTTTTATTGGCATTTGTAAGGAAACAAGAAGTCTGTTCTCAAAATAAGCGATCATTTTGAAATTAGATCTCATAAATGATCAACACCAAATCATTAAAACAAATTTAAATGAAGAATTCTACAAGTAACTCCAATCGTCAACCGTTAACATAATATCACTAAACAAAAGCCTCGTCTCAAGCACGACCTTCAAATAAAACGCGACTTTCCACCACAGACCCGCTTCAATCGCCCTGAAACCGATAGCCGTAATAATGGCACCCTATCAGACTACTTTCATTGAAGTTAACGAATTAAATTTGTATAGAGGGGCTAATTAAAGCGCCATTCGCAATTACAGTAACGTTTCGGAGTCGCCGCCAGTGGTCGATCGTAACGAGCCTGAGCGCCGGCAATTTGAAACCATTTTGTATGATTTGCCTCACGCTCGCTGTTGACTGCCGCCGCCGCGCCGTTCCAATTCATTATTGTTAAATTGCTTTACAATTAATTTCAAGTGTCGCTCTGTGAAATATTTCTCCTTCATGATTCAGTAGCTCCAGCACAATCCTTTTAGGAACAGTATCAGTGACGAGAGCGTCTTTTATCTAGCTCACACCATCAATTTGAGAGCGACAGCGACAGCATGCATTCTAGATGATGATTATATTAGGAGTCACTACCCACCCTAAAGTTGTTGCCTTGCGCTGTAAGAGGCGACAAAATACATACCGCAATCTTAGAACAGTTGTTTACAGTCATTCAACACGACATTGACTTTGTGGTGCAGCATTGTGATGAACATGCAGCCCCAATTAAATTGGTCTATGGTAATGATAAAAAAAAAATGTGTAAGAAAACATAATCAGGCAGCAAGGCGAGGCTATCCACCGGCCATCATACTTGTAAAAGGACAACACAGTTGTTACAGCACAATCTTCACGTTATCTCGCGTTATGTCCACTTTGTCGCTGGAATTCATTTTGCGCATCACAGCAATCAGTTCTGTTGTTTCAGCGTTGTTGGATTTGTTTATTTGACAACGTTTTATCTTATTTGTCTTGGTCTTGATCTTAACTATATTTTGAAATAGAGCTTCGGAGTTATTTTTTTTTTGTGATTTGTTGTCGTCTCCCAGTCTACTCTAATATCTGCTGTCCCATTCTACAATTGTATTTTCATTTATGTTGGCTCCTACCTACAAATATGAAAATTATCATAAGATTGCCTTAATTTCACCACGAAAAGAATATCCGACGTCTCTAAAAATTCACCAATTTGACATTCACGTTCCGACTCATTTACATTTGGGCTAATGTTTCTATCCATGGTAGTATTTCGCAAATTAAAATGTTATGCAAATGGCCTCCTAATGAGACAGATGAAAAACGCTCATGAACGCGCAGATTGTTCGGGACACGGCTCCGCCTCGCTCGCTAATGCTGGCCAAATAACAAAACGCAGATATTCCGCGGAATTAACAGTCATTTTAGTGAACACTTAGTTCTATGAATATTGTTTTGGAAATGTTCACTCGGGGCTTGCGCCGGAGATGGGTTGTTGTTTGTCGTGCGATATGACTATTTCTGTTATAACTTTTTATATTTCAGCAAAGAAGATATAATTTGCACAAATCACAGAGTATAATTTCAGCAAGAGCAACATTGCAAGAAAGCTAATGGTAAATTGCAAAATGTATAAGATTTGCTGATTCATCAAAGTTTTAGTAATTGTTAATGATTGAATTCAGCAAAGTTATCGAAATAAATAATAAAATAATAAATAAACTTAATACTCAATGAGCTACCAAACCAAAGTCATCTATAAAACTCCATGACCCTCTTTCCTGTCTTCTTATCTTCGAAGGTCTATGAATACACGAGAGGCGCTAAGAATTGACGCAACTCGTAATTACGACATTCTTTCGTGTTTTTGTTCTCGCGCGACAGCTGCGCCGCCCTCCGGTTCATTACCGGGAGCGCCCTTTAACGGCGATTAGATAACGTTACGATTTCTTTCCATGGTTACCACACAAGAAAACTCTGATCATTTCTCAACGCTGTTTGGAAAAATATTCTCATGCCACTATCGTTAAGCTGTTATGAATCTGCAGAAATAATAACAAAATGGTTTTATATTAAGTAGGTAATATTTAAATTCAGCATAGTCAGCTAGGTGGATAATTTCCTATTACACCGATTTTCATATATCATTGAGAATATTCTTACTATCAAAGATAATATATTAATCAAGGCGACAAACTCAAAAATGAAAAATAAGTTAAAGGGTGTTCTCAATAGTTAACTACAGTTAGTAGCGGTTTCATACGTCTACGCTGAATTACAGATAGACCATTTATTTATTCGCCGCCTAAACAACACCTTCCTTCGTCATCCTTAATCAAAAGAATCTCTCTGGAGCCATCAGCGGCTCAGCTGCGACCCTCTCGATTGATAATCCCGAATCCATCATTAATCGTCGCGAGATATTCGAACCGGCAGTTATCACGTCACAGCTTCCGGATTGATGGCCATTTTTTGCGAAGATGAAATATTAACGGAGCGGGCGGAAGGATATGAATTAATTGAGCACTTAAATATTTTAGGACGGAAATGAAGTATAGGGCCGAGGAGCCAGCCCTGCGGCAACTTTAAATAATATTATTATATACTGAAGTTGTTAGGTATTTTAAGTATTTAAATGTAACTAATATTACCAAATATGGATAACATGAATTGTTGACCAAGTTATAGATTTTACTAAAATACAAAATATATATAGCATACGTTAATTCATATCGCTATATTCCACTTAGAAGCTTTACAAAGCCAACTAAAGCTGCCCACAAGCCGCGTTTTAATTGGATGCCAATGTAATGAACAGATTATCCGTGCATGCATTAGGCCGAGCTCCACTGTAACGAGCATAGGGACAGCCAGCCACTGTCCGCGCACATACAGCTATGTATACACGACCAACTTTGTACTATAACTAGACGGAACACCCCAGAATTCAGTTGGTGTTTATAAGGCCCGCAGTGCAATTACCGTTATATACTAAAATGTAATTTCAAGATCGCTCAAGTTCGCTCTTAGAGTTGAGATTGGTTTATTAATAATTTTGTAAGTATCAACATTGTTAATGTTTTTAATAGAAGGGTTTTGTATATTGCATATAAAAATGATGTGTGCTTTGACTTATTTCTTAACTCATTGAAAAATTGTGCAAAACTGCGAATGAATGCTAACTAACCAATCTTTTTTGGATCCTATTTTGGTTCACAGTGTTCATTCATGTTAGTTTTATTACGCACGCATCGTCCAGGATTCTTACTTGTGTATGTGTGTGTATGCATGTGTGTAGTGCGTCACCCATGGATCGATAAGGCCGCGCGATCCCCGCCGACGCTGCACTTGCGACCGGTGGTGTCCAACTGCCAAGTTTAATAAAATCGCGTGATAGTCTAGACTCTCCTCGCGCGATGTGCGTTGAAATTCTGATTGTTCTCTTTGTATTTGGGGATATGGTCGAGAAGTTAGAAAATCAAATATCAAAGTTTTCTGCGGGCATTTTGGAGGTTCAATATTTCACTGCAATTTTATAATAATATCGTCTTATGAATTGTCAAACCTGTCTGACGCCTTTTCCAATTATGAGCATATTTTATTTATGAGTTTTGGATCGTATGGTTTCCACTACTGTATGACCAAAAACTCAATAACATAAAGATTTGATTATAATTATTTTTTACCAAATTGAAAAGCTATTTTCCTTCAATCAGGATACAAATGAGAATTACGCAATCAGACAGAAGACCTGGTTGATCCTAATTTGTTTTGGACTCTACAAGGAAACCGCTGTGCTTTGTACCGCTAACAAACCACCCAACTACCGCACAAAGTAATGACTGACATTATTGGCACGGAACAAACGGATACACAGAGTAACCGCACACTACACCACACAAGTTGATACTACACACGCGGTTCCAATAAACATCGGTAGCACTTAATGTGCCGGGTGTACGGTGTTTGAACAAAGCTTATTGAGTTTGATATTGGTAGAGAGGTTTCAGCACATCGTCGGCTCATTCAAGTTATCAGAGTAGCGTCTTAATGATATCATTGCGGTGGAAATTATTAGTTCAATATCGTCGTCGAGTTTCTGTGAAGTTGTGTACCTACTGCTATCGCTTGTTGAAGTAGCTCTGTTCAGCAGTTTAAATACATTTTGATTTTAAGTTATTATTGAGATATAGTGTAGTCATTTGATAGAGAAATAGAGTCACCTCTATGTTATGTATTCACATAACTTGGGTGTACGAATAGCGTCTCAGACGAACCTGCATACTTTAATGATAATCATGATAGCCGTCTTTATCACACTACTTTGACAAGTAAATCACTAGTAAATATAATATCTACGTTACCCTATCCTAGATTAAATAAAGTACGTATATAATACTAGTTAAACAACCCTTGTTCCATATAAATGTGGGAATGTTGGTAAAATGGAACGTAAGATGCCGGACATGGAATGGAGCGTGAGATGCATAGTAGGACATGGAACGGATTAGGAGTGAAAGAGATGGATGGATAGGTGAGAGAGAGAGAGAGAAAGATAGACAGAGAAAGGAACAAGACGTATGTTAGACAGTTAAGATTTGATGATTAGAATAAGAACAATGGTGGTTGATTACGGGGAAAAATGTGAAAATTAAATAAAAAGAAGACAAACGATTTTAACGGAGTTTATTTTGCCGCCACGACCCCACATTTGGTGCCAGAAGAGGATTTGAAAAAAAAACAGAAAATCACGTCGCAAACGAGCACGCTGAAAAAATCGACACGACGCGGTGGCATCCATTTCATCATCCTTTCTCTCAAAAGACGACGAAAAACATTTCACGGTGAAAACTTTGTGGCTAACGACGCAGCCTACGACGATTACAAAATTAAATGCCGAGATACGCGAAGGATAAACTCAAGATGACGGAGACAGAGGACGATTATAAGAAGCCGATGCCGGTTACGAAAAATGAACAAGAATCACGAGCTGATGGCGGCGGCGGCGGCTCTTCAATGCTGCACCTAACTGCCGATTTAATACCAAAATTCAACGGCCAGGAAAAAACGTACTCAATATCAAGATGGGTACAGGATGTCGAGGAGAACGCCGAGATATGTGGCTGAACGCCGTTACAACGATTGCTGATGGCTCGAAGATCGCTATGTGGCACGGCAGCCTTGTGGCTACGAGCTGAGCGTCCATACAAGACGTGGGAAGAGCTGAAGGCGGCTTTAGAAGAAGAATTCCCTGATACCGTGGATATTAAGACAATACACGAGCTAATGAGTAAACGGAAAAAACAGCGTGACGAAACCTGTGTTGATTATATGTTGTGCATGAAAGAGTTGGGAAGACGTGGGAAAATGTCTGATGGCGTCGTCATTAAGTACATAATCGACGGCATAATAGATCACAACGAAGCAAATAAAATCTTGCTATACAGTGTTACAACATTTTCCGAGCTGAAGGACAAACTGAAAATATATGAAACTATAAAAGAAAAAATGAAGTTCACGGAGCAACCTAGAAGTACCTATAGAAACTATAATCGCGATGGTGATGTCAATTTCAGAAGACCTATGAAAAAGTGTTTTAATTGTGGCGAAGGCTATCATCTATCGGAAGAGTGTCCGCAGAAGGCACAAGGTCCAAAATGCTTCAACTGTAATGAATATGGACATATCTCGCCGAAATGCCCGCATAAAGTTATGACAAATACGTCATCAAGATGGCGCAATTCCGGCGGCAGCGGTGGGAACATCAACAACGGTGCGAAGTTCGGCAACGTCGGTACGGCCACGAATGAATATAATATGAAGCAGACTATGTTCGGCCAATCAACGTCGGAGTCATCGTACACTCATACGTCGGAAGTGAGCGGTGAAAATGACAGTATCCGTCAACGTCAGATTGACATTTACGATGTCAACAACAAAACATTGTTGGAGAAAAAACCCATAAAAACGGTGGAAGTTTTCGGGAAGACGACGTTCGCACTTGTAGATTCGGGAAGTGATATAAACATTGTTTCGTCCGAGTTTTGTGGCAACGTGAACATCGTGAACAATAACGTTACACTATCAGGACTTGGATGCAGTAAGGTGAAGTCGATGGGTAGCCTGTCGACAAGTGTAGTGATTGACGGTACGAGATATGAAGACGTGAAATTCCATGTGATATCTAGAGACAATATGCCATACGATATGATAATAGGTCAGGAATTTTTAAAAAATGTAATTGTTGTTATGAATGGTGGCATAGTGTTGATGAAACCTGTAAATGAGATGAACGAGTTGTGTGAAATTAATTGTTTCAATTGCAGTGTTGATGTTGGTCACGTAAGTAATACTTTACAAAGAGAAGAGGTTATGCAGATGGTTCAGAACTACCAACCTTTTCAAATTAAAGAAGCCCCTATAGAGTTAAAAATTATTGTGAAAGACGACATTCCGGTGGCGCAGCGTCCAAGACGTGTATCTCTGAGTGAGCAGGCTGTTATTGAGAAACAAGTTGCAGAATGGATAGACCAAGGCGTTGTACGCGTAAGTTACTCAGAATATGCTAGCCCTTTAGTTCTGGTACGGAAAAAAGATGGTACAATACGAGTATGTGTTGATTACAGAAATTTAAATAGGAAGATAGTACGAGATGAGTTTCCTTTACCAATCATAGAGGATTATATCGATAAGTTGAGTGAAGCTAAAGTGTTTAGTGTACTCGATCTAAAAAATGGGTTCTTCCACTTAAAAGTAAGCCGCGAGTCTATAAAGTACACAGCATTTGTCACTCACCATGGTCAATTTGAGTTTTTGAAAGCCCCATTTGGTTTATCTATCTGTCCGAACTACTTTATGAGGTTTGTGACAATCATCTTTAGAGAATTAATAGCAAGAGGAATTGTACTAATATTTGTTGACGATGTCTGTATTCCAGCAAAAGATGAACAGGAAGCCGTGGAAAGATTAAGAGAGGTTTTGAAGGTAGCATCTGAATATGGCCTTCAAATAAATTGGAAGAAAGTACATTTAATATGTCGAAGCATAACTTACCTGGGTCATACAATAGAAGATGGACGACTGAGGCCAGCAAGTGAAAAGATTGATGCTGTAATGAAGTTCCCGGAGCCGAAGTCAGTCAAGCAACTTCATAGTTTTATCGGCTTGGCATCATATTTCAGAAAATATATACAAAACTTTGCTTCTATAGCCCAACCACTCACCGATTTATTAAGAAAAGATATCCAATTCGAATTCAACGATGAACAACGACGCGCATTTAATGTTTTGAAGGAACTATTGACTACAAAACCTGTTTTACGAATATTTAATCCAAGATTGGAGACAGAAATGCATACAGATGCATCATGTATTGCTTACGCTGCTATCCTGTTGCAACGATCAGAAGACGACGATGGATTACATCCTGTCTATTTTATGAGCCGGAAAACTAATGATGCAGAGAAAAAATATTCGAGTTATGAATTGGAAAGTTTAGCTATCATAGAGGGAGTAAAAAAATTCAGACATTACTTATTCGGAATACGCTTCAAAATTGTAACAGATTGTCAAGCATTTGAGATGACCTTAAAGAAAAAAGATTTGTGCACAAGGGTTGCCAGATGGGCACTACTTCTTCAGGAATTTGACTTTGTTGTAGAGCATCGACCAAGAGTAAAGATGAAGCACACAGATGCACTGAGCAGATGTCGACCAATAAGTAAGGATAGGCACTATTTGATTTTTGTAAGTGTAGTTTTGTTTTTTTTTATTTGTATGGTTTGTATGAAGGGTTGTGTGCAAGATGTAACTAATTTAAGCATTTATAAGTTCTATGTAGTAGGTATTTTATTGTTATATATTGTGTATCTCAAGATGTGTAAGCTTTTGTTATGTTTTCTGATTATTGTAAAATATGTTAATGTAGTAGTTTAACGGTGAAAGTATAGATGTCGCTATTTGCAACTAAACAAAAATTAATATTGTTTTCATGATGTGTGATAAGTTTGTTTTGAAGGTGTAATTTAGTATTTAAGATGTGATTAATGGATAAGTTTGTTTTGTAGGTGTAATTTAGTATTTAAGATGTGACTAATGGATAAGTTTGTTGGTGTCTGAGGTCAGACACCAGTCAGGAGGGCCGAATGTGGGAATGTTGGTAAAATGGAACGTAAGATGCCGGACATGGAATGGAGCGTGAGATGCATAGTAGGACATGGAACGGATTAGGAGTGAAAGAGATGGATGGATAGGTGAGAGAGAGAGAGAGAGAAAGATAGACAGAGAAAGGAACAAGACGTATGTTAGACAGTTAAGATTTGATGATTAGAATAAGAACAATGGTGGTTGATTACGGGGAAAAATGTGAAAATTAAATAAAAAGAAGACAAACGATTTTAACGGAGTTTATTTTGCCGCCACGACCCCACATAAACTTCACACAAAGACTGCTGAAACTATTTAACGATAGAACAAACGATACGGGGCCGCTGTTTCAGCAAAAACTAAACCCTGAAACCAACATTGACAGTAGCGTCCTTGGTTTAGGAATCCTCGAAATGGATTTCGGTTCCAAAGATGTTTGAAACGAATAAAGATGGGGCAAAAATGTAAAAAATTGAGGCTAAGCCGAGTCAATGCAAAGCATGCGAGTAATGGTCGCTCTAGTTGCGCACAAAGCCCTAGAATACTTGTTCATATGTTGATATATTAATTCTTTTAAACTCCTTTTTATGAAGCACAAATGTTAATATTTTCAAAGAAAAGAGCGCCCAACTAGAGCAACCGTTACTAAAAGTGCAGAAGCTTACCAATAATATGAGTTTAATTTTACCCACTGCAACATTTTGAAACAAGAATATTGTGTACCTCTTTGAACATTAAAATTGGTTCCAAAACAACCAGTGAATTCAACAATGTATTCTTTTTTTAATTCCAAATTTCCACTGCAGCATCTCTCATGACGTGCGACTAGCAACGGTGTCGTGAAATCTGTATTTTTAGCATCTCGTAGACCGTACCTACACAGCAAGCAGTCTGTTGCCCACTTCTGCGGAAACTTGTTGAAACTTTCACGAGTATTTCGTTTCAAGGAATACAGAGACAATGGCAAAACTGGGGCGAGTGGTCGGCGCGAGGTTTTATTGTAACGGTGAATATATTAGAATATGAAAAATATGTTATCAAGAATGAAGGTAAATGGCAGTTTTGGTAGTTCTGTTGAATTTTAATGTCTGTCCGTCTTTTTCACCATAGCTCAGGAACATAAACTGGTTTCAATCCGCGTTACGCGTTCTTTGTGTAGTTGTAGTCCGTCCACTGTTTTTAAGATCAAAATTATGGAAGGAAGACACAAGGAAAGAAAAAGATGAACGCATAAAACTGTTTTTTTAGTTTACCCTTGAATGCCCCTCGTAATGGGCGTGAGTGCGCTGGGTTTAATCGCAATGAGCTCGCTGCATCGGGACCAAACAAACCGTCATCTAAATATGGATTGGCTGCAATGGAGTGGACCTCTGTCAACCATTTTGGAGATTACAGGCGTGATGGTGTTCCTTCTTCTTCGTATTTAAAGATAAAACGTTAACTTGTTCACTTTACCGACGAAAACATTAGTTAATATAATATTATAGAGGCAATGACACAGTCACAGTAAGGTAATCTCCCCAAGTTATTTCACCGCTCTTAAAAGTTCTTATATTTGTATATATTTTTCTATCAGGTTATTCGCCTTTTCAGAAGCGTTATAAAAACACACCAGGGATCGTTCTGCCCGCTGAGGCGAACTGGGCACGCTTCATTTATATCCAAGTCTATCTACATTTACTTAAATATTTATTATTTTAAGTAAAACAGGTTTTTCTATTTTCTTCTCAATCAATTACGTTTGAGATTTAATGACCCATGGATATACTAGATGTTCTAGAATATACTAGAACTTGTCATAGATAATGATTACAAATACGCAAAAGAAGCGCAGGTAGTAAATCATTTCTGAATAACCTTCATAATTTACGCAGTTTGCTATATAACGTGTAACATAGTAGTTCCATAGAATCGTTTCTATCTCCTTCACACGTTAAGACCACCCACACAAAGCATGTATCCGTACTAAACGTGCATTGTATCCTGTTTGTATCGGTGCTATCGCGATGTAGTTAACGTCGAATTCACGCAGTATTAGGCTGCAGCAAAGAGCCATTCGTTAGGAGTGTCGCAGTTGCATTGTCACCCTTCCGCCGCCTGCCGGCACGGCGACTGAGCCATGCATCTAGCTGTGACATTAGTAGGGGCGCAGGCATCCTTGCCGTCACGTTTTCATTGATGCTGCAATTACTTCATTTATCACCTGCAAATTGTGTCACATCCAATTTGTCTTTTGCTAGCCCATATTCCAGTTACTACTACTAAGGACCTCCAGTCTACCCTCGTGTATTCCGTTTATAATTTAAATGATTCTATGGTATAAAACATAACTAACTTTTATTATCTTCCGATAGTTTTATACGTTTATGGTGTTATATAAGATCCTAAATCTCTGTCATGGATATATGATAATTTAATATTTCCCATTTGGAAATGCACGTACAATTTTACTAGTATTTTAAAATTGTTTTATGAGCACAACCATCACTAATATAAAGCAACAAAAGTGGAAGGATAATAATATGACCACATAAGAAGAGCTCTGGCGGCCACAAAGCGAAGCGCGCAGTTATAAGAGGCTATTGTTACCGCGTAGCTTGAGCAGCGCACGAGAGACGACAAAACATTGTGCACTTTGCAAACAAGACTATCAAAAAGGAGGTAAATTTGTGCAGTTGTGCAATTTCTTAATTTCAGTTACATAGCTACCGAGAAGAAATATTTAGTTAGCTACGATGCTACGACTCGTAGCGAAGAATCTTCGTAGTGTGTTCGTAGCAAACGTGAGACTGAATGCAAATCTGATGGTGAATAGTAGTCAATTTGTAATATTTAGAAACCTTAGTAAAGATATAAAGCCAATTCTGCTTAATAATGGTTAACACATTTGATTATTGTGCAAAATTGTTCAGAACTTTATGGTTATTTTTCATCGTTATATCGTTCGTTTTCAGTAAAAGAAGACACAGAAACCGTTTTCATTTTATACGTAATAAGATTTTATTCTTATTGTCAATTCCTTAAGTTGAGGATGCTAATAAAAGGCTAACGCGATTGGATGTCGCAGCTCCAATAAAATTCCCAAAATATAATACTGATCGAATTGTGAGGCTCAAAATTATTCTGAAAATATAAGCCTGTTGTGGAAGCTTGGCAATCAACGTGATCAGGGGAAGTGGTGAGGGGGGAAAGGGTGCGTTATGATTTGTTTCGGTGATTGACGAGTTGCAAGGGTTGCGCCAACTTTCCTCTTTACCTCATTACCGCCCTCCGAGACCCCTATGGCCTCCCCCCGACACCGCTTCGCCGCGGAGTATCGCAATTCCCGTCAGCGAATATTTCATGTTTCAAGAAGTTATAGTGACATTCTTTATTGGGAATTTCCGGTTTGTATTCATCGATAGCTTTAAGGATTTGAAGGGACGTTCGATTTTATAGATCCGGATTTCGATAATGTGCATTTGTTATAGGCTTCGCGCTCATTGTCGTTAAAATGTGTTTTTTTAATATAACTATTAATATGGTAACTACTAGTCCTGTCGTTCATTAATTGATACTTCTACCATGGAATTTATACATCGTACTCCTTTCTACAAGTTGTCCATTTATAAAAGGAAAACACAGAGGATCGACTTAGAAGCAGCCAACTGCTACGCTTAGAACTGCTAAAGTCATAAACAGCGAGTTAATAAAACAAAGAGAACCCGTCAATAGCCACTCTTTGTTCGTAGCGCGGCGCGGGGGGCAGCGCTACAGCGACGCTAGCCTCGCTCCGTGCCAAGCACTCGCCAATAAAATGGCTTTATCGCCGGCCGTTCCAACTCTTGGCTATCTCACTGCACCGCGAACAAACAACTGAGAAGTAGTAGACAATCAGACTCGACAACACGGAATGTTTGACCACACAATGTAAATATAAACTAGAATCTTGTCTAATAAGTTCTGAAGACTGTAACCTACGTTATGTTGTTATCGTTAGTCACCCTCCATTCTCCTCGTGCGTATCGTGAGGTGATATGGCAGCACAATGGGAATCTGATTAGCGTCTTCCAACCCATGCTGTTGACAAACACCCAACAATGGACTTATTTATACTTTAGATACTCCTCATTCATATTTATTTATACGTGTCAATGATGCATAAATTTAACACAATTTGTTTATACAAGTATAGCAAGATGTTGAAGATTCACGCCATAACACACCGCGTTCGGTCTGACAAAATACAACATCACAAAAAAGTTCACATTTTTATTCCATGTTATTCGATATATATGATGTTTTTGTCATGTGTTTATATTGCATTTTCTCTACACTCCTGCTGTGTGTTCAGAAGCGACAGTAGATAAGCAATAAAACGGCATTATTACTGTACTGCCCTCCCTGTCGCTCGGGGTGCATTTCATTTAGCTCGGCACAGACGAGGGTACACACAACAAAATGAGGTTGGCTGGACAATAGCCACGGAGGCTTATGGAGCCCTGACTAAGGGTTTATATGTTTTGTGGCAGCTATTTGGGATTTAATAAGTTAAGTTATCTCGAAATGAGAGATAAAAAACAGGCAAAAATGGAAGATGAAGAGATTAATAATCGTAGTTTGTTTATAATGAAACCCTAATCTGTATATTTTACTACGTATTTCTTAATCATAGTAATGATGTACCTATATGCTATTTAAATAATGTTTACTATGTCTACTACATTAGTACAATTGAAACCATAATTTTGAGATAATTTCTTCTTTAGATGCGAAATTGTCTATCTACATCCTGCGCCTCTGAGACCCTTGTTTTGTGGTTAGCTTAAGGCGACCCTTAATATAAGATAATTAGATAACGATGAAACAATAGCAAACGAACAGATAGTACATCTGCATCTCTTGTTTGTACAGCTTCACTTATCTGCGGTCGTATTGTTTTTCTGCAACGAATTTACATTCATGTAGCCGCCATTGTTTTGTTGCAAACGTCCCTATTCACAAACCCCACGCGACACTGCTATCTTGCAGTAGAATATAAAGTTGCTAGATTGTAGTGAGTAATACTAGAAGATTTTATACTAAATTTACATTTATCGCACATTATACTAGAAATCAAGTTGTCACGTTACTTTTGCTAGAGTTATGGATACATGACCTTGGTTATAATTAAATAAATAATTAGGTATTGTATTCATTTTCCAAGCCTTCGCCACAGACAGACATAATTTCCATCACAGAATAGGGGGCTAAGGATATAGGTATCCGTAGAAACTAAGACGCATAAACATTTAAAATCAAACGCCATATTGATTACTAATATTTCAGCGAATACTACACATTGAACTTAAACTAATTTTACAGATTTTCTTGGTGGCAGCAAAGCAGCTGAAACGTCGGGAACGTAAAAACATAATATAAACGCAATAAAAATCCGTAAAAAATAGTTTTATTTTAATCAAACGCCATTTTAACTTTAATAAAACCCGATATATTTTTTTTTATTTCATGGGATAGTTTTCACAAATGCTTAGTTGAAGATTCGGAGTAATGTGATTCCGCCTATAAGATGGGAAGAGCTCCGCCGGGGTCAATACGGGTAATTGTACCTACTATTGCGAAGCCCCCCCCGCCCGCCCGCCGGCCAAATGTGCCACGTCTGCTGAGCCGAGCTAAAACGTTAATAATCCAGATGGGTTTTAGGGATCGACTTAGCAAAATTGAGAATTCTTATCTCGGCTTAATGTTTAGGCTTTCAAATTCAATATCGATATTGAACGAGGCTCATATCGGACTAATAAAGGATATTATTAAAAATTAAAGTTGTACGAAAAAATAATTGTGAATACACTCGTAATGTCGAGGGTTGCGGTAACGAGTGAGAGCAAAGGTTAGCAAGGTGTCTATCACTCAAATATATGCATGACAACGTAACGAGGGGCATGGAGGAGACATGCTTTTCCTGTAGCGAACATTGTGACAACATGATTTGATTCTATTGCCCGTTTTCCGGAGGTGCATTATCGTACACCCGCATGTTGTTTATAACTGTGCAAATGTAAATGTGTGTACAGAATATAATTTCGACCTTGACATCCAGACGCGAGCGTATTTATACAAATTCCAGATCTACAACTGACTCAATAGTAATGTAAGATTGCTTGGTAGCCTAGTATTTTAGCTAATTGGATGGCCTTGTTTGTAGTTTGTATTTGAAACTACTTAAAATGAATGGAGCGAAACAATATAATGAAGCAGTGCAAATCAAACTAGTTCAAATTGAACAAAACAAGCAAACCAAACAAACAAAGCTAGCAGTTAAATGTGTTATATTTACACTCGCGGCTGAATTCAGAATAACTGATTCGTAGCGCACCCTTCATCACAAGTTTCTTAGGATCTACTACTATCGAGTTTTATTACACAGAATTATTTTCTAAGGAAAGAAGTGTCGATGTAACATCATCTATGAGACCCTTTTCCCCTCATTCCAGTTCTCAAATAGATCTACTGAGCGCAGCGCAGACTTCCAGCAACTCGTAAGGTATCAAGGTATTGTTTTTTAAGAACTAGCATTATTTATTAGCAAACCTTGTGTGATCAACACGAATATTTGTAGTGGAGATGTAGATGTTTAATAGTTATGTAAGTACTAGCTGTCCCGGCGAACTTCGTGCCGCCTCAGAATCAAATGTATGAGAAATTAAATTATCTTTATAATTATATCTTTTGTGAATTTTAATAGTTATTCTGCTATTCGGAGCGGAATCAAATAAAAAAAATCAAGATCATAAAGATCGGCCTGCCCGTTCTCGAGTTATAAATGGTGTAACGAACACGATTTTGTTTTATGCATAAAGATTATGTACTGTGATCGCCCATAGACCATTGTACGGTACCCATAATACAAGCATTGCTTAGTTTGGGACCGTACAGTTGGTGTGTTCGTCTGGCGATATTATAAAATGGGTAATTCTTAGCAAGCACAATTTGTTTTGCATTTCGCTAAAATGGATCCACCCATTGTAGCTCAGAGAGTTTTGTCCAACGTCTTTCAGTATTTCAATATATACGTTGCTGTTTATTTTCAAAGCGCCCGGTGCCGCGATCCGTCAGCCGAGTGGAGGCTTATTTCAATAACCTTCATTACGCTCACTCCTCCCTCTCGCCTCATAGGGCTCCGGCTTTCGCCGCAAATTGAATGAGCAGTGCCACTAGCTCAGATAATTATTTAGTGTCAAAGCGAGGATTACTGGAATTAGTTTTGAGAGCTGGTTGTAGACTCTCACTATGCGGACAGGTGTTAGTGCTTGAGTGATCTCTGTGGGAGTGAAATAGCTTTGAGATACTTTTTCAGCTAAGAATGCTTCAGTCGGTAGAGATGTGTCTACTACTACTACTATGTTCGCTACGGTCGCTGGGTGCTTCAATGGTGATCCTGAATTAAATACTAACGTTTTACGTGGGCATGAGACAAAGCCTCTTAAATGCTTCTAATGTAGTCTGATATTAAGTCTTAAGAAGCTGATGCTAAACACGAGGCTTTTTATCTTTTCCCTCAAAAGTCACATTCTCTAACTCATCTGAACAAAATGTATGTTTCCATCGAAGTCTAGTAGATATTAACGTAGTTTGTTTCCATAAATTAATCTGTAATACAACAATCAACAAATCGTCGGTTCCCACACTTTTTCCGCGTTAATATTGATGAGAGTCCCGCGGGAGGAGGCGAGCGGCGCGCGGAGGGGGGGGGCGATGGTTCAGCAACATCGTTCTTAACCACAACCTATGAATACATTAGCCACCGCATAATAACGTTTTAAAAATAATGCTTTCATTCGAGACGCTTCCTTTCCGCCTCCGGAGGATAAGGCGGCCTCGAGGAGCACCGCGGGGTGAGGAGAGGAGAGGGGGTTTCGCTTTTGTAACGCTCGCTACATTTTTCACTCGATTGTTTCCATCGTTTTGACTTGGTGATGAGGTGATCTCACGCACGAAATGTTCCGAGAGATTACTCTGCAATGTATAGAGGTTGTTGTTGTGCGAAGCGATGATAGCCTGGTATTGTATTCGCTTTTCAAAGGTAAGTTTGAATTACGATCTGTTACATGAAGCTGAAAACTGGCTGAAAACCAAACCGAAGTCAGAGAGCATACACGTTTTATCCGATAGCCGAATGAATACTGTAGGCCACGCAAAATAAATATGGGCGTAGGATTTTAAGGAGGATTTTTTATTATTAACAGTTCATCTGTACCTTTAGTCCCGCTCCTCAAAATTCTGGGAATAAGAAGACTTTTGATAATTCTAGATCACAATAATTAGTTTTTTTACTAGAATTTTTACATAAATTCGCAAGAGTTATGTTGGGTTTCGAAAAAGGTATTTCATTGAAGCTATAAAATTAATTCAATAATTAGCCTCGCTCCTTTGTGACGTTCGTTCTTATTCCTAGAGTATTAAAGATAATTATAATTTATTTCATCTCAATAACTGTCGTTCGCAGCAAAACAGCGGAAATCGCAGCTCTGGTAGTGGTCCGAAGAAGTAGACAAGATTATTAAAATAAGTAGGTACCTAACTGGGAGTTTGTTTATTTAAATACGCCGCGAGTTAATAGGATAGGTAAGTTTGTAGTTAGGATGTAGTCTATGAAAAATAAGGCTGATATTGATTTATCCAAGTTAAATAACAGGGTACATAGTTCTTAACTGCTTTTTGAATTTCTGTTCTATTTCCAGTCATATTACAAAATGTGTTTGCTAATCTAATTCACATCGCCATAAATAATACTCAAATTACTAAACCGAATTTAGTTAAGTTGATAGTACACAAAACGCCTACGGGCCGACAGGGGGTGGGGCGCGGGCGCAGGGTGACCCGCAGCTAAAATAATTATACGTTAATTAGAGCACGTATTTTCATATATCCTGAAACACATAATTACGTTGTAACAAAATATCTCGTTTAACGAATAAACAAGCTTATGCAAATTATTTTAGAGTTAAAATTGAAAAATACTGCTGTCCGTTTGTTTATGCGGCGTATTTCATTAGGGTCGGAGCGATGCGATGTTCAGCCGATGCTAACGAGCTGATAATAGCACCGTGAGTACAGCACCGTTGTTATCGGATCCGACGCGAGGTCCCAATAATAGCGCTAGAAAATATAATGAAAAAACCCTATCAGAAACTCCGGCGTATCTATTATATGAATAATAGAAGTTGCAGATCTTGAACATGCTAAAATATAAATGACTCGAATATTTATATCATGTGAGGTGCTGTACCAAATATGCTCTTACAACTCATGATTCAATGGAAAAAAGGAGGCATATTAGGCGTCCCAAAAGTATAAGGTGGCTTATGAACTTGCGCTAATATTTATCAAAAATAACACCACAAGTGTTCAGAGTTACACTCACCACCTTTAATCATTGCAAACCTTCAAATGAAAACTGTTCTTGATGAAAAAAGCAGCACTTTTTAACCCTATAAGAAGTCATCTTCATACCCAAAGCAATTTCGCACTAGGTCCGCATGAAGAATACGCACCAAATTCGATAGGTACATAAAATGTTACTGACATACACGGACGATTTATTGGAAACTTTATAGCTTTTGTTGTTATATCCAGATTACTCGCAACTTGGATACAAGGAGAAATTATTTGTATATAATAAACTAGTTGTAGCAGCGTTGATGATAATAACAAATATGTAAAACAAACACGAGCGAATCAAAGGCGTAGTTTTAACTTGACATCAATTCATTTGTCTTCAGATTGTCAGTTGTTTACTATAAACAAAATAATAGTTTGTTGGCTCGTTAGCGCCTCCTCCCATACTCCTCTCCCCGCCCCCCGCCCCCTGCCTCGTCTGGATAAGATCTAAACGAGGAGCGAAGTTGGCAGCCCGAACACGCGTTAACACTAATTCCTTAGCAGTTACCGTTTCCTTCATCAGAATTGTTGACCTCCAAAAAACACGCGATTAATATATATATATATATAATAATTAATTATAGGACTGTTTTGTTTTACTACCTCGTCTTACTCAGCTTCTAGATCTGTATTAAGATAAGGGTGAAGTTATTTGTGTTCCCTGATATTTCCTTGACGATTTCGGGGATTGCTTCGGAGAACTGAGATGCGTCATCGAGCTAGCGGAGGATCGCACAATTACGCAATAATGTCTACCGTAGATGAATAAAACTGTTGGAAATAACGCGTTACTGTTTAATATTGGATATAAAGACCTATTGTGGACTAGATAATAATAATAACGCAAAAAAAACAAAATACCGATTGGGAACTCAAAGGCTGATTATTTTTACCACTTCGTACATAAAACCAAAGATAACGAAGTCTCCAACAATTAAGTACTTGAGGCTGATATATTTGATTGAATAGCGCTTGAGAATACCTAGTTTTTTGGATACAGTAATCCATTAAACCAGCATTAACAGTGAGGTAAAACACGTCTCCTTCACGTCATGTAAGAGATTAAAGGAAAAAACAAATTGTATCAATTAATTCGGGGTAACTCAGACGTTACCAGGTACACGACGTCAATAACGAGACACTGCTCAAAGGGATCTCGTATCGAGTTTAAATTCGATACAAGCCCGCGGCTGTGTACCTACTCGTATTGGGACTCCGAGGGATTCCACACTACACAGCGCTATTAAGCTACTTTGTTCAGTAAATTGAATTCTGTCTGGATTAATTCGTATGACTTGGATCTGAGAATTTCTAGCAATTATTGTTGTATCGGCGGCTTCTTGAAATCTTGCCTCAATTATATCATTAAGTTAACGTAGTCGCAGCGGTAGACATCTACTGTCTCAATCTAAATTGTAACTATCGTTATAAATGAGCTCAATAAGTAACCAAATATATTCGTAATTGGTAAACAGTAATGTTTCCTACTACATTGAAAGTACGAACTGGGCGGTAAGTACCTAGGTAGGAGCCGAGAGGTTTTAGTTATATCCTTTTATCGGAGAGAACTAATACAAAAAAAATGCACACAACTTTCACACGATATTGCCCCTAGTATTTTCCTAGGTCGGTGCTGAGGGTCCTGAAGACCTTAATTCGAACAGTGTTGATCGCGCGGAATAGCCTAGAATGTGGGTAGTACCGGCTCGATGCGCGATTTAAATCGATGTGACAGCATCAACGAAATCTCAATAGGTACCTATCCGCCGAGTGTTTTGAATCCACGATAATAACGTTGCGAAAATCACGACCGACGCCGCCCGCATCGTATGCTAATCCCGAACCTTCGGGAGCGCTCCTACGTATTGAAGTGCCACAAATCTTACACTACGCATATATTCCCGATCGCGATCGATGCCGAAGCTCGATTGTTTATAACGAGCGAAGCCGATCGATCAGAGAGGATGAGCGCCCAAATAAAATAACATGGATATAAGTGAGCGCGACGCGACGCGTCCCCGGACCCGCGCTGACGACAATTGAGAGAAAAAACGAACGGAGGGAACAATCGGAGACGCGTGCCCTCGACACTGCTGATTTATTGGAGCCACTTAACGACACGAGGGAGGAATCGAGGACGAAGGGGAGAGGGGGGAGGCTTAAGCTGCCGCCCGCGATGGCATTGTACAACATCTAATACGTCTGCGATTAAGATGATTCCCCGGAGACAGGCGCACACATCGACGTACTCATGTGTGTGATGTGTATTTATACAACGCATTGGAGTACCCATACACGCACACTGGTGCACGCGAGCTTGTTTGCAGTAATTTACTGCCACTATGAACTTGTTTCAGAGCTACATGAGGGCAATTGTTTCTGTGGGGTTGCGTCGGACTCCCCTCAGCACTACGGCTAGCACGATAAGCAGTTGGCGGAATCTTAAAAGTACTCAGGAGACATTTATGTCCCCAGAGTCGGTGGGAGATAAGGTGTGAAATGGCAGCCACTCACCATACAATCCATACAAAAGATTTGGCTGTGTACGTACCTATGTGCACGAAAGTGGAAGAGTATTAAAATGACCTCAAATTTAGAATTGGAGAATACGAATTCGGTAAGTAATTATATATATGGCAGCTAGGGAATAAAATAGCTATCTGACTTGCTCTATCGATTTTTAAGTTATTTCGCAAGAAACAGTGAAGCTGCGTACATTTTATCCCTTATTAAAGCCATAACAAAAATATCCGCTTGCCATTCAGCGGCGCTCGCGTCAACGCGACGGGACGGAATCGTATTTAGGAGCTCTATCGGATAAGCCCTAATAACAAAGCGGCCATTATTATTCATACGAGCACCGTGTCGCGGGATCCCGGCTCTCATCTCGCTCGGAACACTGTATTGGGTCGTTTAATCTGTGGATATTCGCGAAATGTCGTTTCAAGAAGTAATCCTGCGAGACCGATTCGAGAATCTTGTCGGTTTCGATCTGACTTCAAATTGTATTCACCGAACATTTTAAAATCGACATACCTACTTGAAAAAAACTAATTTTAACGGGTTCCGTAACATTCTAGCTTTTTGATTGGTTTAAATTAACATTTATTGTTGTATCTAAATGTTTAGGTAAATACTATCAAAACAAACAGAATACTAACATATATACTATACTACATGGATACAACAAATTCATGCTACTGGACCCGATCAGGGCAGAACAGAGCGTCAAAACAAATTAAAACCAAAAAATACTCATTTAATCGCAATTCAAGTCAAAACTGCGCAAATGGAATGGGAAATAAAACTCTTGGGAACGAGCTATTAATGTTAAAAATATTTAAGAAACCGTCCGTCTGTCTGCGACCGGGGCTGTGCGCGCTCGCGGGCTTCGGTGTCTCGGTAAGCTCCGAATTAATATGGGGCGCTCGCTTCAATTAGCTTTTTGTATAATTAACTCCGTGACTGCGGCGGCTCACAAACAAACGCTTATTAAGAATTCCTAACATTCCCGGCGCACATAGCGCTTCATGATACAGCTTCAGAATGGCTTCATTGGGGAATAGCTCAAGGGATTGTGACGTCACAGTGTTGTTTTATTTTTTATGTGTAAACAAGCTGTAACAAAGATGGTTCACATTATTCATTTCAACTTTCCGGTTTAGTACTATATTTCTACTAGCTAGCCGGATACGTTTCTTCTACAGAGCCCTAATTTATGTTCACTGCAGACCCTAGAGCTAAAGTTTCTTGATACCAAACGGCAGTGCTTGCAGACTAAGCACCATTATTTCAAGCTATTAAACCGAAAGTGATTTTGAATGCCCGCGCTTCAGACCATAAATTTATCATAGCGGTGGGTTTCGACTCGGTTTCTTAGGCTTATAAGCAAATCTCTAATTAAATCAGTCCATTAATTTAATGGCGAGATAGCGCGGATTATTTGCTCAGAGACAACCGGCAGAGTGGGGATGTGACGCGACGTGAGCGCTGCGGGATGCTGAGTAGTTATAGTTGGAGGCAGTTGTATTTACTCAGCCGATAATTATCTCAACTGATTGCGGGAAAACGGATTACGTATTTGGGAGATTTTAATCTCGGGAGAGATGAATAGGATTTTGATAGCACAGGGTTTCAAGTGTTGTTACAAATGCTTGGAAGTAAGTAATTTCTTTTGAATGCTATGAACCATGTAAATCAAACGTGAATAATGTTATGTGCACAATTAGTACGTTTTAAATATACAACAAATATTGCAGCGGATATTAGGTAACTGTTTCCGCCATACCATACGGTTTTCATACCATACCAGTTTGCTTCCGATGGAACGAAATCTTGCTGCGGACATGACGCTATTGAATCGGACGTCTCCGTGACAGATTGCTTAGGGGATCCCGTATACCCCTCGCCCTCGCCGTCTGTCCCACGGTACATACACCAGTAGGCATTGCGGGCGTACGACCCATGCGAGATGGTTTACATGGATGACTTCATAATAGAATGACAAGCTTTCAACAATCAAATTATCTTTGTTCTTTTTGATAAGGGCTCGATTAGTTGCACTGTCCAAAGTCTTAATATTAAACTCCTTAAGTAAATCTAAATCAGTGTTGAAATTGTAGTGCGTTTTAATATTTGACTTACTTGTCTGGAAACTGACAATTGCTGATCGATAAGTTTCCGTCCCTAGCATGAAGTTAATTTGATAGTTCGCTCGTCGTAAATGCTACCCTCGTTTCATCACTTTCAACCAAACCAGTGTGGGGGTAACTGAATTTGAATTCACCAACAAAAACTATATTCTATATTAACATATTATACGACACGAACTTTCAACTCACTTGTTCACGTGAGAACTGAAATTATCTTGACACTTCGTATACCAAATGGCTGATGTTTTTCGTAATAAATAAAAATAAAATGAAATAATTAATGAGTTTCAACGTATTGCAACTAGCCTCTTTTTGAAAAATGTACTTTTGTGTCATTCGTTGGTTGTATACGTTTTGTAGACAAAATAGTATGTTTATAGACAGCCACATAAATAAGAGTTGTATTCAAATTACAATGGCATTACAAGGTATTTTTACATATTGTAAATAAACGGAAACATATTAGGAAATTGGGGGTAAATACACCTATTTGGTGCAACAGCAACAATTATTTAAAAAAAAAAAAAAAAAACTGTTTTCATAGCTATGCCACTGCAAGATGCTCACCAATTTAGTTCAGCATCACTATATGTCTGAGCAATATAAAAATTAGACTGTAATGCTGTCATTCATAAATCAATCAATCTTCTTAAAAAAATTGCTTGGGATGCAAGCGATACAACCGCGCAGAAATAACTAGAAACGTCACGCAACTTGCTCAAGAGGGGTGCAGCGCGCCGGCGAGCGGGCGCTCCACAGATGAGTAATTAAATAAGCTAATAATGAGCAAACTTTACCGACGTCCCGCCTCGGCTTCCAGAAACGACATGATACCCGAGCGCGGTGTACATCGCGCTACCACCAGCTATTCTCCTATAAATCCTCAAATAAGACACGCAAAGATAATTAATCACGGCTGCGGACACGACGGTATCGTGATCACACTGGGGCAGCTTTGCATAGCTATACACAGCAGGGACATGCAATCACTGCAAATAGAACTGTATCTACCTACTGTACACTATGCTTGGGCTAAGTCTTAGTCACCAAGTTATTTCAGGACACCGCTCGGCATAATTCGCTCCGGACTCCGGACGACATTATTAAAACTTCATTATAAAAAGTACATTTGTTGATGCCTAGCAAACTAATTAATTGATTGATGATTACTTTACTTTATGATCAATATGCAATGTGTTCGACACTGTAATCTACCATAGATTCAACTATTTGATCATTAATACTTAATCAAACTCGTGTTAAGTAGCTGCAGTAATCTAATAGTATTGTTTCTATAATGAATCCTAGTCATAACATAATACTCGTACAGAGGTAATTTGTTATACTGAACACTTTTACTAAGTTGAGCTTTCGTTAATTACTGGCGGCACCTACCGGCTACTCAAATGTGAACTTTTTAGATTCCTTATGTACTGGTAACAATACCAACATACCTTTGAGAAACGTGAAGTAGAGGAATGTGTAAAGAAGGGTGCTCGCGCGCATGCAGCGGCGCGGGAGACGCGCGGGACGAGGGTCACGTGCGCCCGCCAGCGCCGGCCAATCATGTGGCATCGCGTCAGCGCACGAGTGGAGTGCGGGCGTGGAGGGGGCGGCGAAGAGGTGCGCGAGCGAGACAGATAGAGCGGGGCGGCCGGCCACTGCGCACGCTCATCTCGACGGACGATGCATCTGCAAATAGAAATTCTAATTGTAAATAAGAAACTGATATAAAAAAATAATGGAGTGCAATTAATTTACTGAACCTATACATTTTCGTCTCTATAATATTGGGTAGAGTCTATACGTGCTTAACTTCACGGTAAAGGAATCTATGTCCTACCATAGTAGAATAATGTAAGCATTAACTTATAGTTGTCGATAGTCGTGTGTACTCCAAGAAATACTGTTAACTATCGCGGGGCGTGTCCCGGGACGATAGATCCCGGGATGTCAGGACAGTGGCCCGAATCGGGGTCGCGCGGGACCGCTTATCTCCGGGATTTATCGGATCCCCACATCGCTACTGCTTCAGCTCGCTTCTATCGAATCTCAAAAGACGGCCATTTCTGCTTCCCATTTTATTCTTGGATATAAAATTTAGATTTAGTTCTTATTTATGCTAATTTTATGGTCGCAAGTAAGTACATTCCATCATTCTATTTTCTAGAAAAGAACACATACAAAGATTATGTGTATTTTCAGAATTGCTCCAAATTTGAATCTCTGCAACATCCACGCTTATTACAAAAAGATTTTCTTGTGGCATGATATGTAAGTCGTTAGAAGAAGTTGATGAAATTCACCAAAGAAATAAAACAATCTTAAAGAAGTGTTGTTGATGTCTACTGGATTTCAGTATTGAAATTCAGGGCACTCTCCCTAACTGGTGTAAATACCGGCTCTACCATTCAATCTCGCAAAACCAAACATCGCTTTACGAGCTCGCAATGCAGCCGACACTCGTACTTACATTTGGGAGCCAAGCGCGTAGTTCTTCTGTATTGTTATTACACAACCCTAATCCTATCGCCCGGCTTAAGTTAGGCCGGTTACCGCGGGCCATGCGCTGCATGTTCGTTGGACGAGGGGGTGTGCCCAGATGTGGGAGGTGAGGGGAGGGAGGTAGGGGTGGCGATCGTATTTCTCGCGGATCGACTGGAAGGAAGTGTTTAGAGAGCTTCCGCAGCGGCGCGCGGCGGCCCCGCGCGAGCCTCGCACGTAACGCGATATCGGAAGCGCTCGGATATTGCTGCTGTGAATGTCCTGTTAATACACACACTACTTGGATTCATTTATAACTTTGCTCGCTGTGTCTACTAATGGACAAAAGCTATTTATGATTTTATATCTGGTAGATTCTATGAACTGTTAGACTTCTTCCGAATCATAAAGAATCTATTAGGGTAAAGGAGACAAATAAGACAGTAGTAGTAGCAGTCCATTTGATAGATATAGTACTTATTTCGATTAATTTCAGCCCCAAGTAAGTACATACATTAACAACACGAAAAATTTACTCAAATAGGTAAATAATAAATAGCGAAAATAAATTCATTTTTAAACATCTGCCTACTGTGCATGTAATTTTTAGAATTTATTTAGATCAATCAAGTATAAAAGTGTCGCAGTTTCGAAAGACTGAATACAAAATAATGAAGTCCCCAAATATAGTATTTCATTTTCATCAGAAGCGCGCGCCGAATGAAATCTCGCCAGTCGCGACAGATGCGGGTTCGCTAATCCCGACCACTTCATTACCAGCTCTTGTGTCGCGCCGCACGCCGCCGCCGCACGGCTCAGCGGCATTACGCCCATTCACCAGCCGATTGCCGCGCGCTCCGATACACAGCGTCAATAGCGACGCACAAATCTTAGCCTGGTCCCCTCGGCTTATCGCAGGCGGAGGTCGAGGGGTGCTTACATTAAATTATACTAGCTTCACGGGTATCTCACTGTAATTAAACCTTGCTTGAGAACGGAAATATTTTTTCTTTTAATTTCGCGACAGTATGATCTAGCTATTTAAATGGTCTCAGGATAGGCCACTCGGATGAACACACTAGAAAATTGCGGGATTGATTTTTGTAATATTTACCCCATCTGTTGTATGGGACGACAACGTTGGTATGTTCGTCCGGAATTATTTATTTTTTGTCGGGATAGCTTCATATGCCAATTCAAAACCCTAAACCTGCCTACGAGAGATATGTCTGCTGAACAATATATAAAAGGTTGGCTTTTGATAATACCCACCCGAACGATGACCGCCCCTCATAATCCTTTTTCATGCCAGGATGATACTATAAACATTTCATCTAGTTCGTCACGGTAGTGTACCTACTATAATAAGCAGGAATAATATTGTCAAAGGTCTGATCTGATAGTTGCATTATGTGTTGGAAAGCATCATATGACGTCTGCATCCAATCACAAATGTTTGTGCACATAGCACAGCGAAACGGCGACACTACATACACTATTGCGAATCTCATCGGAGACGCGAGATCTCATCAGGCAGCTCATGCGGCTGTAAATAGTGTTGCCCAAAGCCTTGTTCTTGTATTTTAGCACGATCAAGAAGTCTCGCAGATTTTACTATAAAACTCTACGCTGCGAGGTCTTGGCATCAGTCTTGCGAAAATGCAATCCCAACACCAAGAGTTTGGGCAACACTAGCTGAAATGAAATGTGAAGCAGCACGCTCTCCGCCGACACTGCACGTAACAATGGATGGCACGTTATTAGAGACACGTCTCGCAGACGTCGAAGAGAACCTCAGGTATTTCTGGTTTTAGCAAAGACGTATACGAAAATGTGTACATTTCTATATATTTCATTCTTGTTCTCTTTAATATAAAATTATGATGAATATATCGCATTAGGTTTTAAATTATCATCATTTTGTTGCGGTTTAATGAAGGTTAACTTTGCGAAAGTTTGGGTGTGCCAATCACTTTTACCAGCCAACCTATTCAGTTGTTTTAAAATACTTTAAGCTTTCTTATAAACATCCTATATAGTCTATTGTCAGAGTTTTTTATTTATAGATCAAACAAAGTCAAGCTGTTTTTGTTCACATTTTTAATTGCTCAATTAAAAAACTTAAATCAAATAAAACTACACGACCAGTGAAATGGCAGTAAACAGAACATTCACTGGAACACTATTTATATCTGGCACGTCCAGTGTATAGCTCGGTATAGGTACGCTACCGATCGCTTTGTTGATGGCGCGCCGCAGTAAACAACCGGCTCGTAAAGTGGATTAGCGATCAGCTAAAACGGCCAGTTTTAGGAGCCTTCAGGTGATCCCTTTCATCCATTTTATTACTTCGGCCGCAGTTGCGTGCTTTCAACATATTGTACACCAGTTTGATTGCAAAATATGCATTCATTTAGACAATAGAAGCTCATATGACCATCTATATTTAGTGCTATTGACATAGGACCTAAGGGATATTTGCAAATTATAGTATGGGTAAAAATTTTCATATAACATGAATACAAATTATAGATAACGATTAATTTCGGCTTATTGTTTGCGCACATGAAGGTTAAACTATCGATTTTCTACTGCGACTGTAAAATATATTATCTAGCTGGATAATATCATTAATCCAATAATTACAGATATCCAGGAGCGCGCAACCTCACATTTACTTTATTTCTAATGCGGTGACGATGACGGGCGGGGTTTTAACAAAGTTAAATAGAAATCACTGAAGAATTTGCAACGTGTTCATATGTCGTACAGCGTGTTCCACGAGGTGGCCGAGGCGGCGGCGGTGGGGCGGTGGGGCGGCGGGGGTCCCGCACAAAGTGGGGGTCGGGACACGGGCGTGTATGGCTCCGCTTGATAAATGTCAACGACAAATGCGCTCAAGAAAAATTCCTGCAATAACAAGTCGCGACAAGCTCAGGAGCGACTTACAGCGCCTCCGGGTGAATATTACAAATTTATCGCTTTACTTTCCACAATTTTATTGTTTTGCACGAAGTTCCGCATTCATAGCGCTCGTTTGTACTTTGTACCGAGCGCTGAATTATTCTGATATCTGGTCGCAAGTGCTGTTGGAACATTTTGTTAACTGTTGTTGTTTATCCAGTTCGGCATTAAGTGGTGTTTAATGGTTGGAATATATATTTGGATATTTATTACCAAAATTGTTATAATATATCAAAAACCTAATATGTGCAAAATTCGTTTCAGGATTCGACGTCACCAAATTACGCAATTTTATGTCATCGAAATAAAACAAGTAGCAGTTCCAACACTAGGCCCCGCGATCCCGGACGCTGGACGACGCCGCGCCCCGGGCAGGTCGCGCGGCCGCGGCACCTCGCCACGAGCGCGCGGACACGAGCCGATAACATTATAAATGTCTCTGCAGTGGAAGCACGTAGGCCGAGCGAACATGCAGGCACCACGAATCTCATTACTGATAAAACTGTGAAATCTATACTAATATTATAAATGTTAAAGTTTGGATGGATGGATAGATGGATGGATGTTTGTTACTCTTTCACGCCCGAACGGCTGAACGGATCTGGATGAAATTTGGCACAGAGATAGATTATAGTCTGGAATAGCACATAGGCTACTTTTTATCCCGGTAAAATGTATGGTTCCCGTGGGATAGATGTTTTAATTTTTCATACTTTTTATCGCGGGTAACACCGCCGGGCGCATCTAGTACTGCATATTTGGATTTTCAAGATCTCGATCAAAACCTTTATGAATCTTAAAGTTGATATAAATTGGTGTTGTTCCGATATTGTGTGTAGTGACGATTGTAATGACATCAATCAACATGCATAATCGCGGGTTTGTTTGCGTAGGCTCCGCTTAATAGCGATCCCGCGGGACTCATCGCTTCATCGACGCGACGACGCGATGCTTCGACATTCTCGTAATACATAAAAAAATACCCTCTTCGTGGTCATGGCGGAAAGCTCATCGAACATTCTCGATTTATCTTTTTAAAGTTTTCTGGTTTTTTAAGGCGTGCATATCTTTTTCGTAGCGTATGATGACTTTACGATTACATTAGGAGTTCCTGATTACCCTACTGGAGGGCTACAGTGCGCGAGGGATGATGGAGGTTTTCAAATACGCTTTATTTGAATGTATTTTAAAAATCATATTATTATTTTCAAGAATTGCATTTTAGCCTTCATAATTCCTATTAGCTGGGGAGACCCCGTGAGCTGTATTGCTCTCAGGAGCTCACAAGTTGTCGAGTCGGGAGGGTCCGATAGATATTCAAATGTGGTGGCTCCGGTGACGATATTGCACGCCGCCCTGACCGCCGCCGCCGCCCGCCCGGACTCACCGCACCGAACATTATTAACATCCAGATGTTTCTAACACACGGCGATATATTTTGATCCATATTTTCAATAATAGACTGTTTGTTCGATGAAATTAAGGATTAGCTTGAAATGGACGACAATATTTCAACGTTCCATCAGTGTGTGTACAAACATCCGTTAAAGAATAAATCTTTTACTCTTTACTAGTTCACTTATATGCTTTACTAGTACCTACGTATAAGGTAAAAAATAAAAACTGCTCGGCCATATGGAACAAAAAATAATAAAAATCGAGGGTTGAAATAACATTCTGTGTCAGATGTACAGGAGCAATATCAAGAAGCACACATCGCAACAATTAAGGAACAGGAAAAAGTAAAAAAAAATCTGTAAGTACTAACTAAACTTGAACCAAAATCTTTATCAGTCAAATAAGAATGAGACTGTGAATTATTAAATGGCCGTGAGGTGGAGCTTTGCCTTTGCTGCTGCTCTTTAACGAGGTTCTAAAACGACAGGGAAACGTACCCAGTGCACTTTAGTGTGTCACGGGTTTATGGGAGGAGAACCTATGAATCGACAAGCAAATAAGGAAATAAGCGTAACATCCACAGCTTGCTGCCTCGCCGGAAGGTTAAATGACAAACTTCCGCCTTCCTTACGAAAAAGCTTTTTAGCTTTGTAGAATAGCGGGTAATATTTCATAATTTGGTTTGTATTTAATATTTGTTTAGGTTTAGTACCTAAGTGGATTGAGCCCAAATAAATATAAGAAAAACAATATTTAAGTACACAAAAAATAATGGTGACTTTGAAATATGCTATCGAGATTCATATAATATCCAGTTTTAATTAAAGTATTTCTTTATGATTGCTTGATCCTCTCGCTCTGTGTGGTGAGCAGATTGCAAGATTATAAATCCATCATAGATAAAAATCGCACAATGTTTGGTTAAAGTAATACCGCTGTGCAGTTGTTAAAACCAATTTGAACTAAACTCGCGTTACTGTATCGTATCGTACTCACTCAGTAGTGTCCAATGTCATGAGCTAATTGAAAATCACTCACCGAAGTTAGGATTCGGAGTGAAGGGAACACCAAGCACACGCGAGTGAACGTCCGCTAACAGCGGCGGACGCGACGGAACTGCCGTCGCGACGCCAACTCCCGCCCCTCCCCCCTACGCACCCTGCTCACCCCGCACCCTCTATAATTCCCGCTCCGCACCCCGCGCCCCGCTACTCGCACAGCACAAAGGGAGGATCAGCGGGCTTCGGGCTCTATTCACGAACACTTACCGAATGCTCGACATATAAATCTGAGGCTTCCCTATTCACACCCAAAACGAGATGACACCGGTTCAACGAATAAAACATTGGGGAAACCATTTCAATGTGTAGAAACAACATAACCTATTCAATCGAGACAACCATCCGTGAATAGGTAATCAAATGGTAAGGCTTATATTGCTATTTTGAGGATCACACACAAAATAGTAGTGTTTCTACTTTGAATGTAAAATGGAGAATAGGAATTGTGGCTAACTTAAAACTCCAATAAAAGCCTGTGCTAATTACACACTTCAGAATGTAGACTTCAGAGACTATAGATTTCGATTCGCACGTAAAATTTAGTTACTGCGTTTATTTAAATTGCTATTTGCATAACCTTCGGCGAGGAGCATTGTGTGTGTGACATTGGCCCTTCGCTCGCGCGGCGAGGCTGCGCGCGGATTGCGACGCGACCTCCGATTAGCTTCGGTGCTGTGACATTATACCAACAATGATACCTCGCTCTCTAGGGATGGAGAATTTACTACAAGTACATAACATGCAAGTAGGTACTACTGTTATTTTTCCAAGATCTACGTTATGAGAATCTCTTGATAACCGCGTTAGATTGATGAATGAACAAGTGGAAAATAAGCAAAAGGTAACAACAGAAATACTTCATACATTTGCTTATAAAAACCTCTTTCATAAGACAGTAAATATCACTACTGGCCACAGATATACCAAAACGACCGGTCCTCTTCAGTTTTTTTTTTTTTTTTTTTTTTCTTTTACCTAATTGATGACCCTACGTGTGACCCTACGTGTGAGACAATGTGCCCGCGCAGCGCAATGCGGCTCTATTCTGATGGAAATGCGCGCGCGCAGTATATACGGCGCGCGGGGCGCCGCCGCCGCGCACTGCTCGCCAGCATGCCGCTCGCACTCGCCTGGTTCACACTTGTCTCGTCAGCTATCATGATTATCGTGAGTTAAAACTTACGTCGCATTTATTTTATTATATTAATTGGTTTCTATGAAAATATATACGATGCACATCTGTAATTCCCGTCTCCAAATTAATTTGTATAATTCTTTACATAGTTTTGCGAAACATAAAAGCTTTTCTATTAAAAAGTAGTAAGGTAATTTGTTTAGTCTCTAATAGGTACGTTATAGAACACTTTTGGTCTATTTTGGTCACATCGCCAGACGTGGCGAGAGCAGCTTAGAAAAGCTCATTGTGGTGGGAAACGTGGAAGGGAAACGTTCACGAGGCCGGTCCCCGACCAGGTGGTCTGACCAACTCAAAGAAACACCAACGTCCCGCTTCTACGCCGCGGTGAGGATGGCCACAGACCGGAGCCGATGGAGACAGTTCGTCCGATCCAAAGAACTGCCGTGATGATCACGATCCTCAGTCATGAGGGAACGACCGAAGAGAGAGAGAACACTTACTACCAGTGCGTTGATTATGTGTGTTTCTTCGTTGTTTCGTGCAGTGGTGGAGCGCGCCGGTGGAGGCCAGCCCACTGTTCGGTCTGTTCAACTTGCTCGGCGCCAGGTGAGTGTCACACTCTCCTACGTCCATAACTAACGTCATGTGCTCAAAACACAATCTAAGTCCTAGAATTATTGTGACAACAGCGTTCCCTCTAATCTTTCCCACTAATACACTTATTAACATAAAAGTGTTTAGCACTTGAGACTCGTATGTCCTCTTGAGTGTGTGGACGTTACAGCTCGTCCAGCAACGGCTCGTCATTGCAGCTCGGCCAGCTGGCGGCGTCGCACCTGCAGCACAAGCTGGACGCGCTCAACGCGCTCAGTAATCTGCTCGCCATCAGAATCAACATCACTCAGTCCGGTGAGCACTATATATTCAAATGTTATGAACAGCTTGTTGTTGCAGCTAAGTCAGCTTGCGACGTTGCGCTTGCAGCACAAGCTGGACACGCTCAGCACGCTTAACTACTTGCTGAAAAGTATGTGGATGGAAACAGATCGATAGGAAGATTTATGAAGAAATGGGTGGATTATAATAAAACAGATAGGAAGGAAGTAGGATTAGATCTTTCACCAAACTGTAGATAAAGATTGGAAGAAAAGGATATACTTCGCTGGCCCTTGATCATGGTAATTGGTGAGGCAGATGAATCAACGTCTGCCTCACCTAGCAGACTCAATCTCGCGATTATATTTGTAAGGTGACGTTTAAAGCAATAAGTAGGTACGTACGAGTATATGTTTGTGAGCCCAGTCAATAGCAGAACTGGTAAGCGCATGGAAAGACTGGTGATGATTTTGGCATAATAATGTATTAGGTATTATGAATCTAAGCCATGTTAACATGAAACATTTTGATTTAAGTTCAATACATTTTATTATTTATTCAATTATCATTTTGTATCTTACAGTGCTGGGCTAACTCAATGACGTGTTCCATTGCGTCTGCGCACCCGAGACTCGCAGCGCACGCCCCGTCGGCTCCATCAATGAACATAGTTGATAAGAATTCTTATAATAATATACCAATAAAATAACGTACATATAATTGTCATGAACTATCTTCTAACCATTCCTATTACATTAAAGATCCTTCCTTTGGAACCCGAATAAAATAAAGTATTCTTGAATCGTATCGATTTGTTAGCTTACCTTACTAATATTACATTCTCTGTCCTACATTGCGCCCGCGCACATGAATTTACAGTTCCGGCACATTTGATTTCAAAATAGATAGTAATTATCACATTAATGTGATAATAACAATAATAACTACTTTTAACCTAAAACCGCAATGTAAATTAAAGCTCAAGCCGCGCAAGCGCACTCGTAAATCAGCTGTTGAGTTCACAGGTGAGGTCAGCCATCCCGGTCCGCATGAGTACTTTTAGATTGCTATCTCACTCCCTCAAATAAACACAGAGCGCTCTCGCGAACCGTCCCGCGTCGCTGGGCACCGAGTGGCCTTTCGGCATTGGCAAAAATGTCTCAAAGAAAGCCGCCTTTTGTCGGCATCGTTTGACAACGCCGCCCCGCCTCACCCGCCGCCGCCGCGCGCCGCACACGCCGAAAGCGAGCGCGGCGCGGCGGCGGTGAGACGGCACGTGCCAGACGTGACATTAGGTATCAAGTACGCCTACGTTATTGTGGAATTGAATGTATTCATTATTGAGAGTTTTTATAATTCAAATTTTAGCAACCTACAGTATAATTATTAATTACATTTAAAAACAACAATAAGAAATTTGTATTAAATCTAAATTGTATCGTACTAGTGAGGTAACTACGTACAGTTAAACCAGATACTTTGGTTAATGACTTCAGATTTTCGAATGAATAGGTAGCATTTCTGTGAGTCGCAATGTCACATCTACATTTTATGATCCATGCATCTGGAATTCTGGAAGACTCCGATATTTATTGAAAGGTAAGTATTTATTCGAATTCGATTAACATTAGTCGGTGTATGTCTTCTGCCCTGTGCAAACGTTTTGGTCACAAATAGTTGACTAGTTCGCGACTCGCGTACGTTACGAAATACATTTGTGTTTTTTTTTTTTTTTTTTTTTTGTTTTTTTTTTTTTTTTTTTTTTTATTGTTTCGTGTGTGTGTGTGTGTGTGTGTTTGTTTAGACAAAAGCAAAGTTCCGCCCAGGCCGGCAAAGGATCCTCCCGGTTTTAGTGCTCGCTACCGGTACCACAGTGTGAAGGATTTCGAACTTCCATCACACCTCGTACAGTGGAATATATTTCGACTTTCGTGTGGCAGAGCCCGTAATTGGGAACGCGCACCGCGGCTTAAGTGCTAGAGTGGCAGACAGCAGCAGTGAGTATGGACAAAACAAAACTGATTGGTTATGGTTGCATGAAGCATGAAGTTGGGTTTTGATGGTGGTGTTGTGTTGTTGTGGAGGATAAAGACAATGGCAGATGGAGATCCTTACGCACGCAACGTAAAATGGTCACTGCAAGAGTTTATTGTCCGAGAGTGCGGATATGTTATTGTTACAAATCGTGTTCGTCGTCGTGATTTCAAACTAGATTACTGTTTCTAAGTGGTGCCTTATAGTGAAGCCGCCGGGTACCACCTGGTGCCGCTATTTATCGCGAAAAGCGAAAGCAGGAGGCGCCATAATTCAACGTTTGCCGTATAGATGGCGCTGTTGAAAGCATCATTGGTTTATGTGATAAGAAACGCCATCTGCCGAAAACACCCGGTACTGCTATATTTTTTTTTTTTTTTTTTTTTCGAATGCAAAGTGGCACCTAACTACGTCGAGTACAGCCGCCATAATTATGCAATCGGCGATATAGATGGTGTTGTTGGAAGCATTATTATTGGTTTATGTGATAGGTAGCACC